>CM073777.1:47904402-48504402 GCA_037158775.1 Hetaerina titia
ACGTTGGGTAGACGAAGTAGAAGCAGGAAAAGAGTGGTCATGCTGGACATGATGAAGGGAGTCAGGGGGCATGCAGAATTGAAGAATAGTTTATTGTAATGTAGGTTTTATAGTTTATTGTTTTGTGGGAGGAGGCCCTTAGAAGTGTTGCAGAGCTTAAGAATTGCATCCATCAAAAAACCTTTCTTGACCTTTAGATTACTCTAATTAATTAATGAAACCATGTTATTAACTTATCGCTGAGCTATACTTTCCTTCAAAGGACAAGTACTATCCGGCAGTAAGCAGTACCTTATACAAGAAAGATGTGGTTGAACTTGAAATACGTGGGAACTCATTATGGATACAATATGTGGAGGCATTCAATGTACAGGATTCGTATAGTAACCACCTGATTGAGAAGTTTTTTCAGTTCTTCAAATTGCATTGTGCAGAGTACAGGAACAGGGTGTAATCATTCACTTAAGTAGTTTAGCACCCGTCGAAATTCATCGTCATTCGAGTGGCGCATGAGGTCCTTATAATTGAAAAATGTGCATTCATGGGTGTGTGACAGCTCAAAGAAGGTCGAACTTCGTGTGACGGCGAGCAAAAGAAGCCTCGGCCACGGATCAGCAGGTTTATCCAGTGGGAAAAAAACGAACCCCATCTACAGAAGCGTTGCCGGCGGCAATTGAAATACGACTTCGACGTCGTAAAAAAATTTTCCGTCTGAAGGGAGACTTATGTTGATAGGTAGCACAAGTTTCAGCTCCCTAGTGAAAATATTTTCACATAAAAATGATGCATTAGAACTTTCACGCACCTCGAAGGAAGTATCGATCGGTATTACCAGACAAATATATTCTGAAGAGTTGAAAATAATTGAGTTACGTGTTGTCTCGTGCGATGACAACCAAAATTTTTCTCTGAAAATGACGTAGCAGATCGTCGCAAACGGATATATCCCCTCGTCATTTCCTGAGGAATGAATTTATGATCCTACCCCGTTTGTAGCAGTTGAATAGGTATGATTTCACTCCTAGTGGTCAAATTTCCAGAGAAGTGAGTTTCTACTCCGAAGACTCGGAATCGATTCCTGGATGAGTCGGGATATTTCAGTGAAATTTTATTTTATCTTGTTCTGAGAGCATGCGATGCGGAGCCCGTCAGAGAGGGCAATAAACTCTAGACCTCCTTCCGTCTTCCTTAAAGAGCGGGTTAATGCTGACGTCGGGGTTATCTCCGCCCTTTCCCGTGCCCTTTCTTCTTTCCTGCACTAAATTAATTGAATATTTTCAATCTGACGGCATATCCTATCTGGTATTCAAGGCAAGCGGATGAGGTCGAATTTCACATCGCATTATCCTACTCCACGACGACTGTACGATATTACTCTTGTTTTACAGTATTAAAACATGAATTTCATCCTCGGCTCCGCTTAACCTTCACCTGGCATGTTCATCCTGAGTAAAAAACCTGGAGTCGTGGGATACGCACGAACCACAATGAGAAATATCTTTGTAAAAATTGAAATATTGATTTTTTCGTCCTAAAAAATATCAGAGATCATCTGAAGAAACCACTTTAAACTGTAGACCAGTCCGAGTTGAGAATAATCAAGATCAGGGTTCACAAAAAATTCGTAAATCTGAAAAACTTTAAAAAAATGCGTTTTTTTACAAAAAATTCATAACTTTTTAGTTTTTACATGAAAAGGACTGAAATTTTAGCTGTGCTTTTTTCTGTTACATCACTATTTTAGAATAATAATAGTTTTCATGGCTCTTTAAAAAATGTATTTATTTTGAGAAATTAAGGTGTGGATTTTACGAAAAAAATGAATTATGTAGCAATCACAGATAATATTGTTATTTACAAATGCTTATAAATGTACCCACTCTCGATCATTATCCAAAGATATATTTTATCACAATCGCCCAATATTGGAAATAGAATGTCTCCAAGCACATATTAGGTCGAGGAAAAAGAAATCCATTATTTTTGCGTGAAATTCAAAACTTTATTTAAGATGTTTCGGATTGTTCGATTTGGGTCAAATATGCACCGTTTTGTTGTAGAGTTTGTTGCCATTTTAAAGGTAGCTTCATAATGCCTCTTTCATAGAAGTCTTGGTCCTTATTGGCGAAAAACTCTAGTAATCTATTTTCACAATCTTCTCTTGATCGCAATTTCTTAACACTCAGGAATATTTGCAATGCGAGAAAAAGGTGCTAATCGCTTGGTTCCGGTGGATGCATTAAAACCTCCCAACCAAGCTCCCGGAGTTTCTGGCGAGTCACTAGAGGCGTGTATGGCCTTGCGTTGTCCTGATGAAACACAACAACTCTTCTGTTGGCCAACGCTGGCCGTTTCTGGTGAATCGCTAGCTTCAAACGGGCCAGTTGTTGGCAGTAGAGATCTGAATTTAGTGTTCGGCCATGCGGAAGCAACTCATAATATATGATTCCTTTGAAGTCCCACCAAATACACAGTAGAACCTTCCTGGCCGTTAGTCCTGGTTTGGTCACCGCTTGAGATGTTTCACCACGCTTTGACCACGATCATTTTCGCACAATATTGTCGTATGTGACCCATTTCTCATCCCCAGTCACCATCCGTTTAAGAAATGGGTCGAGTTCATTCCGTTAGTCCAAGGCTTCGTAGATGGAAATTCGATTCATCATGTTTCTTGGTGTTAATTGGTGTGGCACCCAAACATCGAGCTTCTTTTCGAATCCAGCTTTGCGCAAATGGTTTAAAACTGTTTTGTGGTCAACCTTTAGCTTCTGGGCGATGCTAAGACTACTAAAATGCCAGTCAACTTCAATTATTCCTGTGATTTTATCGGCATTTTCGACGACGGGCCTGCCTGTGTGAGGTGCATCTTTGACATCAAAATTTCCTGAACGGAATCGACGAAACCAAAATTGCACGTAATTATCCGTTACTGTATCGGCACCATAAACACCATTCATAATTTCAGCGGCCTAGCTTGCATTTTCGCCTTTATCAAATAAAAACTATAAAATGTACCGAATTTACTCTTTGTACACTTACATTGTTAACACCCTGTAACTCACAACTGAATGGAACAAACAAAAAAGAGCAAGAGAATTTTTTTTCGTGTCAAATATCGCCTTGACAACGAGCATTAACTTGAAATTGTTTGATCGATACTTTACGAGATATCGATCACCAAAGCCATCTACCGAGAAAGTAATGAATTTCTTTTTGGAAGTACTAGAAATGGTGGGTGAGGAGAGGGGTTTGTTGAGAGAAATCCTATGGAGGCAGGAAAAATGGATGAAAGGCGTATTGAGCGGTAGTGGAATGTTGAAGAGGGTAATAGAGGGGAGAATGTTGGGCAAGCGAGGTAAGGGTAGGAACAGGATAGGGATGTTGGACGGGATGAAGGGAGGAAAGAAGCACACCGAGATGAAGAGGGACCTAATATAGATAAGTTTGCTAGGTGGGGAGTCACAAAATGTTTACTTGATAGTTGTGTCCATACAAAAACCTACCTTAAGTTGATAGATTACCTAATAATAATAATAATATATTTAAATGCGATTTAATTCAGACCTTAAGGAAGCTAGGTTTCATTGGGCGGGTTGTCGAAAAATGCAATTACGAGCACAAGGTAATAGAAAGGTGTTATTTCGCATCGTTAAGGCCAAATTTGAAGTGCAAGGCAGGTATCTGGGATCCATGGAATAAAATGTCAATTAAAGAATTGGAATTTTCAAATAGGAATTCCGCAATGGTCGTTAAATATTGCTACGAGAAGAGAGCAAATGTGACGGATATGTCAGAAGAATTAATCGGGAGCCTCTTGACAACGACGAGCGTTGACAAAACTTAAGAAACTTTGAAATGTACAATAAATTTGAGATTTCTCGCGACATATTAGGAATTAGAATGATCCCGAATTATATTGGTACACTCCATTACAGAAATAAAATGAAGCGAGGCAGACATTACCGCCAACAGATTCAAGAATTCGTCCTTCCCTCTCTCGATACACGGTCATAACAAAATCGAACCTAAGAGGTTGTAAAAATACATATTTAAGACTACAATTTTATACATTAGTCAAACAAGTCAATTATTGCATGATGTATATACGTGTATGTACACAAATGTTTTAATATAATTGATGATATATGTTCAATCTCATGCACGTACTAATATTTCTGCATTCTTTTGAATGCACGTGGTATTGTGTCAATGAACATGTCTGAATCGCAGCAAGCTCCTTGAAGCTTCGATATTGCGATACGATTAGGATAAAATCGCACATTTCAGTTGATACATCGCAATATCGTACAGTTCATTCACTGTTCACGCGGCACACTTCACGACTTCCACTCGAGGTGATCAAACACCCAAGCGGCGTGTGTGTTCTCAACAGTCAAATACCTCTTGTGATTGATTAGCACAATAATTCATGTCCTTGGAGTTGGTTCGGGATATTCCCCTCTGAAATCGCCACCCACGGATGACTTCAGGCCGAGGTGAGTTAAGGACCATTTTCAAAGAATCAGGTTCAACTTTTCTGAAATCGCATGTTAAGGAATTGGGAATACTAAGATGAATTCACCTATCTAAATTGCGGTACGATCCAGTTTCATTAAATATGTGACATCTTGAGATGAACTCTACTCACAGAACATGAGTGTGTATATTTATATACGAGGTGTGTTAAAAAAATAACGAGAAAATTTTCATTTGTCCAGCTACACCACTCTATTCCTGCTTCTATTTCGTCTACCCAATGTTCTCCCCTCTAAAACGCAGTCTTTCAAAGTCCATTGTCACTGAATACTATATACCCTGCATCCATTTTCCTGTCTCCTTTGAATTTCTCTCAAGAACCTTTCCTCGCTAACCATGCGTACTTTACCTGATGATGACTTTGTAAGTCGAAACCTAGGTCATGTATCATAAATGTTACTCGTATATATTTATTTATTTGATAGTTGTGTCCATCCAAAAACCTACCTTAACCGGTAGATTACCTTATAATAATACAATTAATCTGGGCATTTGATTGCTTAAAATATCACAGATCTCAGTGTAAATTAGGTTTCCTCGACAGCTCAAGTGGTTAGAGCATCAGCAATTCAAAAGATCCGGTGTTCAAGTTCCGGTCAAGGAAATATTTTTACACTTGTGGTCTGCTTGATTTCGCCTTCCTCACCTCTCCTGTGTTCGTCTTTTATGTGTGTTTATATCCCTTTTCCTTATATTTATTTTCATGTATATGAATATATATAAACCATAAATACAGTAATCAACCCGAAGGTCGGTTAAGTAGGTGATGGTAGAGTTCACCCATGTACCAAGCCCGACACCGTGCGAATATTCACACATCAGGGTAGGGGGGCCAGTTCCTTTCCCTGTGCCGGTTATGGTTTCCCAGGAAGATCTGGTACCCGAAAAATCAACTAGTTTGGGTGGAGCTGCAGGTGCCCAGAGTGCCTCGCCCGGGAATCGAACCCGGGACCCTCCGGTCAGTAGTCCAACGCTCTACTCACTAGACCACCGCGACCCACATATAAATTATATGTAAACCAATAACACATTATTCAACCCGGAGGTCGGTTTGGTAGGTAATGGTAGAGTTCACCCAGTACTAAGCCCGACGGCGTGTGAATATTCACACGTCAGGGTGAGGGTAATCCACATGCCAGCTGGAGTGCTTCTGAAGGTAATTTTGTTTTTATTCTGCAAGCATATGTGCATTAGTTTCAGCCTACCCTCGTACTTGTACAGTAGTATACACGTGTGTGCCGTAACGCATCCGGTCCCCCAGATAAAATATCTCACTTTCTTTCCCGATAGCCGTTTCTTGTGTCCTATTATAAAAAGGTCATCGAAACTCAGACCGCATATTAAATTCAAATGCATTTGTTTAATCAATGTCATAATAAATTAAATACGCCTTCTTATATAGCGTAGAATTTTGAGGGTTCCTAACGACTATCATACATTAGGTACGGCGAACTTTCTCAAGTTTGTCGTACATTTTTTTTAGTCGTCACTTACTCATGCCTTCATGCTTTCCTCCTCTCTTCCTTCCTCTACCCGCTGACCCAATTTCCTCCCTTCTATCACTACCGCTAACATCTCGTTACCCCTCATTATTCCCTCCATCCACTTCCTCTGCCATTTTCGGATTTCCCCCAGCAGGTTACTCTCTTCACCCACCATATGTAAAACTTCGCCGTTCGACATTCTCAATGTCCACACCGTTACATCATTCTTCTCTCGAACCGCGTATTTCCACTAATATCTCAATTACGACCCCATTTTCATTAAAAATACTCCTCCATTAATACGTAAACTGTTCCGCCTACAGTGGTTGATTTCCTGTTGCTTTAATTTTTTCTTTGTCGACTACATAGTGCTGCCATCATTTCTCCTCAATTTTAGTTAGATAAAAACTAAGGCTGTTTATGTGAATGCTTAGATATGTTCCCAATGACGAATGTTCGTAAGCTAGCTTCCTTTCCTCAAGATGTCTCCTCGACCTTTTGCAATCAGTGATTGGGTGATTTAGGGAATAATTAGAACAAATTAACAGAAATGAGGTATTCAATTTAACACAACATCAGACAAAAGTATGAAAACTTCTACCGTATTCTCAACGCAACGCCACGACAAGGACGGGAAATATAATTTGGGACGAATTAATTAGCTTCCTCAAAAATACCCGCATCGCATGTGTAAAATATATTTTTAACTTTACAGTGTCCAAATATGGCATTAGATCGATTTCAAAATACCCATCCCACGTTGAGTGATCCAAGTTGTGCTAGTGGATGCATTTTGAGATTAAACAAAAGGCCCGGAAAGCGTGGGAAGCATGCACATCATATCTCAGACTACGAAAACCGTTTCTGAGGTTCATCGCAAAAAAGTAAGCAATGAAAAGAATCCTGAAAAGTAGCATTTTCAACCAATATTAGCACACACCTCATTTAGACAAATAGTCCTTAAGTTTCCTTAGAAATAGAAAGGCTCTCTTTAGATTTCATCACATATTTTTGCGGTAAATATATTTGCAGCATTATATTAACACTCAAGAAAAAAAATTGTAACAGTCCGCGGTAAAGCGCGACACCTCACCAACTTATGTTACAACTTTCTTTCAGTTCTTAAGTTTCAGATAAGCGAAACAGCTGGTAGTCTCAGTAATGAGAGCACACGCTGTTTTGAATGAGAAATTATGATACGAGAGTAGACTGAAAACTAATGCAGGCATGCTTGTAGACCACAACCAAAATGATCTTCAGAAGCACTCCTAGTGGCACGAGGAAGTAACATCCCCCCTCAACACGCATGCGCAGGTTTGAGGTCGTTACATTCATCCAGTGTATTTTGAGAAGCGGAAGTATGGAAACGTGTTCCAGTGATATGTCGAGTTTGTCGTGTTAAAGGCAGCCCGGTGCCAATAATCTTGTAATATGACAACGCTCGTCCACACACCTCCCGCGCAACTCGAGAGGCTCGGCGAAACCTGAAATTTGAACCGATTCCACACCCTCCTTATTCCCCCGATCTTGCGCCATGCGTTTTTTATTTTTTTTCTCATTTCAAGAGGCACCTCAAGGGTAATCATTACACCTCGGACGATGAGGTGAAGACAGCTGTCAAGTCCTGGATTCGAGAAAATTCGAAATAGTTTTTCGGTGACGGAATGAAAAAAACTTGTTACACGTTGGGAGAAATGTGTTATTTTTTTACGGTGACTATGTTGGAAAATAAATATATGATTTTGAAACTTAAGAATTGTACTTTAATGAACTTTTCGCCCTATCTTATTATTTGTTTTTGTTCGCTCCTTACAAGCATGTGTGCATTACTTTTCAGCCTACCCTCGTATATTACTGCTCATGTAAAACACACAGTGTAAACTCGGATTTAGAGAAAACCTTTGTGTCCCAAAACCCGTCGGGTTACTAATATTTTTAAACTCGGGTATTTCAAAACCCGGTTTCAACTCAGTTTTGAAAAAGAATGTCACGGAGTCCAAGCCACGACAGAAACCACAAATTGAACGTGAAATACCGCGCCGACGAGTTGAATGCTCGGTATTATCTCTCCCGTTGATACTCCACGGTGGGGTTTCAGGTTTTTTCCACGTCGATGGACCCTCCTTCCGCTTACGGTAGTTTTATTTCTTTCGTGCCGCATTAAGTATCGACATCGTGAATGAGTGAGATAAACTTCGATGAAAGATCTTTAAGAAAGTAGGTTTCTTGTTGTTGTTCATGAATTTGTCTTTCGTACGTTGTCCGCATTCGTTAATAGTTCTAATGATATTTTTATTTGGCATATGATTAGTGGTTTACGACACACTAAATGCGTTAGATGATGAGAGATGGAAAATCGTAGGTGGGTTTGACATGACCGCCATTTAAAAATTTTTCAAGATTTTTCCTCAATCCTTTATTTAATCGCTTGAGCGTATTCCCTGCCCTCCAACGAAAGAGTCTTCACACCCCCAGCGTCTAGTTACCACCTCCATCCTACGTATAAATTTACCTGAGACATAAATACGTTCGTGGTAAGTCAGTGAAAAAAAATGAGGAAGTAATAGGGATGGTGGGCGAGGAGAGGGTTTTTTTGGGAGAAATCCTATGGAGGCAGGAAAAATGGATGAAAGGCGTACTGAGCGGTAGTGGAATGTTGAAGAAGGTAATAGAGGGGAGGATGTTGGGCAAACGAGGAAAGGGCAAGAACAGGATAGGGATGTTGGACGGGATGAAGGGAGTACACAGAGATGAAGAGGGACCTGATGTAGAGTAGGTTGCTGGATTGGGTTTTGTTTGGGGTCACAAAATATTTATTTGACAGTTGTGTCCATCCAAAAACCTACGTCAACCGGTAGATTAACTTATAATAAATAGTATTTGCTTCAATACTAATGGTATGGATAACTCATCGTAGAATCAGTTTGCTCACTACCTTTCTATGTTACTCTCTATTGATAGGCTTAAGTTGTGCGTGCGATACGCATTATCGTTTATCTTACACTCTATCCAGCTTGCTCTCTTTTCCATACTTGCAGCTCAAAAGTCACCAATCTGCACCCAATATTTTTTATCGTAGACTAAGTTTCATAACCATTAAACTCTTGGAAGTCTTCATCATTCTCTTCATCCTTTCCTTAATTCCATCCGTCAATTCTCGCCTAGGTAATGCTCATATGAAATAATATTCACATTTTCTATTTTTCTGTCCAGAATTAGTGCACGTATGCATGTATATTTTTACACCTTGTAACTATAAATTTTCGGACGCATAGGATTAAATGGCCCCATTTACCATTAGGATTAAATTTTTATCGTCGAAAGAATTCATCGCTCACAGCGAAAGAGCGGTGCGTTGAAAGGCTTTGAAAGAATATTGATAACAGGGAGTGCATTGTTGTGAAGAAAAGTGGCTACATGTCACGTTTAACAGTGAGGTTTCGTCTGAGAAATGAGCTTCGATTCCTATAGACTTTCGCTGTGCCTGACTCGTGAATATTTTTCTCAGGGCTTTGTTCGGAGTCTTGACGCACGCAAGGTGGCGAGAAACTTTTCTGATAGTATACAAGGACTGGTATTGACTATATATATATATATATATATATATATATATATATATATATATATATATATATATAATGAAACTCACTAAATAGTCACAGCAAACACAGAAACCAAAACACACAAAAGAGGGACTCACTAGTTCTCGAATTTTCGGTAGTGCAACCACCTTTCTCAAGAGGAATTAGTGAGCCATTTAGTGAGTTTCATTGTGCACGTTCGTGGCTTTTCCGGGAAAGTGAATATATATATATATATATATATATACATATATATATATACACACACACAAGGACTTGGATTGAGGCACCGACAGAAATTCGCTCTGGAAAAGGAAGAGAAATGAGGAATTCGGAGTGATATGCTGGTAATAAACAATCTTCAATAGTCACCTGAGCGTAAAAATGAATGCATGGGAAACATTTAAGATATAAATCAAGTAATGTACTGAATTCACTGCATTATCGATCTATTTGACATCAGTATAAATTCAATACTAAAGTTCATACCTGTCTGCACTTTTTATGCGCCGGGATCGGTTATACAGTAAATGAATGTGGAATCCAAAATACTCTTTTTATCGTTCAATAAATTATCCAACAAACAAGCGTTGAAAACTTTGAATTAAATTCAACTCTTTAGTTAGTTTTGAGTGAGTAACTGCTGGGGGAATAGTGAAGGTTGTTGAGAGATATATTGAGAAAGTAAGAAAAGTAATGGGAAAAGTAAACAGATGAGTACATACTTAGTGGTGATGAAGGCAATTAGCAATAAAACTCTTCTTCATTAATGAGTAATTTTAATCTTTAATAAATTATCATCTTCTGATGATTCCAATGTTTACTTACGTCTACTTTAACTAAAGGTTTAAAGTCTTTGTATTGCTTAACGGGGATCATTCCCCCATTGAAAAATGTAGTGACTCCGCCTTTTAGGAAAGAGGACTTAAACTGTAGGTTTTGGACTTAAAAATCGATTGGAAAACTGTTTTTTGGCTTTAACCCCTTGGTCTACCTTAAACTCCCGGTTTACAACATTTCGTTCAACTCATCGTTAAGAAGAAGTAGAGTACGCAGTAAGTACTCGAAATGGAACAAGTTAGTCGAAGTTTACCAATATCACTAGATATATGTTAACTGATATACGTACGTACATAGTAAATTGGCATAACCGACAGATATTTCGGATTTAGTAGTATACTACACGCATTTTGCATATCTATTAACTTTTTCTAGACTAAAAATCTACGTACATTCGAAAAACTGCTCTGCCGCTAGCCTTTTTTTCAAAAACAAGATAGTCTTTGGTTTTCTTTTTAAATGTTACAAAACAAGTTAATGTTGTCAATAGGCACAAATGAGAGTATGGATGACGATAAAACAAAGATGAAACTCATGTGTGCGTCGCTCAATAGCTCCTTAGAAAACCCAAGAATTGGCGTTCGTAGTGTCGTAATAGGTTTGCTTTTAGTAAGCCCCATCTCTCACTAGATTTTTGTTTAAGTGTCAGCTATATCCATTCCGTGGTTTCACTTTCATATTCGATTGAAGGAACAAGCTTTTGTTTATTTGATAAAAAAAGTTTCATAGATTATTAAACCCTTCTATTTTATAGGATTACATCTACATCTACATAAATACCGTGCGAGCCACCAAAAAGGTTTGTGGCAGGGGGTGTAGCACCATGAGGGAAGGGTAAGGGTTGAGGGGGTTGGGGGTTAGGTGAGGAAAGATGGGGGGAACCCAAAAAAAATTTTTTTCATATAAATATTTTTTATATACATTTTTATAAAAATATACATACACATATATATATACATATTTGCATACATATACACATATATATATACATATCCTCACGCAGTCCCTAACCTGTACGTTAATACTTATTGTAATGAACTAAGTCCTGAGGAATTTCGGCTACAAGCATTATAGTCCCTTATCGTTCTCGGAAAAAATGACATTTTGAAACTGTCAGTCTTGCAGTCTATCTCTCTAATCTTATATTCGTGATCCCTTCGACCGTAATACGTTGGGGTTCGTATTATATCCTTGATGTCATCGGAAAAGGGCTCATCTTTAAATGTTTTTAATAAGTTTAATCTATATTGTAAACGCCGCTGCGTAAGAGAATGCCAACCTAAATTGTCTAGCAAAGTGGATACGCTGCTGCGTTGGTCATAACAATGTTTGACAAATCTAGCCCCCCTCCGCTGAACTCGATCTGATTCCGAAATCAAATTTATATTATGAGGATCTCATATACTGGCAGCATACTCTAGGTGGGGCCTGACCAAGGCAAGGAAACATCGTTCTTTCACCTTTTCGTCGCATTTACCTAGCATTCTTTTCACAAATCCCAATATTTTATTAGCACGACCGCATATTTCTCGTATGTGTTTTCCCCAGGACGATTAAGACCGACAGATATGAAAGCAGAGTTAGATGAAGATCTGCTCCTGTGTTTGCGATTTTTTACCATCGGGTATTCGAGTTTAAACGTGACCGTACATCCACAAATGATGAACAACCTTTGGGACGTCCAGTGGAAATGAATTCCTCCGAAACGATTGAAAACATCTACAATATGAATATGATTGATCAACGAATCAAATTTCGCGAAATATTTGAGGCCAAAGGCATATCAAAAGATAGTACAATATTTTTAATTTTGCAGGACAAAGTGGTCGTGAAAAAAATCTTTGTAAGATGGGTGCCGCGCTTGCTCGCAGTGGAGAAAAAACGCGATCTTATGTTCGATTCAGAGGCTGGTTTGGCGCTTTTCCGTCGCACTTTTGGCGAGTTATTGCGTCGATACATAACTGTGAAGGAAATATGGATACAATATACACTCCGGAGACAAACGGGGCAGTTCGGAACTGTGGGTTCCTAAAGGCGATCCGGCTCCGGTATTGTGTGCCGATAATCTTTTTTGACGTCATTCTTGCCTAAGATGAAGATTGCACAATTGAAGATTGAATGAAGGCTTCAATTGAAGATTGAAGAAGTCAGTTCTGGTAGGGTTTTACCCAACTGCAATGTGAATCAGTTAATTGGCCAAAATAAATGTCACTTAGCTGACTGAACTGCTATGACGTGCCCTCCTTAATTCCAGGACCTCCGACTAGTGACTTATTAAGCTCCACAACCCTGTATATGAGGCGAACGGTAACTACGGCCGTATGAAATAATGGGAAGAGTTGACCCCAGCCGTACTCTTATAAATGGGCAATGGATAGGAAGGGGAGTTAGGAAAGATATGTTAGCGGAATATTTATAATAAAAGATACTAAAACTAAATTAATTAAATAGATACCGCAAACGGTTAAAACAACCGCGTGTCTAATGATTAAATAACAAGTTATCTAATAAATGAAAATTAATCACGCACTCTCTACTTCGGATGTACTTTGCAGAATTGATCCTTGCTAGTCTCAATCACTCACACCCAATCAAGACTTACGAGAGGTTTCCCTCTACGCCAGTGGTCTGACAGTTACACGTAATAAAATTTAAAAAAAATACTAATAGAAAAATCACACACTCTCTAGTTTGGATGTGCTCTGTAGCATTGATCATTACTAGTCGCAATCACTCACACCCAATCAAGACGTACGAGAGGTTTCCCTCTACGCCAGTGGTCTGACAGACACTCACCTGCTTGGGTATGCTAAGAAGTCTTAACCCTTGCAAATCTCACTCACTCACTCACAGGTCTATCGTGGAATTTCTTCCGACATGGCAAACTGCTGATAATAAACCTAATATTGGGAAAATGGAGGCGGCTTAGCCTGATCGCCATGGAAGTCGTCTGTTTCGATCCATAACTCGAAACTTAAACGGCAATAATAACCAATATTAAGGGAATTTGAAACTATTTTAATTTCGAAAAATTCCCAGAGAAAATATTACTCTCAACCTTACTGTATTTTTAACCTCTAGACGGATTTATACCGATATTTAAAGCAACTAGTGGGAAGCAACGTGCTATCAATGCAACTTATCTCTAAAGAAATGCATAAATGGTGGCGATACATATCTCAGAGATGGCCCATTGTATTTAAAATGTGAACCCATTAAAAATGAGAAGAATTAACGACTATTAAAGGCATATCAAGACCCAGATCTGTGAAACCAAGACGACGAAACTGGAATAAAACGTAAACATGTATATCTCGATTCGGTGCACGTTTAAGTTTTCCAGCAGCCTTGCCCACCTGACCTGTTCCTGACCCTTTAAAATGAGCGATTTATCTCCAGACTTATCCCGTTTATTTCGTCCTAAAAATGATTTACTCTATTTAAGGTAATTTTTCGAGTACTGCACGTAAAATTGTGGACGACCCGTACATAGGGTGATTCGCTCGTGAATGTACGAGTCTGTGTGTCAGTTTGATTCAATTGTTGATGAAGAGTCATGATATTAATGTCGCGCACATTCATGCGTATTTCTTGAACAGACTTTCTTTTCTTTCACACCGGATGTAACTACATGTTACTTAAGGACGTTGAGGTTTTTATTTATTTTTCAAGCGATGTAAAACTTCTTTTGGACTAATTCTAATGAGTCGATTGTTTAAAGCATGCTCATCAAACCCCTCTCCTCACCCACCATCTCCAGTACTTCCTCATTTGTTTTCTTTCGGTCCATTTCACCTTTTCCATTCTTCTCCACACCCACATTTCAAAAGCCTCCAATCTACGTTTATCCTCCTGCTTCAGTGACCACGTTGCCGCGCCGTACATAGCTACGCTCCATATCAGAGTTTTTACGAGTCTTGTCTTAACATCCCTACTCAACGTCCCCGTCATCAACTCCCTCCTCCTTGAGAAAGCCTCCTTGCCTAGCGCAATTCTTCTCCTTACATCCCTACCACTTTGACCGTGTTGCTCCAAAATACTTCCGAGATATGTAAACTGTTCTACCTGCTCTATTTTTTCCCCGCCTATTTTAATATTTAGCTTAGCCTTTTTCTTTCTGGAAAATCGCATAACCTTTGTTTTGTTAATATTTATTCTCATCCCATATTTATCGCACTGAACCTCCAATTCACTCAACAATGCTTGTAACCCCTTGGCTGACTGAGCAACTAATACTTGGTTATCAGCAAACCTAATCGATTTTACAAATTCCCCTCCGACTTTCATTCCTACCTCCAGTTCTTCCCATGCCTCTTTAATCATTTCCTCCACATATACGTTGAACAGTACCGGTGACAATGGGCAACCCTGCCTTACCCCTCTTCCTAACACTGCCCATCCGGACTCTCCGTTCCCCACTCGCACCTGAGCAGTCTGAGACATGTACAGGTTGCGGATCAGTCTCCTGTCCCTCCAATCCATTCCTATTTTCTGCAATACACGCATTAATTTGTCCCAATTCACTCTATCAAATGCTTTTTCGAAATCTACAATACAGGCAAACACGTCCTGATTGTATTCCATATTCCTCTCGATTAGTGATCTCATTTCTGCAATGGCATCACGCGTACCTCTCCCCTTCCTAAACCCAAACTGGTCATCCCCTAAGTAATCATTAGCCTTACTCTCTATCCTTTTTTTGAGGCCTTGGATTATCAAGCGGAAATATTTCTCACAAGATTAAGCATTGAGGATAATATCATAATATTTTTTTCTCTTTGATTTTTCGTTAATATGCAACCACTGTCGGAGATACGTAAAGAATGTAAGTCATTTAAAATAAAACTTCTGGTTCGTGTAGTTATGAAATGTATCCCGTCCCTCAGACCCCGAGAGGGAAAGGAATGTGGTAAATTTGAGATTTTTGACATGGGAGAATGGAAAATGCTAGAGGATAGGGAGGAAGACAGACGAAGATATGATAGGTAGTATACTGCGGTAAGAAGAATAGCAGCGGGAAAAGGAAATTGTTGAGAGTAGTTAAAAAATGCCGAAAAATTCTACGGAGAATATATTGGTTGGATGTTGGCAGATGGGAAAGCAAGGGAGAGAAGAAGAAAAAAGAATTGGTATTATAAATAAGAATAGGAAGAGGTATAAGGCTTGTGTTTGGCGGATGATGAAAATTTGTGTCTAAAACAGGTTAAGGCGACAAGGAAAAGTCGTTTGTATAATGCCTTTTTTTATTACTAATTCCTCCAACTTGTGGAATAAGTAATGTACTTTTCAAAGCTTCACGTCTTGCCTATCTAGTATTTGCAATTTAATATTTCAAAATCATCAAAAATTAATGCAATTATCACCAAAATCAACTCATGATTAATCTCATAAAATTATAATTTTTTGTTTAGGATTGAAAGGATATTCAGTTGTTTTATGTGTAAGTTTACGTAATGGTGCCCTTGATAGTAACAAAATTCTGTAGAAATATTGCTTGATATTAAAATATTAATTTATTCACGAGGATTTTTGAAACCAGTTTCTTTTGGTGCATTACTGTTTGCTCAACCATTAGCTATGACTTGCATTTTTGGGAAGATACGAATCAATGGGAACCCTCAAGAAAACGTCCTTCTTTCAGTAACCCTTGCGTCAAATTTAAAGTGTGACGCGGGTGGGGTGGTGGAATCGATTTTGTTCCTTTGTGTAATTGTGCTGATCGGCCGACTCAAGTGAAAGTTTGAAAAGGCCAGGGAGGTCGAGAGGGGATGAGGAAAGGGTTGTGACTGAAATGAAACGAATCGATCGGACTCGAAAGAACTCTTTCTCCACCTGTTGTTGTTCCAAGTTCTTTTTTTTTCTTCTTCGAATCTTTGTTGGTATCTGTTAAAGGCTCTGATCGCATGTGAAATCCACAGGACGTAGGCGCCACGCGATCCCCCTCGATTTTGTTTTGCCTCCAGCGTAACTGTATCGATTAGTCAACCTAATCGACCAAAAGAATCTAATCAATATGATGGCAACTAACTAATCACAAATTATGATGTGATTATCCCGTTATTTATTCGTAATTATGGTACTTTTTTATTTTAATTAGCTTTATTATTATTTATTTAAGATAATAACAAAAATTCGTATGTACTTACATCAAATAAATGAGATCGAAAGTGGAAAATATCATACTGATGAAAATGGAGGTGCAAGTCAACAGATATTTATAGTTCCGAGAGGGTTTTGCGGTTTGAATTATCCTACCTAACTTAGATAATAAGGAGCAGTTATAGGAATAACTATATTGGTAATCAAATACACACCCATTTCTTTTTATTTGACCACTACTGACGTTTCTATATCATTGGCGGTGAGCGACTTTGTGGTACCATTCTGATAATGATGTAGAAACATGAAAACTGGTCGAGTGAGCAGAAGTAAGTGGGAAGCAGTATATCTTTCCACAATGAGTCAGTTCCTTCAGTCCTTATTTATGCTTCTCTTAATGTGGAAGTGAGTAATGACTAGTGTTCGTTCGTCTAATTAATTAAAACATTATAGCAATTGTAGAAAATCGGAAAAAAATATGAAATGTTGTTTCGGAGGATTTCATGCAATTACGACCGTTTTAGCGGCCAAAGAATAAATCGGCAAATTATATTTGTTAATTTAAAGGAAAATGTTTCAAATTTCGGCGGTTTCCGTGGTAATAGCATAAAGGCAATGTATTGAAATGAAATACTTCGTAATTCCACACAATTTTTGGAATTGTCCACAATGTGGAATTACAAGGTTATTTCATTTCAATATGTCATGAAAATTCCATAAAGTTACGCCTGAGACGAGAAATTTTAAATTAAATGTACAATTATGCGTTAAAAGATGAAGAGGGACCTGATATAGATTAGTTTTCTAGGTGGGGAGTCACAAAATGTTTATTTGATAGTTGTGTCCATCCAAAAACCTACCTTAACCGGTAGATTAACTAATAATAGTACATAAACAACATAAGTGAATATACTAAATGGTAACGAAAACTGTCATAAACAAGGCATTGAAAACAATATGGACAGAGAAAGTATTAAGTCCTATCTTCTAACAAACACCTGAATCATTACCAAAATTTCTTTGTTAGCATTGTACTTTAGGAAAGAAGTGGTATTTCAAGGAGAGGCCAAACCTATCTCAACTGGTATAATACCGATAATAATAGTAGATATATATTTTCATATAATGTGCATACATATATATATATATATTCACAATGAGAATCAATATTAATAAAACAAAGGTTATGCGATTTTCCAGAAAGAAAAAGGCTAAGCTAAATATTAAAATAGGCGGGGAAAAAATAGAGCAGGTAGAACAGTTTACATATCTCGGAAGTGTTTTGGACCAATACGGTCAAAGTGGTAGGGACGTAAGGAGAAGAATTGCGCTAGGCAAGGAGGCTTTCTCAAGGAGGAGGGAGTTGATGACGGGGAAGTTGAGTTGGGAGGTTAAGAAAAGACTCGTAAAAACTCTGATATGGAGCGTAGCTATGTACGGCGCGGAAACGTGGTCGCTGAAGCAGGAGAATAGACGTAGATTGGAGGCTTTTGAAATGTGGGTGTGGAGAAGAATGGAGAAGGTGAAATGGACCGAAAGGAAAACAAATGAGGAAGTACTGGAGATGGTGGGTGAGGAGAGGGGTTTGTTGAGAGAAATCCTATGGGGGCAGGAAAAATGGATGAAAGGCATATTGAGCGGTAGTGGAATGTTGAAGAAGGTAATAGAGGGGAGAATGTTGGGCAAGCAAGGTAAGGGCAGGTACAGGATAGGGATGTTGGACGGGATGAAGGGAGGAAAGAAGTACACAGAGATGAAGAGGGACCTGATGTAGATTAGTTTGATAGGTGGGGAGTCACAAAATGTTTATTTGATAGTTGTGTCCATCCAAAAACCTACCTTAACCGGTAGATTACCTAATAATAACATTTAGGGATGACATTTTCAGAGTATTTGTTGCCCTTTCTGGTCACATTTACTTAATTGCTAAAAGTGATGGATTTACATTTACTAACATTAATATCCATAATATTATTTATAACCCCAGCAGCTATTTTAATTACATCACTTCTCAGGACTTTGTGAGCTCTCCCATTCTCAACTTTTCTGTAGAGAATACAGCCATTCGCAGAAAATCTAATGTGAGAAATTCGGTACCATTCAGGGCAAAAAATTACTACTCATGGATTCACAAAATGGCAGGAGTTTTCTTTTTAGCATGTGCACACATTTCAAACTATTTTTCGAATCAAACTGACCCTGAAACAAAAAAAAATATTTAATAAATACGTAGACGAAGAAGATTCAACAGACAAGCGAGCCCTTGAGCATCCCTCTGATTCCAACCCTTTCCTATAGAATACGAGTCAGAACTCGTATCATTTTATTCCTCGCATGTTGAGAGAGGTGCCAGGAAGAAACTCTTAACCATGGTGAACATGAAGGTAACTGAGAGGCAAGATATTATTATATTGGATGCCATAAAGATAGTTTCCTATTTTTATTATTCTAATATTGCTAATTTATAAACCATTATTTGGTGATTAAATCAAGAACGCCCACCACTACGTGATGTAGATATTCTAGTATGTTTACATGTGAGTGATCGTTTGTGTAAATGAGCAAATGCGTATTAATCATGAATACTCATGTATACATGCATAATTTATGTCCTACCACCCCCCGCCACACTCCCACTTTGCAGCTTGCGGGGCATCGTGTAGATGTAGCTTTTTTGACGTGTTATTGTGCAGTCCCGTTAATATTCGTCAGTGATAGAAGCAAATTGAAAACTCGCAAACTCTTGATTTACTCATAGAACACTCACCACAGGCCTTTGTTAACATTTCACACACTTTGTTACACTTGATTTCATTTTTTACGCAAAATTTTGCACAAATTATTTGATCCATTTCTTTTAACAAACGAAAATCGCCGAGCTCATAAAACACGTCTAACATTAGTGGCTGTCACAGACAAAGTCCACAATGAAAACAGCTGAAAGTTTTATCATACTTCAGGGGCATGTATACCAACATATTAAAAAAAAATTTAGCAATCGGACTCTCCAAGCCCGTGAAATGAAAAAATTCCCGTTAATTTTTGAACACACCTCGTACATCTCCGAAAGAAACGGGAGGGGAAAACATTATCGTTAATTTTATTGCAAATTGCAGGTGTTTCGACTTTCGATTTCGATGACTACCGCAGATTTTCTCGGATAATTTGAGTCGGGTTAATCTCGCATCAACCCGCGATTAAACGGGCGTGCAGTTCGAATCTCCATTCTTTTTGCCTGCCGACTTTATGGCAACAACTGGCATTCCCTGTTTGTTCCTACCTGAGTGACTGGGTTCTTGCCCTCGTCTATTGAGTGGCCGAGTGCGTGTCCAAGGTTCGTTGTTCTCGCTGCCAGGGCCCCGGGGTCACCAACCTGACCCGACGGTAGAGAGACAGACAGCTCTCCCGTTCCGGGAGTGGAGGGGAACGTTTTCGAGAGGCAAGGCGATCAAGGGCATCGCCGGCCGAAAAATGCAAATGTCCGCCAAATGAATTCGTTCCGGGGATCGAGAGGGAAAATATCTTCTCTCAACCTGGACGTTATTCCATGTATAATGTTTGATAGCATCGCAAAGGGGAGAACGAAACCCTAGGATAAAATCAACCATCGCGGGCCAGGGTCGGATTGGTGTGGTGGTTACGGTTCTGTTTTGTCCTACTAAGGATCCGGGTTCGAAACACCCAAGAGGATATTTTGATATACGATATCTTTGCAATATGGACAGGCACTGAAAGAAAATTAGACAATTTTGTGAACACTTTAAATTCCCAATGCAAAGAAATCAATTTCACATGTGAGAAAGAACATAATGGGAAACTCAATTTTATAGATATCACAAGTGTCGAAAAAGGGACGGGGTTTTGAATTCGCAATTTTTCGTAAAAGCACCGCCACAGACCACAATCATCCCCTTCAATTCCCACTATCACACATCTCAAAAGTTATCTACTTTAATTTCCTGCTAAATAGATTGCTGGACATACCTCTCTCTAAAAGTAATTTTATTCAAGAACTAAAGACGATAAAAGATATTGAAGTGAAAAATGGGTATAAAGTTAATAGAAAAAATACTACACCGAAAATGTTTCCTTAGAACAGACAATCTTATGTTTAAACCAGTTAATATGGATGTAAAAGATTACAAATAGTGTAGACTCCCTTATTATGGATTGATTTCACAAAAGATAGCCAACCTATTCCCTAGGGAACAATTTTGGATAGCTTTTTACAATATGAACAAACAAGTGGCAAGCTCTGGCAAGCTCTTCGTCACGGCTGATTGGATCTCTTATTTGGACGAAAAACGGGTTCTTTCAGGGCTGTATTAATCCGAGGGAGCAAAAAAAAGTCTGCTGGGGTGACTTCAGGACCATAGCAGTGTTGGCACCTAGTGTTTGGCCAGGAACTCGCGGACTCATAGCGCGTTGTCGTGATGGAGTTACCAGGTAGCGGAGATGTCTTTTCTCGTCCTGATGACCCTTTTTCGGAGTCTTTCCAGCACATCCACGTAGTCAGCAGCGTTAACTATTTGTCATTGAGGAGCAAACTTCTTATGGACCACTCCTTTACTGTCGAAAAAGACAATGGGCATTGTTTCCACTTTTGATTTGATTCTTGCCTTTTTGGGCAAGGGGGACTTGTCGGTGTGCCACTCAGAGCTTTGGCGTTTTGATTCTGGGTCGTATTAAAAAAGCCCAGGCTTCATCACCAGTGATGACGTTGTCCAAACAATCAGGATCATTTTCAATACGTTGCAAAAGTTCACTTGAAATTTCAGATCGGTTAGTCTTTCGTGACACGGTCGGCGCGAAGATGTTTACAATAACTGACGTCCTGCCGCTTCCACAGCTTGGAGAGCACTGAAACCGGTTTCATGGCAAAGCTTAGCGTCCCTCCCACCTGCTCCAAAGTAGTTTGATCCCAATTCAGCCAAAGGAGCGGCGCGGGAAATTCAATTGCATTACTTTTGGAACGCACCCTGTACTAATGAAAACTTTGATAAGGAGTTTGATTGACGGATTTTGATTGACGATGAATGTTGAAGACTGTGATAGAGGGGCGAACGTCAGGGATGCGAGGGAGAGGGATGAAAAGAATAGGTATGTTAGACGGGGTAAATGGATTCAGAAAGTATGCTTAACTGAAGGGTTTATTGTAATGCAGAGTGCAGCGTAGTGTGCTGTTAAGTGAGGCATATTAATGTGGCGTTGGTCATTTTATGTGCCTATCCAAAACCTGGATCTTAATCTGTAATATACCATCAATAAAATTAATGAAATGCTACTTCAATATTTTCTCGCATGTCCTCTCCTTTCCTTCTTGGATTTATCCTTTATTAATGTAAGACAATGATGGTGATAAATCACTTTTCTGGTTTTTTAACCAATTTTGTCATTGAAAATAAGAATTTTTTTGTGCGTGATCGTTTCAAAATTTATGCCTTCCGATCGAATTCTAGCATAGTGATCGAATTTGCATCGATCGATAAAATTGTAGCATCAAAAAATAAGTAAGGATAAAAACTCCCTCATTTTTTAAACGGTGGTGATAAATTCGTTGGTAAACAAGGAATTACATTTTGTTGCGCATGCATGCTTTTTGATTTTGAATCCTAGATTACGACAAAACTTTGTTACACGGGTGAACTAAACGTGAAAACACCAATTGCTCCGAATCTAAAATTAACGGATTCGCTGACTACTTATTTTTTTAATAGGTTTTTGAGTGAGTTAATGCATTTTTTTAAAAAGGTAAACATTCGGAAAAAATACCAAGTTTAAGTATCCTTCTCCCGGAAATAAGAACCAGGAATCCAGTTGCCAGATGTTTAGCGACTGCTGATTTTATGTTATAATTCGATTTCATGAAACAAAAACAAGATTACTCGAGAATTTAATGTCGTTTGTGAAAAAAGCTCTTTTATTTCTTCTTATGAAAATGCAGTGCAAATTCACTGACATTTTTGTGTAATTATCAGCAATTTCAATTCAGAATACTAGAAGCCGAAACCTGAAGGGTAATCACAGATTAATTTCGGGCGTAACATCTTGGATTACGCATTATTTTGGTATTGATGTTTAAGTAATCGTAGCATATTTCATAGCTAGCAATGAATTGTATAAATAGTCAGGACAACCAGTTCATATACTTTATCGACCACTGAGTGACAGTCCTCAGATATTACAGTGATTTAAAGTTGAATGAAAATCCTGTCCATATGGGATGAAAATTGCTCGATGCTATTTGTTGACATCCACCCTTGATATGCTGTTAAAGATGCATTAATCTGGGTATCACAGTAGAAGTTGATGGGACCATCATCCGCTATTTTAAGAACCTGCAAACAAAAAAGTTCATTTCTTTGAATTCTAAGATTAACTTAGCCTGTTTGTTATAAAATTTATTGAGCTATTAAGCTATTTTGAGAATTTACTGCAGGAAATGTCTCGAAAACTTGAACACATTGAGCGTTACGTGCATAAAAATATAAATAAGGTTGGTTCAAAATAACTGGAAAAAACCCTAGGAAAATAACTTTCCAAGTTTTGTATAATTGACAAATGAGTAAATCCTTAATCTCTTTATAATTAGTGTCATCACACAGAATAAATTGTTGAAATTGAAAAATAAATAACTTGGCTTTTCCACATAGACATTTTTTTAAAAATTCAATACCTAGGTTTCATTATGGTATAACGTCTTCAGGTCAATTGGTCATATGTACATCAGGTCACCAGAAGATCTTATACCATAGCAAAACCTAGGTAGTGAAAAAAAATGTTCTATGTTGAAAGGCCAAGTTGTTTATTTTTCAATTTCAATATGAAGATTTTCCACCAAGTCACGCCAGAAACCCGTTTATTTAGAATTAATTATATTTGCAAGCACCAATATTTAAGCAGGGTAAATATTTTCTCCAATTCATTAATCTTATCTGCCCTCGCAGTTTAGCAGTGATAGAAGCCTGGTCCAACTTTGCCTTCGTCAAATAGAATTAATCGCATCGGAGCTATACACTGTTGATAGATTTGTTTAATTATCAAATATTTAATCGAGGATCCGCCTGTTCAAGCCTCCTCCTGATAAATAAAGTTTATGATAAACTTCCAATTGATTTTTTTTCCATAACCTGAGGGTTTTTCCGTGTTGCAATGACACCAAAGTCGTCGACAGTGAAATTCGTTCCGTTCAGATGCAATCATTTCTTTATTGCAATTTTATGAGACTAATATAAAAAATACGTGCTCTTTGAGTGACTCTATTTATAACATGAGCCTCAAAAAAATTAGGGCGTTCTTCTAGGGGTTGTGAGGTTATTAATGGATTTGAAGCAATTCATGTCTCAACGAGTATCAGTCAAAAGTTTGATACAGATGACCGTACTTGCTAAATAAGTTACGCCCATAGGGCAGTGTTTCTTGTTTCACATGGTCCAATAATTCGACGGCGGCGAAACTATGGTCCTTTATAAATTGCAAATAAGGAATTGCAGTATTTTTCCCCTTTTTCATGAGTTATGGCTACGTTACATGCCGGATAACCATCTCACTTGAGACTTACAAGGGTACAGGGGTTGGACGAAGGGGTTAGAAGGCGCCTCCTCAACCAGCTTTGAAAGAGATCGATAATTAAATGGGGCCACACCTCTCTAAGTGACATATGAGACAAGCCGTAATGCTGTTTATCAAGATTCAACATTTCTCGACGAGACTTGATGAAGCAATTAGCTCATATTTCCGGATTAAACAGACCAAACTGCGGAAACTGACACGGAGGCTTAGCATTGACAGATAGTAAAGCACGTGAACGCGAGGTCAGCGAATCTGGGTCGAAGATTATATACGCATATTATTAATCACATCAGTTAGACTGCATCATTTTTAAATGAATTATTTAGCCAACCTATGACAGTAAATGCGGTCAGATTTAAATGCTTAGATCTAAATCAAAGGGTGACCTTTTCTGTTAAGGAGACTGGGAAGATAATTTTGATTCCTGAAGTGTGCATTATTTTTCCGATGTTCTTAGTACTCCCTAGGAATGTGATAACATTATTTTATCTCAGCGCTTATACGTCATTAAGAGTACATACCCCTGGTTATTTATGAAACGTTCAGATTACGCTTTGAGTTTTTGAATTCTTTTAAAAGTTATGCTGACCCCGTTAAATCTGCGCGAATTTTGAAAATACCATGGAGATTTAATGAGGATGATTCTATATGAAAGTAGCGCCCGGAAATTGGAACCATTTATCTTTGAGCGAGAGAATGTTAATGAATTGGGTGAAATTAATAGCGAATTACCGCATCCGCCGGAAGATTAATTTGGTTAGCTTTTTCAAAAACATAAAACTGCTGATTCTAACTCAATGATAAACTATTTTTTCATCATGTTGCACATGAAAAGTCTGTAAGAATATGAAAGCCAAATTTCACCATTACTCACGCACTTGCGAAAAATCGATCCGGCGACCGCCTTAGTCTATTTACTTTCGATGATTTTCACGAAAATGTCTTAACTCCCTTTCCGGGGTAGGAAAAATCAGACGAAGGCTATTTCGGTTACCCAATTTCTTCAAATTATTGAGAAAAAATTTGGTAAAAGAGTAGAATTTTTCTGAAAAAAGTACGGAGTTTGTTGTGCAAATCGGGAATGTGACGTGGGAATCGATAATGCCCAATGATAACGATGTTTTCATTTAGTTCGTGAGTAATAATTAAAAAGAAAATTTTTAATATTTCATATTTTTTCTTAGGCCATCGCGCGTGTAGGCCCCGGTGAAACCGAAGCCATAGCCCGACTGTTGATACCAGTGACACGCGAAGCGGATGGGGATTATCCCGTTATCAGATTCTATTCTCCGGGCAAAACAAGGAAAAAGGGCGGCATATTTGTAGGAAAGATTGGGAATGATGATCCGTAAAATTATCAGTCAGCGTGCGTTATTTGTTTTCTTTGCAAATCGATCACTCCGCACAGGAGACAACTACATAGACGGAACTGTTTCTCGAATTTTGAGTGTTCATGATCTTGTGTTATTCAAATGATATCAGTTCATCTCTCTGCCGGCGTGCGTGTTGTTTTAGCTTGGGAGTTTCTGTTGGGAGTGGGCTGGGGCGCGAAGGCGAGGGATTCCGCCCACGCAACCTCAAAAGGCGAGCGGTCAGCTCGAGAGGACAATTGGCCCCACGCCCTACTCTACCAGGACGCACGCATTGTAGGGGCATCACGGGACCAAGTGCCCGGTATGATGATTATTCAAGCACTAATATTCAATGAAACTAAGAAAAAGTTCAAGGCAAAACGCATGGAAAACAATAAATTGAGAAATAAATGCATCTAAGGGTTAATACAGGGTTCGTCCGGAAAATAAGTGTCTTGACAAATAAGTCTTTTTTGACAAAAGGGGAGTCGTCCACTACGAATTTGTGCCTGAACGACAAACTGTAAATGCTGCATTTTACGTCCAAGTGCTCGACAGGCTTCGAAAACGAGTCGCCCGAGTCCGGCCAGCGATCAAAAACATCTGGCGGCTGCATCACGACAATGCGCCGTCTCACACCGCGCTTGTCGTGTCGGACTTCTTGGCCAAGCACGGCGTGGCAACGCTGCCGCACCCGCCCTACAGCCCGGACTTGGCACCACCGGACTTCTTTCTGTTCCCGAAGATAAAGAGGAGTTTGAAAGGAACGCGATACGGGACTTTGGGCGCCGTCAAAGAGGCCGTGACGACGTGTCTTCGAGAGGTTCCCGAAGATGCCTTCGCGGGAGCGTTCCAGGAATGGGAACGCCGCTGGAACAAGTGTATCGACTCACAAGGGTCCTATTTTGAGGAATATTAGCTTAAGATATGTAAAAGTGTAATAATTTTTTTTTCCTGAGCTCAGTACACTTATTTTCCGGACAAACCCTGTAGATACAGAATAGCACATGATCGAGGGGTGCGGAACTCTAAATCTCCGCATATCCCGTGCACATAAACGCTGCGCTTAGAGTTACGTACTCGTATGTACGAGCCAGTGGCAACGTTTTGTTGTGAATCCAAGGTGATGCGTAACCCTTGTATGACGCACGTTTCTTCCCGTAAGTGACTGAATAAAAGCTCGGACCAGCAATCCTATCAACTAATCATTCCCAATCGTCGTTGAAAAGACTATAATCATGCTTTTTAAATATAACCTCGAATGGAAATTGAAAAATAAATGAACAACTTGGCTATTCCGCATAGAAACATTTCTACATTTCCATGGAAACAGTATCCACATTTCTATATGGAAAAGCCGAGTTGTTCATTTTTCAATTTCAATATGAAGATTTTCCACCAAATCGCGCCAGAAACTGTTTTATTTTTAAATATAACCTCCTGTTTTACTTCGAATCCTTCTCAAAAACTACCCATAAACTTCATCCTTAATGCAACAGGTCAGAAAGAATTAGTTGAGAGATCCATGGTTAAGGAATACACTTTATATCTTTGCGAATCGTTGTATGGTTGTACTATTTAAGTTTTAGCCTCACACTGTATAAATTATGGATGGGAGGCAATTAATATACATCTCTATGACTGAAAAATCTTATTAATAATTAGTACTCTGCATTTTAATATGGGTTTTTGGAATAAGACAGGATGAAAACCCTATATACCACATATATTAGTCTTGCCTGACAAGACGGAATCTGACACTCAACAATAAAATACACTGTTCCCGTTTGCAGTCTATCTCCCTTCATTCCGTCCAACACAGCTACCCTTTTACTATGCCTGCCTAGCTAGCGTATCGCCCTTTCCTCTAATACATTTGTCTTCAATATTCTGTCACCAACAAAATTTTTCCGCATTCATCTTCCCTGTCTTCCTTGGATTTTTTCCAACTGAGTTCTCTCCTAGTCCACTCTGTCTAGAAATTCCTCGTTTGTTTTTCGGCTGGTCCATTCAACCTTTTCCATCCTTCTCCGCACCAATATCTCAGAAGCCTCCTATTTGCGAATATCGTTTAACCTCAGTAACCATGTTTCCGCGCCGTACAAAACCACGATCCGTTTAAAGTTTCAACGAGGCTTTTCTTAACATCCTTATAGAACATCCCGGTAATTTTCCCTTGAGAAAAAAATCTCTAACCGACGTAATTCTTCTTCTTATGCCGCTACTGCTTTTGCTATTTGGTTCAGAAAGCTTTCGAGATAGGTGAATTGTTTCACATACTCTAGTTCATGAACTCATATTTTAATATTTATTTTTTTCGTTTTATTTGTTTATTATAATTATTTATTTTTATTTCGTTTACATTTGTTTTCATCCCATGCCTGTCAAACTTGAATTTTAATGCGCTAAGCAATGTTTGTAACTCATTGGCTGATTGGCACACCAAAGCTTGATCATCCGCAAACTTAACTAATTTTATGAATCCCCCACCGACTTTCATTCCTTTCTCCGGTTTTTCCCATGGTTCTTTTTTCGGCCGAAGCATGTAGACCTACACTCAGTGGTACAGGCACGAACGAGAATGCCGATCTTTGCTGTCGACGCTAACTGGGTACTCTCGGAGCCCCGTACGTGGTGAGGACTACGGCCTTCCTCGAGACCTGGAAGTGCTCAATTGTGCGCCTTGCTTCCCCGGTTCGCATGGTTTATGGCTTGAATACGAGACAGCCCCCTTTTTTTGTGCAGCGGGGCGAAAGGCGTGACTTGGTCGGCCTGTAATTTCAGAACCGTAAAGAAAATGTCAATGGCCCGAATTTGTTAGGGGTTGTTTGTCAAAGAGACGATCGGGGAAGGGCGTGGAAATGGTCTTAATGTTTAGCAAAGAGTCTGTTCCACCACCTAAAGGCCTTTAGATAATAGATAATCCTCCATTAAATTAATTAAATTCAATCAGATTCCATCCAAAGCCTCGATCAATTATTAATTACTTCATCGTTGCAAGGCATAAACAAAAGTAATTGTGAGATTGGGTTGTTTGAGGCGAAATGATGAGGGTAGGTTTGGGGGATTTCGAGATGTGAGGAAGAAAATGAATGGAGAAATTAAGTTGGACAAAGAGTAAGACAAATACAGGAACAGATTCAAAGTGTAATAATCATTCGCATTGACAAGGATACGAATCCGGATTCCTCAATGTCCGGCCGACTGCTTTAGCCAGTTAATCTACCGAAGCGTCCTGTTGCGCTTGGAGATTTTGGGGGCTTGAAAGAAGCAAGAAGAGAGACGAAATACCGTACATGAATGTCACAGGCATTCGTAGTCGTGGCATTTGCCGGTGTCTGAAAGTTGGCTTTAGCTTAGTGGACTGTGGGACGCGCGACTACGAAATCCTGTGACATTGCACGTAGATATTATATAGATATTTTAGAACCCCGCCAGCCCCGCTTGGGTGTATGGCAAGGGGCGAATACACACCAGACTAAATTTTGACCCGAATGTGACCCTACCACAGTCGGTCTATGTTATTCTGATCCCTTATCGTTCGTGGAAAAAATGGCATCTTAAATCTATCTGCCCTACACTTAATCTCTCTAGTTTTACTGACACGATCTCTCCTACCGTTCTACGATGGGGGTAATAATGGATTTTCAACATTACTGCTAAAGAGACATCCTTTCAATTTATGCAAGAGCTTCAATCTGTAATTTAACCTTCGCTCCGTGAGTGATTCCCAGCCTAGCTGCTCTTAATATTTTGATACGCTACTAAGTTTTATCTTGAGGTTATGCTACTTTTCCTCTCCACTTTCTCCATAGTGGCTAGTATCCTAGTCAAATGTTCTTTCTTCCCTGCATGTAGAGCGACGTTGTCAGCGAATTGAAGCCTGCTTATCATTTCTCTTCGTGTCATGTTCGTACATCTCATTTTGTCTTTCGTTTGATTTTACTAGATACCTGCTCGATATACACGTTAAATATCCAAGTGTTAATGAGCAACCTTGTCTTAGTCAAGTAATCTTAACGACCGTACTTTCGTCAAAAGTAGTGCGGTGTGTAATTACCCCTTACCACACTCCATGGTGGAGGGAAGCATGTACAGGTATGTATGTACTCCTTTATGTATGTACTCCTATCATTATTAGCTTCCCCTTTGCTGGAAATAAGGTTTTAAGTCCATTGATTGATTAATCCACATACAACAAATATGGCGTAATGTTTTTTGCTAAGTACTGTGAAGCTACAAGTAAGTGTGTGGAAGGCTTTCTCGGGTCTCTATTCCATTGGTATTAAGAGAACAATTCTGCCGCGTGCAGGCAGGGAATACATACATTATTTTGCAGCGGACTCTTTGAGTGTAGTGTAAAAGTGAAAATATGTTGAAAGTAACTCCCCTTTGATTTTTAAATTAATCGTCAGAGCTTCCGCTTCCATTTTGACGCCACACTGCCAAAGGAGAGCGATCATTGAGTTTTGAATTTTTCCCGTCATAGCTGACATAGTCCACGCGGCCCATGTTTTAGATGTAAACGTGGACCGAGGGAGACGTGTTTTCCGTTTCCAAGGAAACGAAAAACATCTGTTGGGAGCGACAGATTTCAATGACTTTGACTCTTGTTCATTTCAACAACGAAGTAATTCGATTCGAACGCGTTTGAAGCAGATCGGTATTGTAATTTTTTAATGGGAATGATATCACGGTGCACCTTCACAAATCAAACGTTACATTATCTTACTTTTGTAACTAGGCAATAAATAGCGCAAGTACGTAGTCAACAACAACAAAGTCGAACCCAATGAAAATGATGAATTTCACGTAGTTAATGAATTTGCTGAAAGATAAGCATGTATGCTAATGGTAATTTTTAAACCGGCAATGGAAAATGTTTCCCCAAGTACCTACTAAGTAAGAGTGGGTGATGAATGCATTTAGAATCATATAAAATGAAATTCTGTTATCGCAAATCAAACTGACATAATATCTTTGTAATGGGAATGTTAAACGTCTGGAACAAAAAGACCCTTTGAAAGCAAAATCTTGCCCTATCGTTATGCCCGATCATGTCAGTTGCGGACAGTAAATTTGTTGTAAGGAGAATTAAGAATAAATGAAAACAAATGAGTGGCAAGGTAAATTATACGATGGATTTACGATTAATTCGAATGCTAGGCATTAAATTAGAATCGCTGATCTCAAATACTATATTTGAAGAAAATGAGTATCTGAGAATTGACTCACTCTTTTAAAACAATTTTAAGAGAAAGGCGATTTGGCAATATCGTATTTACAGCATTTGCAAACCCTAGGCACACCGCGCCGCGGGGTGTACTGCATATTATATATGTACTCGTATACTGTTTTTCAATTGTATTTTCTGTCTTGCACCTGATGTAATGAGTCCAAACGCGCCTCGTATAAGAAATGTTCATGTTGTAAAAATATTTCAATAAATTCTCTTTCCATTATCGATTCCATCCACCTCATGAAGCATGAAATTGGGATTCTGATTCTGGCTTTAAGCACTTGGGCTGCCTGTTCTAGAATGGCAGTAAATTGGGGAAGATTAGTCATAATAATAAGACGTCTTTATTGGGGCGAGATTGAGACTAGATAGTCCCTTCTTCCATCTAACCGTTTGAAGTTGAGGAGAGAATGGTAGCTGACGGGAAGTCAGTGGGCAGCACTATGAGTTCCCGTCAGAAAGGGCTTAATTTGCGTTTCTTAGAACAGTTCTACCATCAGTTATTGTTGAATAGGTCTGAAACGTGACTGTGTTAGTATCAGAATGTAAACAGAATGGTGTTCACAACTGTTTTGCATGGGACGTTTGGAAAAGGGAGCGAGGATGGACCACAAGAGGAACCCAGACACTGAATGAGTGTGGAATGGTCTGAAAAGCGTGATTTTGATGAGAGGAGTTGCTTTAAGGCGATTTGGGCATTGATGATATGATAGTGAGGAGAGTTGACCAAGCGGAAATATAAAGGAAGCATGAGTGGGCAAAGATGAAGGGGTTGACTAAGACAGGTCTGGTTAAATGGAACCATCCCTCACAAATACAGGGTTCGTCCGGAAAAGAAGTGTACTGATTTTTTCCCGCCGCTCCAGGCGCGCCCAGCACCGCTCTGACGGGCTGCGATTGGAGGGGGGTATGTTGGCAAGCGACGCTGAAAAAGGCAGTCGGCTCTGAGCTGTGGTGTAGTGAGGAGCTCTGTTAACGCGAACCTCCACGCTCGACCCACGTCACGGAACGCGATACCGAAGTTTTTGGAGCAGCGTTATTCCATCCAATTTGCGGTAAAGCTTGGGAAATCGTCTACCGAAACTGTCGGTATGATTAACCAGGCTTACGGGGAGTCAGCCATGTCCAGAAACATGATCTTTCGGTGGCACAAGATGTTCGTGGAGGGCAGAGAAGAGGTCGACGACGAACCACGGCCTGGACGTCCATCAACGACACTCACCGACGAAAATGTGCGAAAAGTTCGCGATGTACTGAACTCTGATCGTCGTCTTAGTGTTCGGATGATAGCAGAGCAGTGTAATGTGCCAAAAACAATAGTGCACGAGATTATTAGGGACCAATTACAGATGCGAAAAATTTGTGCAAAGTTCGTGCCGAAAGTGCTCAGTGATGATCAAAGGCTCAATCGTTTGGAAATCGCGACACAACTTGCGGATCACTACAAAAATGATCCACATTTTTTAGAGAACGTTTCTGTTCCCGAAGATAAAGAGAAGTTTGAAAGGAACGCGATACGGGACTTTGGACGCCGTCAAAGAGGCCGTGACGACGTGTCTTCGAGAGGTTCCCGATGATGCCTTCGCGGGATCGTTCCAGGAATGGAAACGCCGCTGGAACAAGTGTATCGACTCACAAGGGTCCTATTTTGAGGAATATTAGCTTAAGATATGTAAAAGTGTAATACATTTTTTTTCCTGAGCAAAGTACACTTATCTTCCGGACGAACCCTGTAGGTGTGTGTAGAATAGTGGCCTAGGTACAGGGGCGCGAGGGCAGTGGTCCTCCCCTCCCCACAGCCTCCAAAGCGTATGTTTATTCGATAAACGCTTACTTAAGAGCATTTATTTGAGGAGGGATGATGTCTGGGTGAGCTCAAAGAGTGACGAGGTTGCACTGTATCTTCAGTCTCGCCATTGATTCGCAGTAACCCATCACACCATCCCGTAACACTCGAAAATGTTTATTAGTACACGATTTTATTTGGCGCAAATGGATACTGTGTTGCGTGCATCTCACAAATCGAGTATATATAATACTGTTTGACACAATCGGAGTAAAAGAGAATTAATGCAACCTATACTCCCAAGCCGTGTGATTTTTCGGATATCAGATCTTTTTGAGAAACCATAGGTGGTACAGGGAAATGAACTGGCTCCACTCATACCATGAGAATGTGAGAATTTTCACGCGCCGTCGAGCTTAGTTATAGGCGAGTTCTACCCTCTTCTATCAAATCTGCCTTCAAAAATTGTGCTTTTCGTCGATGCAAGTGAAGACTGAATTTCACAGAAAATATAATTTTTTTATATAATTCCCTGGTCTTTAACATTTCACAAGATAGAGAACCCTGTTACTCACTAAACGAGTTGCGTATTTAGTACCCTGCGAGCCACCCTAGGGTGTGTGGCAAGGCACATCAGACTACCCTTGACCGAATACACCTTTCCCTCCTTGCGCGGTCGGATGTATGTTATTTTATTCGGTTCCCTTTTAATTATTTATTTATCTGTGTACCCTACAATCCACCGCCAGGGTTGTGACAGGGGGTGAACACACACCAGAATATTTTTACCCGAGCATGACCCTACCACGGTTGAACAATGTTATTCTGATCCCATATCGTTCGTGGGAAAAATGACATCTTAAATATATCTGTTTCTACACTGCAAGTGATTGATAGGGTGTCTGGCAGGGGATGTTTACACACCAGACTATTTTTGACCTGAAATACTTTCCCCCATAATTATTATTCTGATCTCTCATAGTTCGTGGGGAAAATGACGTCTTTAATATATTTGATCTGCACTTAATCTCTCGAATTTTATTGGTATGATCGCTCCTATCGTAATATGATGGGGCTAACAACATATTTTCAACATCATTGCTGAAGAGATGCCCTTCTAATGTATGCGAGAGATTTAATCTATACTTTAGGCCTCGCTCCTTGAGTGACGCTCAACCCTGATCTTCTATTGATTTTGATACGCCACTCAGTTTGTCATGTCACAATTTCACAAATGTAGATCCTTTCCGCTGCACGCGATCCAATTCGGCTATCAATCCATCTTCATGAGGATTTCGTGTACTATCAGCATGTGTATGGTTGTCTAAGGGAATCGCTTGTTTCATGAGTGTCAGAACATCAGTTTAATTTGTTCCCCTAACACTATCACCAACCTTGACTGTGCCGTGGAGCACTTAAAAACAAAAGGAAATTTTAAGAGGGACTAGTGAATGTGAAAACTGCTACAATGGTGTTGGGAGCTCATAAAAGCTCTTCTGGGCAACACAGTAATGGCTACAGAGTCATGATATATATGCGCACTGATAATTATGGTATGCTTTCATAAGATCGAATTACACTCAATGATTTTTATGTGGTATATGTTAACACTTACCGCTCAGTCAATGGATGCTGCTGCGGTAATATTGTTAAAATCACAACTCTTCTCGATCCATCGCTTTATAACCGGAAAAGGATAGTACAGCAGCAACTATCTACGCAAAGTGATATTGATATTGTCCAAAAAGCCCCTAATCTCGGCCTGCAATACGCTGTTCGGTTTACAAGGTAAGAATTTCACCCTTGAATCTTGCGTTGTAATCAATGGTTAGAAGGTTAAGTCACTAATCTATTGTATCCAAAATGAAATATGTAATAAGTCTATTCATATTATTTTGGGCAATCTAACAAAAATTATAGAATTCTAATAATAATAAATAAAGTAACTAACTGTAAATCGGGAATAATCCTGCTTTAACCCGGTTCGCTGATGAGTTTATGAAGGTATTTATTCGGCCCACCGAGACGAAAAGTTCCAAGAAACTGCGGGAGATGCCAAAAAATTAACTCTTAACGGAGACATTCCCAACGCTGGTGCGACACTCGCCAATTAGAATTAGACGTAAAAAAGTGCGTTGTCATAAATTTTTGGAAAAAGAGCAATTCCCTCCCGAACGCCGACTGCATTGGGAGCACCGATATGGAATGTGTAGACTCAATTAAATACCTAGGCGTTACCCTCACTCACGATCTCTCCTTGGTGAAACACATACGGGGAATATGTGGAAAAGTTAACAAAAAATTAGGATTTATTGGAAGAGTACTAGGTAAATAGGATGACGAGGTCCAAGAGAGATGTTATCTGTCGTTGGTTAGACCTCATTTAGAATATTCTGCAAGTATAAGGGATCCTCACGAAGTTTGATTTATTACCGAATTGGATTGCGTGTAGCGTAGAGGAGCTAGATTTGTAAAACGTTGTTATGATAAACTTAGTAGCGTAGCCAAAATATCAGAGGAACTAGGCTAGGAATTACTCACGGGGTGAAGGTTAAATTACAGATTGAAGCTCTTGCATACATTGGAAGGAGGTCTCTTCACCAGTGTTGTTGAAAATGTATTATTATTTATTATTATTATTTATTTACATACTTCGTTGCAATTAGGCAATTTTCCTGGTGGCAACGGTCCAGTGTGATCACTGGTCACTCTTACAATGCACATACATACACACACAAGAAGAACAGATATGAGACAAAATGCTCGTATATTCAATGACACTTTTAAGATTACCGACCTCTCCTTTACCATCACACAAGGATTAGGTGTACACCACACGAGTACATACTACGCACCGTCCATCGCCACACTTCGTCCGTAATCATGTACTCTTCAATTTCATATACCGTTCAAAATCGCGTCCCGTTAACACATTATTCATAGCACAAGTACATACGGTTTTATTTCTCACTCACACGTTTTTAAGGCGAGCATACACCTCGTTTTAAATTTATTTAATGAATAAGGTAAGGACTTAAAGATATCCTCAGGTAACTCATTCCATTCTTTTATTCCACGATTGAGGAAGGAGTTTTTTTTAATGTTTGTTTTGTGCCCTCTATGTTTTATTTTGAACTGATGGTCCTTCCGCCCAATGTAATTTGGTTTGTCTAATCTTTCTGAGAGCTCCTCCCACCCCTTCTCTTTATTTACTATCTTGAACATCCCACATAGCCTGTTCAGCTTCCTTCTGAGTCGGAGCGGTGTCCATCCTAGTGTCTCTAACATTTCTGTCACACTATCTGTCCTGTTATGTCTTCCTAGAGCGTACCTAGCTGCCTTTCTCTGTACTTTCTCAAGCTTATTTATATGCACCTTTACCATAGGGTCCCATACTGTTGTTGCGTACTCCATTATTGGTCTTACAACTGAAGTGTATGCTAATTCTTTAGTGGATTTGTTGCTCCCCTTAAGGTTCCTCATGACCCAGTGTAGAGTTTTAAAAGCCTTACCTGCCACCTAATCTATATGATGTCCCCATTCTAAGTTAGCTGTGAGATAGACACCTAAATATTTACATTTCTCAACTCTTACTAGATTTTCACCTAGCAAGTTATAATCTCTATTTTCCCTTCTCCTCTATTGCCCGCATCGTACTACGGTAGGAGAGATCATGCTAGTTAAATTAGAGAGATTGAGTGTAGAGCAAATGGATATAAGATGTCATTTTTTACACGAACGATAGGGGATCATAATAAAATTGTTGCATTGTATGACGAAAAGTTTTAGTCAGAGGGACAATGACGGGTTCAAACTTACCAATCAACCAATCAGGCCCAATATCTGTCTTCATCGAAGGTTTCAGACGAATGGATTTTGGAGTTTGTTCTACGGCTGAGCATATTCGTGAAAGTAGTCAGGATTGGTCCCTCACCCCTTACTGCCACCTTTGCATGCGACCAAGCCGTTGAATTCGGCTGTTGAAATTCGACGGCAATACCTTATTGATTAGGCGACTCGTCCTTCCGCTTTTGAAAAAGTCATTTGTTTCACCTTTGTCCCGAGATCGCGATGCTGCGCATTCGAAAAACATGCGCCGAGAAAGAGTTAAAGAGAGCTCCACGTCGATAAGATCGATTGGCAATCAATGGAAGGGGTTTTTTCTACTAGACATACGTGTATATCTCATAAAAATCGAGACGCTATTTCGGTGTCGTGACGAACCCGAGATGATGCTCCAGGAAGTGGAATAGGCGGCTGTTGGTCGGGGAATATAACCCTGGTTCTCCCTTTTTCGAATCGCTGACTCATTTCGGTTCCTTTACACAAACATTGTCTGTTCCTCTTTCCGCGATCCGCTAGCTGCAAGAGAACTTTGGCTATCGTCAATCGCTAACCTGTCGGAATTCGAAGCATCAATTCGCACAAGGTCGTAAGACACGGTTTTTCTAATGGTTTCCTGAACCTATTTTCATATTGAAGGTGCGTGCATTAAAATTTTTAACAGTGTAATGCCCTTATGTGTTAAGCCAATAGTGTTCAGTTAAATTTAAAATCATCTTTTCGTTAAAAATTGCTTTTCAACCAAAATTTAAAATTGAACTTTTCTTTTTTTTTAATCAATTTTATTTTATTCAATGTTGATGGTGACCATAATTGAAGTGATTGAACTGAAATTTTGACCGCTTCACTTAACGAGTATGCCTCAATCGTTAGTTCCTGAGCATTTCTGTGACAAAAAAAATATCGAAATTTTAATCCTTGGGGAAAGTTACAGAAATTGACAGCCGATGAAATATGATGATATAATTTCGCGATAAGCCTCGGCCCCTCCGCAGTTTTTAACGCATTTCAAACTTCAATATCCGCTGCATACTATATGTGGCCCCAATTTTTGTGGTTGGAGAAGTGGTAGATATCACGAAAAGACTTGGTTCTTTGAGGCCTAAGTAAATCAGAATCACGAAATTGACACAGTAGCTTCTAAACGTTAATCGGAATTACATTTTTGGGGAGCTGATTAGGGCCTTTTCCCCAAGGTTGACTACTGAAAAATAGTTGAATGACGTGACTCATTGGTCATCTAATTCTTGTTGTGATCACAATAAGTACAAAAATTGTTGTACTTCCGCTTACACTTACATTCCCGCTTTTTAAATTAGAAGTTTATCATGGCAACGGCACTTGACAATGAGTCAAGCATGAATGTCGAAATTAGTGAATAAAAAAAACCTCGGAACGAATATTAACTACAGTATTATCATTTTAAATTTACCAATTAACATGTTATAAATCACCTCACTTCAATTGGAGGGAATATAAACAAAAAATACGACGAAAACTTTTGGAATGGACGAATAACGTTTAGTCGTGTATTTTGAAGGTTGACAGCGAAGATTTATTAAGAGTTCTTGTTGGAAATTATTTTCCGGCTATACCAAGAGTGTCGTGAATAAATGCTGTCATAAAAATCCCTGGATTGCTTTCCCTTACTCAAACCCACCCTCTTTCCATTTCCGTAGTTTATTACGAGGCCTACTTGAGGAGTAAAGGTCGATTGACCATAAATTAAATATATAAGTTAGGTAAACTTTTAATTGGGGGTTTTATTTTTCTGCAAACCTTCTTCAATTTTCTACATAATCGCCGTTCACTCATAAGCACTTTTCGTAACGCTGTGAGCACCTTCTTTAATCACTCGGCATAGACGTTCGCTGCATGGGAATGTAACCAGTGGACAACGGAGGTCTTGAATTTCTCATAGCCTTCAAACTGTTGTCCACGAAGCCACTATTTCAAGTTCAAGATAAGGAAATAGCCATAAAAATACAAATCGTTCTTGTCCATAGCGGTCCAAAAACGCTCGTCCACTAAATATTCTCTGCTGTTCTGCTGGTCGGTTAGCATTTTCAATATGTTGAACACAAATTGTGATAACCGAGCTATTTCGTAACAATCGCATAAATATTTATGCTTCCAACAAGAGGAAATTGATCAGCCAGAGCACTTATCGTTATTCGTCGATCAGATGGTAGTTATTGGTCCGCTTGTCGAACGATTTCATCGGTCAGGATACTAGTCTGCCGCTTCGCTCCGCGAAACTGGAGACAGCCGTTGAAGTGAACAAAATGCAGTTTGTGGAGGTGAGAAGGAGATTAAACTTGTATGACTGCAAGTATGGAATATATGAGAAGCTGAAGAAGGAAGTAGTTGAAAGAAAATTATGGTTTTGTCATTGGAATGAGATTTATAAGTCAGAGACCTTGTGCATATACTCATCCGTTACCGTACAAAATACAGTAAGCTCAGTAGACCGAGATGATAAAATTATTATTTAAATTTTGAATGTTGAAAGCACTTAAAAATATTCGCTTCCACCAAATATTACCTCCACATACGTATGTGGAGATCTATCTGCTAGCTAATACGGGGACTCCTAATCAAAGAACGAGGTAATTCTTGAAACAATAACGTCACCGTTCGTATCATTTTATCAATGATAGTCATCAATCGTTAGTTATGTGTGTATAATATAATACGGAGAGTTGGTACTAGAAACTATAAAAGAAAAAGTATTTGGTACGAGGGTAATCCAGAGAGTAACCTCCGTTTTCGTGTATCGTGAGAACTAGTGGAGATAGCCGAATGGTTGCTGTATTTACCTACACAGTGGGTCAGTACGCCTCGAACTGCAGTGTTTGGAAGGTCTCGCCCCTTGTTATTTGTTCACAATAGCGAGTCAAAATGAACAACACAATTGAATTAATCAAAATTGGCATTTTTCCACAAAATAAAATTTTAATACGACCGGTTTCGATGTAACTACATCATCTTGAGGTGTCTTAGATCTAGGTCATCTGGACCAGAAGATGATGTAGTTACATCGAAACCGGTCGTATTAAAATTTTTTTTTGTGGAAAATTGCCAATTTTAATTGATCATGATATACCACCATATCACGCCTGAAACGTCTCTTTTTAACACAATTGAAATTCCTGCCAGATGGTCTGTCCAGAAAGTAACCTCCGTAAAATAAGATACGTAGTAACCTAACTTTCTGTCGTGTTTCCATGCAACGGAGTCCTGGTAATGTGTGAAAAATTTTCTAAAGATTTCAGTTATCGCAAAACGATTTTCACGCACTTTTCCATCAATTTTTAGGTGTAGTTCGTTGTTCACCACAGGCCATCACGGAGATTCAGATTCACTCTTAAACAAACGACAACACCGACGCGCAACTCTTGCCACTCATCAGATATGGCCCGTACAGAGCAATAATTTTACGATGAATTTCAGCAGATTTGAAGTTTTTTTTATCAGTAAAAACGTCATCACGGAACGAACTTCAAATTTGGCGCGTACTTCAGATGGATCGTTAATTTTGATTTGCTATTGTAAACAAACGACAATTGGCGCAACCTTCCAACCACTGCAGTTCGAGTCGTACTGACCTACTGTGCGCGTCAATACAGTGACCATTCGGCTCTCTCCACTACTTTTCACGCTACACGGAAACGGAGGTCACTCTCTGGATTACCCTCGGACATCCAAGCCTATCACATTCATATTGTACGGCTTACAAATTTGGTCGTTGAGGCGAGGGGATAAGGGTAGATTTGTAGGTCTATTGGAAGTTATTCCATGAGCTCAAAATTAAAAAGAATTCAACATGCTGCTACATGACTCCAAATCAGTTTAATATGATGGAAATCCTGGGAATGAATCCATCGTATTTTCTTTTCCTCAGAGGTAAAACAAGGTAAAATAAGGAAAAAATCTTCTCGTTAGGGTGCAAAAACCAGGTTAACAATTCTTTCGCGTGATTGATGTTAGGTCGCTTTTTACCCTCGTGGATATAGGTCATATCAAGTTGCTGTTCGTCAGGCCAAGGTTGAGCGAAAATTTCGGCCCCATGAAAGCACGAGAAAAAACTGTTTGGTCGCGATGGTTATTTCCTGCCATTGGTCCCCAAAATTTCTGGTCAAGTGGAGCAGGAGGAACTCAAGGGTATATGATAAAATTTGCATGTGGGTCAGTACTGTATGGTCCTTTTTTCGTGATGTTTTGCTAAGAATAATGATTGACTTCCTCAGTATGCAGCTTTATCAAAAATGTTCACTCATACTCTTTAAAAATAATAATTTGACCTCTTTATTTAACTCTTTATTGGTGTTCGTATTCCAGAATAAACGGTCAATTATTATGTGCCTTGTCCGCTAGGTTTATTTCTAGAATATAATTGAGGCTCCTTTCGTGTCTTTCTTGTTTCGACGTCATTAAAACCTGGAAACGAAATTAGGCTCTCTTTCTCTCTCTCGGGAGAGAGAGAGTGATAAACTTTTCGACAAGATCTCGGGAGGAGGTTGTTTCAGGAGTGGGATCACATATTGTGGGCTTTAAAATTTGAGAAAGGATCGAGCTTATCCGAAAGTCGAAAATGAGAGTAAAAAACATCACCCCATCTGATACAGTACGGACCTCAATTTGAATTTTTTCGCCGTGGACGGAAAGTTGGGGGGAGGGGGGGGAAGAAGAGAAAGGGAAGCAGGGAATTTAGAGACAGAAATCGCTCCACGACATCGATCCTTAACAGCTGCATCCGTAGTGGAATGGCAACTAAAGGAGATTGGCAGAAAGGCCCTCAGCCGTCCGCTGCGTGAGTAAATGCGATTTTAGGAATGAGGGAAGGGTTAGGGAGGAAATTGCATTAATTTAAAAAAACGCAGGGGTTGCGGTAGTGCCCCTCGCGACTTCACGGAGGTGCGTGGGAATTATGTGTGCATAATAATATACGGGTTGGGCAGTATTTTAGAAGGACATTGCGCATAGTAGTCTCCTCCCTTCTAAATTAACTCCCTCACACTGTCGATCCTTTTCATTTATCTTGTAGCAATGTCACCACCCAAGCTTTATCCCACCTTTCAGCAAATTAAATATTTCCCCGGTTCATGCTCGGTTCTCGTTGTTTATTGCTATGCTGTTATTGTCTTTTTGTCCTCTTTTATGTTTTCTATATTTTTCACGGTAAATTGGCGCTACTGCTTTATAAATAAATTTATAAATAAAAATAAATAAACATTAACAATATATAATGGAAACTAGTTTCGTCAGGTGATTTGGATTTTTGATCGAAAGTCTCGCCTGGTGAAAATTGGTATTGTGGTACCCGAGGCCCTTGAACCATAGATCTAAAAACTCAGTTTTATCTCTCTATTTTTTCACCATACGTTAGATTTTTCTTTGTCCAAAGTAAAAGGGATTTTAAGAACAAAATATCGCCGAATTCAAATACTTAGAATCATCTAGATATTCCAGTACAGTTCGTGTTATAACAGAAGATAAAACTCGAGATATGCAATAGAAAAATATTGCGTCGGTTGGGGTTTGAGTGGGAAGAATTGTGTTGGCGATAAAAGGATATACAAGAAAAAATATACGAGAAGGACGTTTAGCAAAGATGGAAAATAACATATCGGTAAAGACTAGATAATGAATAAATTGTGCATACGAATTTTGTAGCGTAGCGCTGCATGGTCTATGAGGCCAGTACCAACTCTAAGATTATTGGGGCCCCCATACAAATGATCAAGTAGATACTAGTTTAATTAATAAAAAACCGAACTGATTTCGTATAGACTTCATTAATATAATTTGGCATAACATCTGCCAAGTTCAATGGAAGTATTATTGAATCACTCAAATGCAATTGGATAGGGCAACGTGTATGACAACGCGAGAAAAATCCTCGAAAATTATGTAGCATAATATTTTTTCCACAGCCATTTCAGACTTAACATTTCTACATTTATTAGCCCTCCATCTCAAGACGCAGCCTAATACCCCACGCTACAATTAACCCTTCATCAATTCAGCATACTTTCATCCTCCCTTCATTCTATCCAACATGACTATCTTATTCCTACCCCTAACTCTCTTGCCCAACATTCTCCTCTCTATTAGTCTTCAGCATGTTACTGCCATTCAACATTATCTGCGTCCACCTTTCCTGCCCCATTCGGATTTTTCCCAAGACCTTTCTCTTCTCCCCATCCATGCCTAATGCTTCCTCGTTTGTTTGCCATTATATCCATTTTGGGAAATTCAGTCCGCCAGATATGGGATGAGAATTAATATTAATAAAACAAAGCTTATGCGATTTTCCAGAAAAAAGTCTAATATATACGTAAATTAAAATAGGAGGGGAAAAAATAGAGCAAGTAGAACAGTTTACGTATTTTGGAAGTGTTTTGGACCAATGCGGTCTAAGTAGTAACGTAAGGAGAAGAATTGCGCTAGGCAAGGAGGCTTTCTCAAGGAGGAGGGAATTGATGACGGGGACGTTGTGTAGGGAGGTTTAGAAAAGACTCGTAAAAACTCTGACATGGGGCACGGAACGGAACACTATGTACGGCGCGGAAACGTGGTCGTTGAAACAGGAGGATATGTGTAGATTGGAGGCTTTTGAAACGTCGGTGTGGAGAAGATTGGAGAAGGTGAAATGGACCGAAAGGAAAACAAATGAGGAAGTACTAGAGATGGTGGGTGAGGAGAGGGGTTTGTTGAGAGAAATCCTATAGAGGCAGGAAAAATGGATGAAAGGCGTATTGAGCGGTAGTGGGATGTTGAAGAAGGTAATAGAGGGGAGAATATTAGGCAAACGAGGAAAGGGCAGGAACAGGATAGGGATGTTAGACGGGTTGAGGGAAGGAAGTACACAGAGATGAAGAACTTATTGTTGAGTAGGATGCTGTATTGTGTCTGGTCAAGGAGATATTTGTGTGGTAGTTGTGTCCATCCAAGACCTATATTAACTGGTAGATTGCCTAATGGAATATATACATATATATATAAAATTTATGCAATGAGAACGAACTTCTGCTCTTTGCGAATATATCATCATCTATTTGCTGGTTGTTTCCGCACCAGTAAGGTTCCCAAGTTGCGAGAAAATGACAGGAAAGAATTTGAGGCTTGACATTTATGGCCGATACGTCACGCGCGAGCCATGGAAAGGCAGATTTAATTGCTGTTTTGTAGGAAACAAGCACAAAAAGTCCTTTCTTCACTGAAATGTTGGAGAAATAGGATACCTCATTTTGAAAATTGGTGAAATAAAATCTGAAATAAGCCTATGTGTGCCAGCAGAAACGTTTGGAATCACGAGAATTCTAAATTTAATGATTACTCTCTCGAGACAACATTCACTGGTGCTTTAACGAATTTGATGCGAACTCACCTAGTTACTTCATTCTCAGAAATATTAAGTTGTTATAGTTACCACAAGATCCATTATTTTTGTATCGGGAGCTTATTGTTCACTGACACACTTGTTTCAAGTAAATGATTTTGCAACGAGATAGTTCTCAAAGAAAGAGGCGAAACACTTACGAAATTTTGTGGTGGAAATTTCTTTTACGAGTACAGATAACTTAACTTTACAGCCGGTAGCTTCCGCCTCTGGATATGGAATGCACTTGACTTTCTTCGTCATGGGAAGGACCTAAAACAAAGCGTACCTTAAGGTTCTCCATCCAACAATAGATTCTGAAGGAGCGATGGTAAATCACTCCTCGCCACATGTAACTCAACTCCTCTTTCCGCAAGGTTAGTCCGGTGGACATTATGCTAATGCGCCTTGCATGACCGAGGGTTTTGATAATGTCCACTCCGAGGCAGTGAAAACAGATATGAAGGCCCAAGACGGAAAATCTCGTGTACGAATATATACGCGAAAATATCCCTCGCCATCCTTATGACGTTGCCTCGTAAAAACCAACAAAAACCAGGAATCAGGGTATAACAAATGAAACGCAAATAAACGTTCCCTTTCCTGGGTCAGTAACCTTTGCTCAGGAACAACAGGTATAAGAGTAAATTTTGAGTTCTACCCAGGTCATACTCGCGAGGTGACCGTCCTCCGCGAGATTTAATTCAAATGATAGCTTTTGCGATTTCAGTACATTATTTTTGGCACATCCCATCGCAAATAAAAATGCTCGACAACCATATTCCCTGCACCCTTTGTATTTCTCCCAACACTCCCCCACGCAACTTCTAGTGCTCATATAAATTCTCTAAGTTTGAGGTATTTGAAATGCACATACTATTTTTTCCACATTGGAGTAGGTGGGTGTTCTGCCAAGTTAATTGGATAGGTAACGTTTATGGATCCATTTCTCTGTGGTTTAATTAGATCCATGAGATTAAAACGTCTCGTCTATGGCAACCAACAAATATAAAACAGTTTTGCGAAACAGGAATGGACTGTCAGTGGCAGAAATTCCACGCGGCTTCCTGGTAACTCAAAGTTCCCCTGGCTGATTCTTGAGTGTATACAGACAATATCAATTAAAAATTCACAATTTTTTGGGGAATGATATTTCAAAGTCGATGTTGATGGGGAAATATTATCAACACACACACATCGAGGCAACTGCCCTCCACTAACTACGACTGAACGCAGCCTTGTGAAGCTAATATTAATAATGAAACGACTCCTATCAAGTAAATTTCTGTTTTATAATGCAACAATTTCAGAGAGTAAAAATCATTCGCCTTGACCGGGATTCGAACCCGGATCCCTCGATATCCGGCCGAGTGCTTTAACCATCTAAGCTACCGAGACGTCCTCTTACACTCTGAAATTTTGGAGGCTTTAAAGGAACAAGATGTTGTGACGAAATACCGTACATACAATGTCACAGGCATTCGTAGTCGTGCGCGAGGCGCCACAGTCCACGAGGTTAAAGCCAATTTCAAACACTTAGGCTGTTCATTTCAAGAAACTGCGGGAGATGCCGCAACAGTAACTATTAACGGAGTCATCCGCTATGTGTGTATTATAATGCAACAATTTCAGAGAGTAAAAATCATTCGCCTTGACCGGGATTCGAACCCGGATCCCTCGATATCCGGCCGAGTGCTTTAACCATTTAAGCTACCGAGACGTCCTCTTACACTCTGAAATTTTGGGGGCTTTAAAGGAACCGTAAAATTTGAATCGATTTGTTAAAAATTGCCATGCGGAAAGAGTAAGCTTATTCCGGTGGAATTAAGATAGGATTCCTTTGAGCCACGAAGTGAACAGGCAAGACTAATACGATTGGAAAGATACATAACAAGAGGGTATGGAGGGAATAATTATGGACCCACATTATATTAGCCACCAGGATAAAATAAAAGGGATACCATCACTGACAGATTAAAAATACAGTGGAACCTTATAATACGAGCATAATCCGTTCCGCGATCTTTTTGGTAAAGCGGAACACTCGTTTAGTTTAACAAATTTTTACATATAAATTAATGTAAAATAAGATAATGTGTTACATGCCGAAAAAAAAATTATATACATGGTTTATTCAAAGAAAAGTGGTTTAGGATAATGGATTACGTTCACCTTTTCTTCTATCGCGGAATGAAGCAACCGGGAATGCGAACTCGATTTGTAAAAACAAGCAAGAATCGAAATATTATTATTATTAGGTAATCTACCGGTTAAGGTAGGTTTTTGGATGTACACAACTATCAAATAAATATTTTGTAACTCCAAACAAAACCCAATCCAGCAACCTAATCTACATCAGGTCCCTCTTCATCTCCGTGTACTTCTTTCCTCCCTTCATCCCGTCCAACATCCCTATCCTGTTCCTGCCCTTTCCTCGCTTGCCCAGCATTCTCCCCTCTATTACCTTCTTCAACATTCCACTACCGCTCAATACGCCTTTCATCCATTTTTCTTGCCTCCATAGGATTTCTCTCAACAAACCCCTCTCCTCACCCACCATCTCCAGTACTTCCTCATTTGTTTTCCTTTCGGTCCATTTCACCTTCTCCATCCTTCTCCACACCCACATTTCAAAAGCCTCCAATCTACGTCTATCCTCCTGCTTCAGTGACCACGTTTTCGCACCATACATAGCTACGCTCCATATCAGAGTTTTTACGAGTCTTGTCTTAACATCTCTACTCAACGTCCCCGTCATCAACTCCCTCCTCCTTGAGAAAGCCTCCTTGCCTAGCGCAATTCTTCTCCTTACGTCCCTACTACTTTGACCGTATTGGTCCAAAACACTTCCGAGATATGTAAACTGTTCTACCTGCTCTACTTTTTCCCCGCCTATTTTAATATTTAGCTTAGCCTTTTTCTTTCTGGAAAATCGCATAACCTTTGTTTTATTAGTATTGATTCTCATCCCATATTTATTGCACTGAACCTCCAATTCACTCATCAATGCTTGCAACCCCTTGGCTGACTGATCAACTAATGCTTGGTAATCAGCAAACCTAACCGATTTTACGAATTCCCCTCCGACTTTCATTCCTACCTCCAGTTCTTCCCATGCCTCTTTAATCATTTCCTCTACATATACGTTGAACAGTACCGGTGACAATGGGCAACCCTGCCTTACACCTCTTCCTAACACTGCCCATCCGGACTCTCCGTTCCCCACTCGCACCTGAGCAGTCTGAGACATGTACAGGTTGCGGATCAGTCTCCTGTCTCTCCAATCCATTCCTATTTTCTGCAATACACGCATTAATTTTTCCCAATTCACTCTATCAAACGCTTTTTCGAAATCTACAAAACGGGCGAAAACAATCGAAATATATATTGTTTATTATTTATGATACACACCTAATGTCATTTGTACTAGGAAGCCGTCTAGAGACATTTGTTTTCGTCTACACTTCAATTTGGTAAAAATGCGACTCAGAATGATCGTTAAATTAATTTATGACGCGCATCCCTACTGCCTTATTAGGGCGATGCCTCCCACCCACGGAGCGATGCAAAAGTTTCTCGTGACTTCAACGTCTCATTTAACCTGCTGTTTTAGAATTCGTACGTCTTAAAGTCCTGTGGAGTTTTTGAAATGTAAACACGCAGGGATTTGATTCAAATTGTCGCTCGCATTTGTGTAAAACAGTAGCGTGGGAGGGCCTTTCATTGCCTTGTGGTCGGGCAACACATTCTTTTTTTCTGTTATATGCACAAATATAGGTTCGATTCGGAATCTTCATCCTGAAGAGAACTGTCTCGTCACAATTAAACACATGTTGTAGCAGGTAACCTTCATAATCCACGAGCTTCTTGAAGTCACCGATGAAGGCCTCTGCTGCATTTGATTCGGAGCTTGCTCCTTCACAAGCCCGTGGATGCTGGTTTTTCTCTTAAACTTCTCGAACCACGCGCGGCTGCCCTTAAATTATTGTTCGGCCGTTGATAATCGTGACATCTTATTAACGAGGTCGGCGAAAATCACTTTCCCCTTCTCACAAATTATATTCTCGCTAATGGTGTCGCATTGCAATTGCTTTTCGTTTATGCACATGAAAAGCAACCTCCTTTCAACATCGTTGAAAATACGTAAATGCTGTGTGGATACTCTTGCCTCTATTTGAACATATGTGTCCGTAGTCTTGCTCGTGTTTTTGAAGAATAGGCCAATCGTTGATGTCGACCGATTGTTGATGTGCGTTCTGCATCAGCCACGCTCACACCTTGTTCCCGATTTTCAATGATTTTACTTTTAATTTCTACTGCTATTTTTTTGTTTGTATTCCCTTGTGGCTTTCTTCTTACGGAATTTTCTTCGGGGTCAATTTTAAAACTATCCACAAAATATTATCAAACTTTGCACAAACAAATCACTAATAATAATATGTTTGAACGCAAGATTCGAAAAATGTGTGATGACTAGAGAGTGCTAGAGACGAACTTCAGTAGCAGGCGCCAAATTAATTCCGGGAATTCCTCTTTTTCCGTCACTCGTTATGCGAAAAGTCGCTCGTTAAGCGAGCCGTTTTCGTGACCGATGTTTTTGCTCGCTATGCGAATTACTCACAGTGCGAGGTGCTCGTTTATTGAGGTTCCATTTTTCACGCTCTCTTCTCACCAGATACAAAATCAGACGTAACCTCTCCTAAATCATTAACGCATAAAGAAATTTTTAAAATTTGATTCAAACGTATCCACTGTTCCATGTATATGCGTACTTATACATGTATTTCTTTGAGTACTATATATACATATTAATGTATACCAGGGTGGTCTGAAAATCTTCCTACCTAACAAAGATACAAGACATATTTTATTAAATTTTCTGAGTCGTAAACTTTTCGAACCAACCACGTATACATATAAGTGCATATTTTTGCATGAATAAAAATAATTACACTTTATTACTGTTCCATGGCCCAAAAACAATGGTGCAATATACATTGTGTAAAACACCGTTCATCGCAGTGAAACACAATTATCACAAAATGTGCATAGTGTTTTTTTTTCAAGAACAATTTCTTTGGTGATTTTGGTTTGCAAATCTTAACTTGCCAATTTTCTTTACAAAATACACGATACACATAAAATAATGAGAATAGTTTAATTTAAATAAGCATAGTACATAACAACATATACTATGTTCTCTTGTAAGAAAGTTGATAATATTAATAGAACTATAAGTTCTAGTTTGATCGTAGATACTGGAACAATATATATTTTAATCGACTGACTATAATTTCCAAATATTAATTGCTAATTAAATGAGAATGCTTTATGATTAGTTGTGGTTCTTTGGGAGGATTATGTTGTCAGCCACCCTAGTTGTCATAAATAAAGGATGATGTCATCTATTTTTTTATAGTTAAGATAAATCTGGTGCTAGAGTTAATTAACTGTTGGCGTTTTACATTGAGATCGCCAGTAAGCTAGACAGTAATCAATAATCGGAAATGTAAGACTCGTGGTAAGCTTTTTACGTGGGTATTGTATAGGCATTCCAGGTACTGTCTTCAGGAGACTTCTGTGAATTAGAGTATGTGTAATAAGATTGATACTTCTTCGAATTCGAATTCTTTCTAAAGGCCTCTCTCAGCGGTTTCAAACATATCCGGAAACATTACCCGTAAACTCTTCCTTTCATTATTAAAAGTGATCCCGTTAGTGAGTTCATCCTTTCATATTCAACGAAAGGTTCATTTTCCAGTATCCTTTTACCCAAGCCAAAACCGCGGAATAAAATTAGCGCCATTTTTCCTTCATCTCATTGATTTTTCCTAATTTCTCGATGAGAATCTCGTCTTAACGGTTTTCAATTTTTTTTATCAACTTTTGGCGAAGGGATATCATAGGGGTAATGCCGTGTGCTGCTTTGTCTTTTCCCTGTGAAATTCTATCAACCTCTCAATTTTTCCTGTATTGCATTGCTTTCCCACTAATAACATTTCTAACAATTAATGTCGCTCATGGCATATATTATCCCGATCAATCTTCTTCTACAAATTCAATGTTCTCCTCTGTGATCTTTACTTTACTCGTAAATATGTTCTTTCTATCTCCTCCCCTTTTTTTAGTATTCCCTGTTTGCATATCTGTATTCCATTCATCTGTCGATTTCGTTATTTTAAATGAAAAGGCCAATAAGTGGTTTTTCTCAATTTGGTCGACAGCATCCGTTTTTGCGACTCACAACTGTCGTTATAAGTACTATAAGAATGGAAGTCATCTGTTGAAATCATTGCCACCGCCTACAAATACTAAAATAAGCATTTTTCAGCGATGCAACAATTTCTGAGAGTAAAAATCATTCGCCTTGAAGGGATCCGGGTTCGAATCCCGGTCAAGGCGAATGATTTTTACTCTTTGAAATTGTTGCATTGTAATGCACACGTAGCGGATGACTCTGTTAAAAGTTACTGTTAAAACTTTTCAACGATATTTTTAGTCATACTAAAGGAACGCATCACTTAAATTTCTATTTATTGCGGAATATTTTCTCTGGTGTAGTCATAAAATTCCTTACCCTCTCATCTGCTCTAACTGGCTCTAGAAGCCTCAGAAATGCTTCCTGATGTACGATTCCTTATGGCGTTTTTCCTCTGCCAAATATACTTCGATGCCCATTTCAAGACCTTAAAAATCAGCCAATCTAGTACTTAAATGCTTTGTTTCCGGATTTTGAGCCAACTTTCAGTCTATCACTCTGGTCATTCACTGCTCCTGAATCGGTTAAACGCGACCTCATAATTTGCCCCTCTCTCTCTTCCATGTTGTTAGAAGGTGAACTTTTCAGGTCTCGTTACGTGTAATAATAGTTCTTTAGAGTACAAGAGAGTATTCGGTGAGACCTTCGAGACCTCACAATTTGACCTCATCAATCGTTCCCCCTCCCTCATGAGTTTCACCTACGAAAAATCGTCACGCCATACCATTCCGAGCGCTTTCTCGAAATAGCATGCGCCGAATACGACGACATATTTGCATTTTAATACTCCCTGACATTGATGGTCTGCTGGCCTCCCTTTGCCGACTCAGCTCGCTGCGATAAGGGTTCTATTCTTTCAATTCCGTATACATTGTAACAGTTTCATCATTAAATTAATTGTTGGTCTCTTAGTCTGTGGATTTTACGACAATTCTGGTTCGTAAGTCCTTCCGTCACCTTTCTCCAACCATTCATTTCGAGTGAAAAAGCATTTTTGTCGAATTCCAAACCTAATAACTTTTGAGCAGATACTCCATCCATTCCTTGTGCAATTTAACCCGAACTCATCGATCGAAAAGTTAACGAATCTCTACCCTGTCTGAGCCCTGACGAATCTTGAGATTCGTCAATTCCACTATTTACACATTTTTCTATCATACATAAAACATCAAGAAGCAAATTACCCACGAAAAATAGTCAAGAGTGAGTACGCTGGGAAGTGGTAACAAATATATAATAAAATACGACTAATCAAACATTTATAACACGAATAAAGAACAGATATCCTTTTGCCATATATGTGTGTGCATGTTCCAATTGATGTATGTATGTATGCCTATGTATGTATATATATATATATATATATATATATATATATATATATATATATATATATATATATATGCGGGTCGCGGTGGTCTAGCGGGTAGAGCGTTGGACTGCTGGCCGGAGGGTCCCGGGTTCGATTCCCGGGCAAGGCACTCTGGGCACCTGCAGCTCCATCCAAGCTAGTTGATTTTTCGGGTACCAGATCTTCCTGGGAAACCATAACCGGCACAGGGAAAGGAACTGGCCCCCCTACCCTGATGTGTGAATATTCACACGCCGTATAGGGCTTGGTACATGGGTGAGCTCTACCATCACCTACTAAACCGACCTTCGGGTTGATTACTGTGTTTATGGTTTTATATATATATATAGAAAGTGACTTCATATATATATATATATATATATATATATATATATATATGAAGTCACTTTCTTGAAAAACCCACGAACGTGCACAATAATGTAAATTCACTAACTAGTCGACAAACACAGAAACTAAAACATATAAAAGAGGGACTCACTGTTTCTCGAATTTTCGGTGGTGCAACCACCTTTCTCAAGAGGAATTAGGAACAGAGTTCTGTTATAAATATATATATATTTTTTTTTTCTCAAGGAGGAGGGAGTTGATGACGGGGAGGTTGAGTAGGGATGTTAAGACAAGACTCGTAAAAACTCTGATATGGAGCGTAGCTATGTACGGCGCGGAAACGTGGTCTGAAGCAGGAGGATAGACGTAGATTGGAGGCTTTTGAAATGTGGGTGTGGAGAAGAATGGAGAAGGTGAAATGGACCGAAAGGGAAACAAATGAGGAAGTACTAGAAATGGTGGGGGAGGAGAGGGGTTTGTTGAGAGAAATCCTATGGAGGCAGGAAAAATGGATGAAAGGCGTATTGAGCGGTAGTGGAATGTGGAAGAGGGTAATAGAGGGGAGAATGTTGGGCAAGCGAGGTAAGGGTAGGAACAGGATAGGGATGTTGGACGGGATGAAGGGAGGAAAGAAGTACACAGGGATGAAGAGGGACCTGATATAGATTAGTTGCTAGGTGGGGAGTCACAAAATGTTTATTTGATAGTTGTGTCCATCCAAAAACCTACCTTAACCGATAGATTACCTAATAATAATAATATATATATTTATATATATATTCATTCACATAGATATAAATATAGTATATCCTTGATATCATCGGAAAAGGGTCCTTCTTTAAATGTTTTTAATAATTTTAATCTATATTGTAAACACCGCTGCGTAAGAGAATCCCAGCCTAAATTGTCTAGCAAAGTAGATACGCTGCATGCGTTGGTCACAACAATGTTTGACAAATCTAGCCCCCCTCCGCTGAACTCGATCTAATTCCCAAAGCAAATTTATATTTTGAATCATTTTCCATCATTCCGTCTAACATGCCTATTCTATTCCTACCCCAATAGTCTCCCATCTTTCACAATTGTCAACATTCCATCGCCAATCAAAATGCTCTGCATCCGTCATTCCTGCCCCTTTTGGACTTATCACAACAATCCTCTCCTCCCTCGCTCTCCCGCCCATTATTTCTTCGTTTGCTTTCCTTTTTGCCAATTTCTTTTTATTCATCCTTCATCACACCCACATCTCAAAAGCCTACATTCCATGCCTATCTTCTCGCCCCAATACGACCAAGTTTCCGCGCCGTACAAAACTACGCTCCATATAAAAATTTTTGTAAATTTCAGTAATGTTTTATTTCCTGCTTACTGAAGTTCACCAGCTCCCTCCTCCTTGTAAAACCTTCTTGGTCTAATAAGATTCTTGCTCATATTGCGCTGCTACTTTGAGCATGTAAGTCCAAATTGGTAGGGGTTTACATATAGGTAGGATCCAGACTAAATGTAGTGTTCGCAGGATCTGTACCTCAGTGGGGCGGTCATGAAAGCTGCCTGACTGAAGTGGGGTGGCCATTTACTTAATGGAGTCACGTTAAAAAGACTATTGTGGACGGCAAATTGAAATCACTTCAATTACTTACCCCATGACAATGATGGATGCACCGTAGCAGTTATCAAAATTTAGGTCATGGAAATAAGTGTGTTTTGAAATTGGGAGAGCGAGGAAGAGCGATTGCAGGGGTCATTAATGTGTATACTAGTAATACCGACCCCAACGTATTACGGTCGGAGGGATCACGAATACTGTATAAGATTAGAGAGATTGACTGCAAGACTGACAGGTTTAAAATGTCATTTTTTCCTAGAAAGATGAGAGACCAGAATGCTTGTAGTCGTAATCCCTTCCCCCACCTATTTCAAAAGCCTCAACCCTCTCATCCCTTACCCTTTCCTCCTGGTGCCACACCCCCTGCCCCACACCTTTTTTGGTGGCTCGCAGGGTATTTATGTAAATGTAGATGGAAGGAAGGGAGAAAGTATTAGGATTAGTTGAAGGGCTTATTTTAGTTTAGGGTGTCACACTGTATCGTGGGTGAGGTTTAGACACATAGCGGTATCTTTTTCTTTGTTCCATCCGAAACAGACATGTAAACACGTGTACTATCATTGATAATAAACAGCGCATCCAAATAGCTCTTCTTCCCGCCATATTGATACCCCTTCAACGAAAAACATAAGAAGCATGTTTTATCTAGTTTTTTTTTCAATAATCTCTCTACCCAAGACTGAATTTCTCACATGAATGAGATGACCGATTCCCTTAAGCCCTCTTTCACCCCTCGCCAATGTCCCCTTCCTTCTGAGGATCTGTACCGTGCAGCCACCGATAATTCAAACTATAGTGTTACATTTCATTTGCTGTTTCTGTGTTTCGGTGAATATCGACCTGTTTATGCGTGTTCAACGAGAGAGATGGAGGCTATTCTAAACCTCTCTTTGTGTTCCGCAAAGTGAAAAAATAAGGTTGTACTCTAAAAAGGGAGAGAGAGAAAAAAATGAAAGAGCTTGGGTTTGGAAATTGGCCAACAGAGGGCAAAACGTCAGAATGACGTCACTCTCAACCGTCAACTCAGCGCAAAGAGTAGAGTACAGGCTTTATTTTCGCGCTTAATTTTCTTGCCTCACCTATCCACCTCAACTGGTGAGCAAATATGGGAGTGATGATAATTTAAACGTCATAGAAAGGAGAAAAAGGTTTGTCGAGAAGGGAAAAATAAAATTTCTTGTTTACATATGGAAACTCGAGGCAAGAAAGGTTGGTGGTTCAGTGGAGATGGCGTGGAAGGAGAGGGCAGAGGTGTTATCAGACGTCTATTACTTGTTTCAAATTAATATTTTTTTACATTTCATACCCTACTATTTTTTTTATATATTCACGCCGATTTCGCCATTCACATCATGTGCCTATGTAACAGAAGGTTTGGTTTAATTTTTAAGGCTGGTTTGATCAACGATCTCAATCATCACTGTTTATTTTTTTCCTGTTTCTTTGGCCGGAAGGTAGAGGGAACATATTCGTTTTTCAAATAAGGATACTATAAATAAACGTATGAAATAGTATGTGTGTTGGTGTTGCCGAGGGTAACGGAAGTGATGTTCAGAGAGCTGATAAATAGTCTCATGTTTTTTTAAATATCCAGAGTCTACAGAACCAATATTGCCTTCCATCTTAGTTAAAAATGTCTCTGAAATGTCGATAAACATTCATGCTGCTATAGGATTGTAAATGAACACTTTATTGTGTTTATCGGTAAAATTTTCTGGGAAATTTACTTCGGTCTCATTTTACTGAGCAACTTTTTACAGTACTGTATGCTTACTGCATGTTGAGCCATTAGCGAGCAAAGGAACACTTTCTGAAGATCATAATAATTCAAATTAAGGTAAATTGGTTGTTAAGTCATATAATTAGCCTCAGTTTTCGACAAATGGAAGTCCTCGAAAAGTTAGCTATCGACCTGATGCCTCTTCGGATTCGAGAAATGAACTCGCGTGTAACGAAATCAAGGGCGTTGGAGTCATGGAGCGCTTGCCTTTCATTTTGGTAAGGTAAAATTCATTATTGGTTCCGGAGAACGAAGTTGCATGAAATTCGTCGATCGTAAACAGAAAAACAAATAACATACATCTACATAATACCCCGCAAGCCGCCGCAAAGTGGTGGGGGATGTTAGGTCACCAGCCATGCATGTAAAATCCCTATCATGTTACCTCTACCCAAATATTAGTTTGATAATCCACTTGAAAAATTTTAATCACGTGAATGAAAGTAATTGCATGCAAAAATATCCAGTAAAAGGATACGCATATTCAAATCATGCAGTAGCACTGTTAAAAAGATGGGTCAATCAAATAAAATATAACATGCAGGATATCGACAAAATATATACACTACCAATTCTAATTATCTCCTACGCGACTGCTGTAATACCTATTTTGATTTTATAATGGTACGATGAAAAAACGACATTTTAAATCTATTCGTTCTACTCTCTATCTCACTGAGTTCACGTACGAGTACCTGGTCTTATCTACCATAGTAGGTCGGACCTGCATAAAAAGTACGTCTTTAACATCCTCAGATACATCTACATCTACATAAATACCCTGCGAGCCACCAAAAAGGTGTGTGGCAGGGGGTGTAGCACCATGAGGGAAGGGTAAGGGTTGAGGGGGTTGGGGGTTAGGTGAGGAAAGGTGGGGGGAACCTGTAAGAAAAAATATATTTATACATGTATATATATATACATACATATATGTGTACATATATACAAACAAAAACACATATATATACATATCCTCGCGCAGTCCCTAACCTGTACGTTAATACTTATTGTAATGAACTAAGTCCTGGGGAATTTCGGCTACAAGCATTCTGGTCCCTTATCGTTCTTGGAAAAAATGACATTTTAAACCTGTCAGTCTTGCAGTCTATCTCTCTAGTCTTATATTCGTGATCCCTTCGACCGTAATACGTTGGGGTTCGTATTATATCCTTGATGTCATTCAGATTAGTAACCTGACTGAAACTTACGCAGTTAATTCAACCTGTATTTAAGCCTTCGGTCAACTATTGGCGCCCATCCTACGTAATTCTTTCAATAGTGTAGTGACACTCCTACCTTGTTCATAACACCTTTTCTCAATCCTAGCTGCTCTACGTTGCACTCGATCTAGCTCCAAAGTTAAGCCTACCACACCACAGTCCCTTACACCTGCAGCATACTCAGGTGGGGTCTGATAAGGGCTAAATAACACAGCTCCTGGGCCCTTTCAGTACAAGTCCCAAGTACCTTTTTATGAATCTCAACTTTTTATTTGCTATTTCGCAAATTTCGCGAATTTGTTTTTCCCAGGACAAATCCGTAGGTATCGTTACTTCCAAATATTTTACCGATTCTATGTGTGTTATGTTGGTCCCCTGCATAGTGTGTTTTCGGATGAAATACTCTTCTTCCGAAAATTAATCGAAACACATATATTCGAATTTAATTCTAGCTGCCATGTTTCGCACCACTTTTAGGATTGCATTTGGGTCGTTGGTTGATGATAATCTACCTTTATGACTGGATATATCGCTGCATCACCTGCAAATAGACGAAATCTACTGGAAACTTGATATCCGTTGTCATTAATGCATGAGAGGGAACAATAGCGGACCGATAATTTTTCCTTGCGGGACACCCTATGCGACGCTTACTGTGCCCGATGATAATCTATCTATTACGACCCTTTCACCGCGACCTGTTAAAAAGTTACTAATCCAGTCTATTACAAACGCATCAAGCCTCTAGCTTCCCAACTTTTGGAGCAACTTTCTATGAGGGACTTTGTCGAATACCTTTTTTAACTCTAGAAATATGTATAGCATCGACCTGAACGTTATTTTCTCCCGAGACCAAAATATCAGGAACGAATAGTGCCAGTTGGATCTCGTATGATCTACCATTTCGGAAACCGTGTTGGTTTTTCTTAAGTAAATTAAGAGAATCGAGATATTTCATGATTTAACTTACAATTATGTGACCTAATATTTTGCATGAGGAGGATGTGAGAGAGATGGGTCGCTAATGGGTCAGATCTTCTCTGAGACCTTTTTTAAATACGGGAGTGACACTGGTTACTTTCAAGTCATTGGGTGCTGCGCGATCATTTAGGGATTTATCAAATATTACAGGGTCGCACCCAAAAGTGGTAAAACTGATTTTCTCTGGCGCGAACGGAGCGGTGGAGGGGGGGGGGTCTGCCTGGCAGGGTAAGGTGGAGGGGGCTCTTAGCAACAGACCGACACCAACCTCAGTCGCCTGCGGGTTGTCGCGGAGTGAGGACACCATTTTTAGTGAAGCAAGGTTTTTGTCCGCGTCGAAAAACAAAATGAATCTGAATTTACAAAACAGACTCTAAACGACGATGAATCTCAGAGTGACTTTTTCAGCAGTTAGAAATTCGATAACGCCACGCTGTCTAGTTCGTGTTGACTAGAGCACGTCTCCATACTTCCGCTTCTCGAAATACACCGAATGAATGTGACGACCTCAAACCTGCGCATGCGTCTTGAGGGTGAATGTTACTTCCACATGCCACCATGAATGTTTCTGAAGGCCAATTGGTTTGTGGGGTACAAGCATGTGTGCATTAGTTTTCCGCCTACCCTCATATTTAGGGATGGCACTGTCAACTTGTTTCCCTGAGTACAGATGACCAAAACGCTTTTGGGTTATCGTCCAAATCCTCAAATACTCTTTTATTTTTGAATTCTATTAATTCCTGGTGACATGTTTTCCTTGCTGAACTTTAGCTGTTTTAAGGTAATGTATAATTACGTTTTTTTTAGTTGTTATACACGTTCTTGTGAGATCTCTTAATTTTTAATGCCATACTCTGTTGTATTTTAATGATTTACGAACTTCTATGTTGTATCATATGCAGAGGTGGTTCTCGGGTTAGACTGCGTGAGGGTCATTTTTGGCTCAACGTTTCTCTCCCGTTGCAGGGAGCGTCTTCAGGAGCGTTGTATCATATAGTTTCCGTTCTGTTAATTTAAAATTTACTAGGTATGTGTTCCTTTTTTTATTCCTGTTGTAGCCCGTGTGACGTCGAGAAAAGTACTCCGCAAACTCTCACTCTCTCTGTTGCTGTTATTTGCGTTAAATGAACCAAAAGACTGCTGCAGATCACGCTTTGATCCTTCATAATCGGCCCGGTCAAACAAGTAAATCTTTCTTTTGGATTTCTGATTTTTCATAGACATCAAGTTAATTTTGACTAGCACTATTCTGTGGTTACTAAGTCCTTCGAGGGTTACTTTATTTGGGACGTCTCCGGATAAATATTCGGCTACATGATCAAATATGTTGTCTCCTCTGGTGGGTGTTAGTACGGGTTTAACGAAATATGACGCGAAAGTGAAGTGAATAAAATGTGACGTGAAAACACGAAGCAGTGACTCGCATGACGCCTTGTCCTTACCTCCTGCTATGAACCTTTCGTTTTTCCAGTATATGGATGGAAGATTGAAATCACCTCCGATTGTAATTTTCCTATTGTGTAAATGGGAATTCAAACTATCGACCTCTCTTTCTAGTTCTAAAATTGATGTTATTCCGGAATTGGTAGGTCTGTAGTAGCCACAAATGTTGACTGTTCTCGACCTAGGGCTTTTTATGGAACACCAAACGCTTCCTAAGTAACTATTAGGAAAATACTCCCTTATGCTTTCGTAAATATCTATAGCGGCCATAAACAATCCTATTGTCCTATAAACAATCCTATTTTCTCTGTCTCTTCTGCTCATTCTAAAGCCTTTAGGAAAATTCTCCTCGTCTACAGTGTCTTGCGATAACCAACTCTCGGTTCCTATAATTATATCGGCTTCGGTACGTCTAATCATTTGGTAAAATTCGGCTAATTTTGTTTTTCAAACTTCGGCAGTTGATTATCACCATGTAGATAGCTCTATTCATGAACAATTCACTGTAATGTCCCTTTCTCATTCTACGAGGCGTGTTCATAAAGTAAGGTCCGTTTGGTCACAGGAAAAAATATACTCATATGAAACACATTTTATTGGCACTTTTAGTTAGCTACAAACCTACTTCACTTATCTACATAATCGCCGTTCACTTCTAAGCATTTTTCGTACCGCTGCACCAGCTTCTTTAACCCCTCTGCATAGAAACTCGCCGCCTGAGGGTTGAACCAATCGACAACGCCATTCTTGAGTTCCTCTTCGGTTTCGAAACGTTGTCTGTCCACCGAACCACTGTTTCAAGTGCAAGAAGAGGAAGTAGTCGCTGGGTGTAAGGTCAGGACTGTACGGTGGGTGGTTTAAAGAGTTCCCAACGACCCAAAAACTCTCGTCCAGTGGACATTCTTTGCTCTTTGTGGTGGTCGGTGAGCATTTTCGGTACCCACCTTGCACGCAATGTGTGGTATCCGAGGTTTCCCGTAACAATATTGTAGACAGTAGTGCGTCCAAGTTGAGGAAATTGTTCAGCCAGGCCATTAATTGTCAATCGACGATCACATCGCAGTTTTTGTTCCACTTGCGAAACAATTTCATCGGTCAGAATACTGGACCTACCACTTCGCTCTTCGTCATGGACATTTGTTCGTCCATTTTTAAAATCACAGCACCATTGTCTAACCTTTCCTTCACTCATAACTGTAGGTTTATAAACTAGGCATAATTCCCGATGAATTTCAGCAGCCGACAATCCTTTTGCATACAAGAATCTTATGACAGAACGCACTTCACAGCTGGCGGGATCAACGATTGTCGCGGACATTGTTGTTTGCATGCACGGACAAGCAAACGACTTCTGAAACAAAACAAATGCTGCTATAGCTTCTCAATGAATCAGTAGATGGAGCTGCAGGAGCAAAACTGTGTTCTGAAGCGCCAAATTATAAATATAATCAAACGGTACTTTAAGAATACGCCTCGTACTTACTCTAGGAGTTATGTATTTCCAACTTACCCAGCTCATTATCGTGTGCTATATCTAATCTTTCATTACATATGTGGTGATTCTTGTCACAAATTTTTGGGAATGATCCGTGTAAGGTTTGTTTAGTAAATTCCCACTAGTTGATATAATCTCTAACCTATCAATATGCTAATCTCTCCACATATGTTCCTGAATTCTAGTTGAAATCTTCAGCGATGCCCCAACCGTATAATGTACTCCCAAACGATTAAAAGGCTCCCCACACGATGCAAGGACAGGTCGCAAGTCTGTGAAGTCCAATTCTCCAACAAAAGTTTCCCAACCCCTTTCAATCCGGCTCAAAAACGTAACACCACGGTCAAATCGCGGGACAAATGAGCAAATGCTTAACTTAACCGGGACTTAAAACTGCGCCCCGACCAACTTCACCTCCGAATTCAGTTCCTCAAAAGAACGAAGAATTTCCTCGAATCCGTGTTGCGTCGCGTCGTTCGTCTCTACAATTCGTAGCTCGGAGCAACCCACGTCACGTGCAGCCGCCTTCACCGCCTGCGTCACCTGAGGGGCCGCAGTATATTTGGTACAACGTTAGGCAATTGCTCCAAATCATTGAAAAATACTTGCATGAGTCGATTTCACTTTCTATTCTTGTATCGCAAGCTAGAGATTGGAAGTGGATGCCACCTGGTATTGTTTTTTTTCTATTTTTGATACCAGACTATTTCTGCCGTGTTATTTAGCTGTCCGAGGACTTGTTTCTGACGGGCGATGGTAGAGTTTTCTGTGTACGAAGCACAGTGGACCATAAATGTCCTTTTTCGGAACGACCCTTTGAAACACATTCACCTATCGTTTGCTGTCTGAGGTTCTCCTCGTTTATTACAAATACAAGTCTGTCCAGAAAATTATTCCACTTGAATTTTGACTAATGCTGAACGAATCAAAAACTTCATTTAAGTATTACAACACATGAAGATTAAATAAGTACTTATGCGCAGAAATGTCAGTTCACGAAATTACGCAGTTTGTGCGAGGTCCTCCTCCCACCAATGGAATATTTATCCTCAAATCATGGATTTTATTCGGTAAATCATGCAAAAAGATATTGCATTCACACTTATAAATGTAATTTACTTTTTGTTGATCCATAATCAAAATAATAAGGCTGCCAGGACAATATCGGATGGCTCATGTCCCCATTCACAGCATCATCGAATGAAAGGTTTGAGTTCGCCAATAACTTTCCTTTTTGCGATCGCTAAAATTTTTTCTGGCGGTTTGATTAACACCAATGACTATGGAAAATGAATAGCCAGCCGTGAGTGGCCAGTTTCAAAAGGTGGGTTTTTTCATGACCGTTAAGTTTCCATTTGGTATTTTTTTTTATTTAACCGTGAATTCTTGGCGTTTGTCAGAATTTAGAAGTGGTCATAAATTTTTCCGACCATTACAAAGTAAGCATAATAAAACATTGCCTCTTCAATCATTTTATTAATTGATTGTAATAATCCATTGGATTCACCCGTACGATGTCAGAAATGGTGACGTAGTATTCATTGATGTTCACATAACAAAAGGAAAGAAACTTTTATTTCTAGATGGAGAAATTCTTTAGTGCAAACATCGAGCACCTATTTCACGAACAATTACGAACAAACACGAGGTAAAATGCGTAATTTTACAAATATACTAATTACTGATTTTCGTAGCAATTCTGTTGAATGTAACTGAGAGGAGTTAGTCGTTAACTAAAAATTACTTGTGAGACATAAAAAATAAAACAGTCCCATAATGCTTTTCGCGATAAGTTTTTCAATCATTCAGAGATAAATGCATTTCTCGTCAACTTGAGAGTGTATTTATGAGTCCATTCATGTTGTCGTTTCATTTTTCAAACTAATATTTTGGGTTCAATGATTGCTGGGAAAAGGAAATAGGCGATTTGTGCCGCCTGTGTACGTAACTGCCCCCTATCGTCATAACGAGTTTACGCAAATCGGAATTCAACCTGATGTCCGTTTAAGCATTCTTTTATGTATCATAACATGAGTGAGAATATCTTAACGTAAATTACTTCCCCTTATTTATATAAGGTGGTCCATCAGATCGAAAAAAAAAACCTTAGTAGTAGTATCGTGCTTGAAAAGGCGGATTTGGAATGAGCTCATTAGCAAACATTCATGCATGTCCTCCTCGTCGTTCCTCTTCGAGATGATAAAGTCAAAAAAAGGCTAATTTTGTGATATTTCGAGGAAATTACCCGGATTTACTAATTTATTCCATGTCGCATTATCTTTAATTATTCCTTTCGCCCCTGTCACATTCATTACATTGTTACATACAAGCTTTTATGACACTGGAACTTTTACTTTCCCTTTCGTGTGGTCTACAGTCACGTTGGTCCCTCACTTACTCGGTGTCAACCACGAAATTGTTAAACACACATTGGTATTCCAGCATTAAAGATTTGGATTTACACAGACGGGACAATGAACTGACATCAGACACTGTAGTAAACCCCATCAAAACACTGCCAAGATAGGTCAAGTGCTCTACCTGCTCTAGTTTTTGTCCCCCTATTATTTATTATTAGGTAATCTACCGGTTAAGGTAGGTTTTTGGATGGATACAACTATCAAATAAACATTTTTGTAACTCCAAAAAAAAACCCAATCCAGCAACCTACTCTACATCAGGTCCCTTTTCATCTCTGTGTACTTCTTTCCTCCCTTCATCCCGTCCAACATCCCTATCCTGTTCCTACCCTTTCCTCGCTTGCCCAACATTCTCCCCTCTATTACCTTCTTCAACATTCCACTCCCGCTCAATACGCTTTTCATCCATTTTTCCTGCCTCCATAGGATTTCTCTCAACAAACCCCTCTCCTCACCCACCATTTCCAGTACTTCCTCATTTGTTTTCCTTTCGGTCCATTTCACCTTCTCCATTCTTCTCCACACCCACATTTCAAAAGCCTCCAATCTACGTCTATCCTCCTGCTTCAGCGACCACGTTTCCGCGCCGTACATAGCTACGCTCCATATCAGAGTTTTTACGAGTCTTTTCTTAACCTCCCTACTCAACGTCCCCGTCATCAACTCCCTCCTCCTTGAGAAAGCCTCCTTGCCTAGCGCAATTCTTCTCCTTACGTCCCTACCACTTTGACCGTATTGGTCCAAAACACTTCCGAGATATGTAAACTGCTCTACCTGCTCTATTTTTTCCCCGCCTATTTTAATACTTAGCTTAGCCTTTTTCTTTCTGGAAAATCGCATGACCTTTGTTTTATTAACATTGATTCTCATCCCATATTTATCGCACTGAATCTTCAATTCACTCAGCAATGCTTGCAACCCCTTGGCTGACTGAGCAACTAATGCTTGGTCATCAGCAAACCTAACCGATTTTAAGAATATACGTTGAACAGCACCGGTGACAATGGGCAACCCTGCCTGACACCTCTTCCTAACACTTTGTCCCCCTATATGGACGGAATTTCTCCATTCGTCATATCAGTGATAGTTCCCATCCCAAAAAAAGAAAGGCAGTCATATGTGTAGACTATAGAAAAATTGGTTTGATTTTGCACGTGGCTAAAGTAGTTCTGAGGATAATCAAAGAGAGAATGGAGAGAAGGGAAAATGATAACGAAGGAGATGATCAATTTGGGTTTACAAAGGTGCGAGGCAGGCGTGATGCCATTTCAATAATGGAGAAAAACATGGAATACGAGGCAACTTATCAGCATCCTATACATACCTCAGACTGATCAAGTGCGGTTGGAGGATGAAGACTCCGATTGGGGAGTGTTAGGAAGAGGAGTAAGGCGGGGTTATCCATAGCCTCCCGTGCTTTTCAGCGGATGTGGGGAAGAAATGGTTAAAGAGGCATTGAAGAAATGGAGATAGAATGAAGGTCATTAGGGAAATCTACAATAGTGTAAGGTTTCCGGATGATCAAGCTCTGGTTTGCGAGGTGGACGAGATGTTGCAAGCATTGCTGTGTGCAATGAAATGTCAGTACGCTAGGTATGGAATGAGAATTATTGTCAAAAAATCAAGGGTTTTCGAGAAAGAGAAAGGCGAAGTTAAAAATAAAAAATAGGAGCTCGTAAATTTGAGCGGACGAAACTGTTTGTCAATCTCGGAAGCGTTTGGGACCATATCACCAAAATAAACAAAGTATTGGGGGGATAAGAAGAAGCATTTCGTTTGGCCTCCTTCCATAAGGAGGAGGGAATTGATGACAGGGGCATTGAGAAGGGATGTTAGAAAAAGGCTGGTGAAAACTTTAATTTGGAGTCTGGTTATGTACGGCGCGGAGACTTGGTCATTGAAGCAGGTTGGCAGGCGTAGAATGGAGGTTTTTGAAATGTGAATTTGAAGGATGGGGAAGGTGAAATGGACCGAAAGGAAAACAAATGAGGAGATGCTAGGTTTGTTGGGCGAGGAGAGGGGGTTGTTGGGTGAAATTCAAAGTAGGTAGGAAAGAGGGGTGCAGAACATTTTAATTGGGAATGGGATGTTGAAGACTGATGGAGAGGAGGACGTTAAGCAGGTCACGTAGATTTAGGAATAGAATAAACATTTTGGACGGAATGAAAGGATGAAGGGAAAATGCGAAATTGAAGAGCAGTTGATTGTAGCGTTGGGTTCCAGGTTTGGTCTTGTTAGGAGAGGCTTGCAGAGTCTGTATCAATCCATAAACCTACATTAGAGTGTAGGGTTCCAAATAAAAATTTACGATTTCCATTTTGTACTCTATATGGCACCGATGTATACAGGGTTCGTCCGGAAAATAAGTGTCTTGACAAATAAGTCTTTTTTGACAAAAGGGGAGTCGTCCACTACGAATTTGTACCTGAACGACAAACTGTAAATGCTGCATTTTACGTCCAAGTGCTCGACAGGCTTCGAAAACGAGTCGCCCGCGTCCGGCCAGCGATCAAAAACATCTGGCGGCTGCATCACGGCAATGCGCCGTCTCACACCGCGCTTGTCGTGTCGGACTTCTTGGCCAAGCACGACGTGGCAACGTTGCCGCACCCGCCCTACAACCCGGACTTGGCACCACCGGACTTCTTTCTGTTCCCTAAGATAAAGAGGAGCTTGAAAGGAACGCGATACGGGACTTTGGACGCCGTCAAAGAGGCCGAGACGACGTGTCTTCGAGAGGTTCCCGATGATGCCTTCGCGGGAGCGTTCCAGGAATGGGAACGCCGCTGGAACAAGTGTATCGACTCACAAGGGTCCTATTTTGAGGAATATTAGCTTAAGATATGTAAAAGTGTAATAATGTTTTTTTCCTGAGCTCAGTACACTTATTTTCCGGACGAACCCTGTATAGTAAATACCTCCCTTTCGTAATTTAGTCAGTCTAAAGATAAAACTGAAGTAGCAAAACAGTACAATGAATCGTACAATAAAAGTTGTTTTTATTTTTTACCTATGGATCTCTCAACTATTTCACGAAAGAGGAAGTTTCTGATTGGTTTCTGGGGAGAAATCGAAGTAAAATAGGAAGCTATATTCTTCATAAAGCATGATTTTTACGAATTTTAATGACGACTGGGAATGCATAAGCGATAGAGTTGCTGATCGTAGTTTTTAGTCAGTCACATCCGGAAAGAAAGGTTCGTCATTAAAAGCTCCCGTATCATCTCGACGTCCCTCGGCAACGTTTTAAGTGGATCGTGAAATAATTCATGGGACAGTATTACTTAGCACGAAATGTGCATGGATCCCGAGTTCTGCTCCCCTCAACCACGTACTCTATGAAGTTCTGTCTAATATAAGAGACTGTTTTAGCCGTTACTTTGTGGAATTTTTCCATCGTAAAGAAAGAAAGAAAACACGGCAATTCCACATTTACATTTACATATATTTTTCACGGGGTGGATTACTGTTTCTTCTTCCATACTCTCTGGTCACATGTTCCTTAATTTCATCGGAGATACGTTCTTTCGCTCCAGAATGGTCTTTACGGAGTGCTAAGTTGCAGTCGACCGCGAGATGTTTTGTAAATGTAAATGTTCTGTAAATGTGGAATTGCGGTGTTTTCCTTCTTTCTTTACGAAGTTCTGTCTGTTAATATCCTTAGATGCATTTTATTTCACAATTTATTGTTTTCCATGCGTTTTGCCTTGAACTTTTTCTTAGTTTCATTGAATATTAGTGCTTGAATAATCATCAAACCGGGCACTTCGTCCCGTAAGACCCCTTCAATGCGTGCGTCCTGGTAGATTAGGGCGTGGGGCCAATTGTCCTCTCGAGCTGACCGCTCGCCTTTTTAGGTTGCGTGGGCGGAATCCCTCGCCTGGGCGCCCCAGCCCACTCCCAACGGAAGAGCGCCAAGCTAAAACAACACGCACGCCGGCAGAGAGATGAACTGATTTCAATTTAAATAACACAAGATCATGAACGCTCAAAACTCGAGAAACAGTTCCGTCTAGTTGTATGCTGTGAAGAGTGGTCACTTTGTAAAGAAAACAATGCTGGCCGCTAATTTTACGAATCATAATTCCCCATTTTCCATTTTTTTCTGAAGGACTTACTAAAACACCTACGTATGTATATGATTTACTCTTAATTGTTTATTAGTGGCGAGATAAAATGACCTTTTGTGTGTGATTGCGGTATACGTGGGTCACTGTTTCTCAAACACACTTAAGTGACTTAATATGTGTTCCCTATTTCTCCCCTTACAGGGTTCGTCCGGAAAATAAGTGTACTGAGCTCAGGAAAAAAAATGTATTACACTTTCACATATCTTAAGCTAATATTCCTCAAAATAGGACCCTTGTGAGTCGATACACTTGTTCCAGCGGCGTTCCCATTCCTGGAACGCTCCCGCGAAGGTATCATCGGGAACCTCTCGAAGACACGTCGTCACGGCCTCTTTGACGGCGTCCGAAGTCCCGTGTCGCGTTCCTTTCAAACTCCTCTTTATCTTCGAGAACAGAAAGAAGTCCGGTGGTGCCAAGTCCGGGCTGTAGGGCGGGTGCGGCAGCGTTGCCACGCCGTGCTTGGCCAAGAAGTCCGACACGACAAGCGCGGTGTGAGACGGCGCATTGCCGTGATGCAGCCGCCAGATGTTTTTGATCGCTGGCCGGACGCGGGCGACTCGTTTTCGAAGCCTGTCGAGCACTTGGACGTAAAATGCAGCATTTACAGTTTGTCGTTCAGGTACAAATTCGTAGTGGACGACTCCCCTTTTGTCAAAAAAGACAATGAGCTCATTACACTTATTTTCCGGACGAACCCTGTACTTGTAACCTTGTTTTATCCCCCCCCTCCTTACCACATAGTGCCAATAAAGTTTATGGTCTTGGCTATCTCGTTTTCATTGAGATTCTCGCCATCCTGGAGAGTAATAAGAATATCAGTAAAATTATACACACTTTGGGACTATAAATTACCTTCCCTGCTTATTCAATAGAAAAGGTCGTTATTAAAAACTCCCCTTGTTTTAGATCAAAGCATTTAAAGCTGAACGTTTCTAGGTTAAGGAAAAGTAGGAAGTTTGGCTGATGTGAATTAAAAGGTGCGTGTATCATCTTCGACACGAGTTACAATGTGCAAAAGCTTACTTATAAATGTTTAAGCAAACTTCATGGAGCGGTAATCAAATTAATTGAAAGTTGATTCAGCTTTTTAGGTATTTTTATATTACATCTACTCAATGCCCCGCAAGCCGCCGCAAGGGCGTGTGGCGGGGGGTGTTAGGGCACCACCCGTAAATTAGGAAAAAAACCCGCATGCAGAAGTCACAAATTTAGAGCCCACAAACCAAACATGGTTCATATTCATGCACGAACCCTTTCGCCCAAACCCTTTCACACACATGCAATATTACGGTTATTACATTCACCCAGCCATTATACAGTCGGTGTGCCTTGCATTTTCCCGGATATTGTGAAAAGTCACCTTCCCCTTCCTTCGCAAAAGTATTATTTGGACATCTGTCTCATGAACCTTCTGACTTACCTTTGTTAGAGAAAATTAGGCATATCCGCACAAAACAACATTTATTCCCCTCTACCCAACGGTTCCCCCCCAAATCCTTTATCACTTAGACACGAGATGTTGTCGCATGAATGATTCGAAGGTCAATTATCTGATCAAAATAATTCAGAACATTAAAAGAAATTAGCAAGAAAAAGAGCAATTTGAAAGAGTTTTTAACATCTTTGATTTTCTCTGCGATAATCGTTTCCAGGGGAAACTGTATTCCTATTGCGAGGATATGAAAGCCCTTAGGACTTTAACACCCCCTCCTCCTCTGCACATTTCTAGGGCCTTTATTTCACAAAGTAAAATCCATTCACCTTGACCTGGTCTCTGTATCTTAACTGTCCCCAGAAATCAGTCCGTCCGCAGGGGAAGGCGGTTGTGCAACTGAAACTTTTGGAGTACGTCTGAGTGTCCTGTTTTATGTTTCTTTCTATATTTGTGTTTGCCGACACCATCTCGCTCCTTTAAATAATTATTATTCACACCCGTGAGACTTTTATAGAATTCATATTATTATTATAATAAGTAAAAACTGATTAAAGTAGGTTTTTGCTTGGACTTCAGCTGGCAAACGGTACAGCAATAATTCCATTTAATCTCTTAACAAAAAAACAATGTTGCCAGAGGCTTCCTTACTCCCTTCATTCCATCCAACATCCCTATCCTAACCCTGCCCCTTTCTCGTTTGCCCCATATTTTCCCCTTTATCACAGTCTTCAAAATCCCATCGCCAATCAAAGCGCTCTGCAGTCACCTTAGTAACCATATGGAGGAAGAAGTCGATAGGGTATACGATCAATTACAGGATAATATTACAGGTGTTCCTCGGAAAAGTATCAGACTATGTTATTGTTAGGCACAGCTTTGTGAACTACGTGATCGATTCGCACAATTTTCCGGGTTGATGCGGACTATGATCACAATTTGGTACCTATGAAGTGTAGTGTTCGATTAAAAAAGATTAACTAGGGAAGGCGGTTTAGGAAATGGAACGTAGAAGCACTAACCGGATTGACAAGAAATGAGTATCAGCTCGCTGTAGAGAAAATCATGAATGAGGGAAAAGAGCTGGGGACTATGGAGGAAAAATGGGAACTCATTAAAAAAGGGAAATCGAATGCCGCTATAGAAATTAGGAACTGTAAATAGGAAAAAGAACAAGAAAACCATGGATTATGAACGAGATGATTAGAAAGATAGATGAGAGAAGGAAATGGAAGAATGTAAACTCAGAGTAAGGCAGAAGGAAGGACAAAGAGTTAAAAAATAATTTGAGACGGGTAACAAATAAAGCAAAATTAGCATGGTGGAAGGCATAGTGCGAGGATATGGAAGGTTTGCAGAGAAATGGCGAAACTGTATGCTATGCAGGAAGGTTAAAACACTGTCGGGAAGCAAGAAGGCAATATTTCTGTTAACAATAGGGGATGATTTAGGAAATATATTAGTTGGACCAGAAAATACCCAAGAGAAATGGTTGTAATATAAAGAAAAACTGTATGTTTTATAAATTATGCCATTAAGGTTAAACATATGAAGAGAATGTAACGCAGCAGAGGATAGCTTAGGTCCAGGCCTACGAGTATTCGATGGTGAGATAGAAAAGGGCATTAAGGGAATTGAAATCAAAGAAAGCAGGGAGGATTGGCAACCTTCCCGCGGAACTACTTCAAGATTTAGGAAAAGGTGGGTCACCTGTGCTGTTCAACTTGACTGTGTTTGGAAAACCATTCACGAAGAATTGCTCAGGTCAAAAGTGTCAGTACGCTAGGTTCCACGACTGCCGACTCCTTTCAGAAGCAACCAAGGCGCGACTTGTCAGGGGAGATGATATATATTTCGGAGCAAGACAAAGAGGATTTGTTTGATCGCCTATGATCTAATGTAACTGAATAAGTAGACAGAAATAGTCAACTCAAGAAGTCGCAAGCGATATTTTAAGCCATCGAAAGACTATATTGCCGTGTGTGAGATCTTCTTTCACTGTTTTTAGTTTAACAAAACCTATTTTTACGTTTATTAACTCCTAAAAGACGTTCTGTACTAGTAGTAATTATGATTAAAGTTAGCTACCCTCAACATCACAATGTATCGTAAGCTTTGCACGTAGCCTTAGTTCACAAGGTAAACCTATTCTCTCGCACAAAAATGTGAAACTTTGAGAGGACATGCGGGAAATGCCACAATAGTAACTTTTGCATAGCAACGCGTTTGTTTGCACTCAGAAATAAAGAGATTCGCAGGAAAAACTCATTTGGCTGTAGGTTGATGTAGGATTTGGACGATGTACTGGAAGATCCCAGCAAGGTATTTTTGTTGTCAAGTCTCTTGAAAACGTGCGTACGCCAGCGCGTAGTTACAGTCTGTAGTTACCACCGCGGCATTTCCCACTCCTTTAATTTGAAGCGATGAAATATATGAACAATGAATTATTAATTTATTTGATATTATCACAAGGAAGAATCTCCCCGTGGCGTAGCGTTACTGCTAATTGTCATGCACTCATTCGGCAACTGGCGCAGTGTACTCATCTGTCAACTTCAGTGTCGCGTGTTCAGTTCTGCCCGGTCATACTCCGACACGTGAATCGACGTACCTTTCACGTACGTCAGACGAATAATTTTTTTTTCGACGAACCACACTCGAATTTTTGGATGCACGTTACTGCGTTTGCCCTACATTTTCCCCTAAGTTCCTCTCAGGCTCCTTGGAAGCGAAATCAACCACGTTAGGCGTGATGCAGTGTAACAATCAGGAAGTCCTAGGGTGCTTGGTAGATTTTGAGAAGTCTCCGACCGCATGCAGATTGATCAAAGATAATGAAAATATTGCGGGAAACTGGAGTGGACTGAAAGGATTGGCGATTTATTCGAAACTTGTGTGTGAATCAAAAGGCACAGGTTATAGCAGCATAAGAATAAACGTGATAGGAAGTGATTAGCAGGGGAGTGAAAGTATTGGTTATTATCGCCGGTATTTTTCATAATTTACATGTATGCTAAGGAAATGTTAATGGTGGCCGATGGAGTTGGGAATATAAGTGGGTGGCGAGATGATAAAGTCATTTGGGTTTGTGGATTATCAAGCAATGGTTAGCCGTGCAACCAAGGGATTGCAATTATTATTTAGGACTTCTCAGCAATATTGCAAGAGGCACAGGATGAGGATTAACCACAAGAAAGCAACATTAATGAGATTCTGGAGAAATACGAAAATAAAAATTCGTATGAAACCTAAATTAAACATTAATATAGGAGAGAATACACTATAGTAGCTGGAGAAGTTCCTTTATTTGGGCAGTATTTTAGAGGAAAATGTGGTTTGGAATTGGGGAAATTAGGAGAATAATTCCATAAGAGAAAGAGATATTTGCAAGAAGGGAATTGATGATGTGTACATTGAATAAATGCGTGAAGAAAAGAAGTAAAGCCATCAAAAATGGAACGTTTTGCTTTATAAATGTGAGACCTGGTCTTTGATAAAAGGGGTGGAGTGTAGATTGGAGGTTTTTGAAATGTGGGCGTGGCAGAGAATGAAGAAAATAAGTTCGACAGGGAGGAAGGCAAACGCTGAGGTTTTAATTAGGGTGATTGTGGAGAGGAAGTTGCAGGAGGGGAAATCCGAAAAATGCAGAGGAAGTCGTCGGAGGAGTTATTGAGAGTTAATGGGATGTGAAGGCCATTATAGAAGGGAGAGCAATGGGAAAAGTAGGGTGGGGTAGGAAGAGAGCATGCTTTTTGGGCAACATGAAAGTCAGACCGAAATTACGAAGGAATGAAAGATAAAATAGGAAGTTCCCTTGACACTTAAAAATTATAAGTGGTTAGGGGCTGGCCTAAACCTTTGCCCAAAATAGTTATAATATCTTGATTGACTGAAATAACAATCTTTAAAAGAAAAGGAGAAATAACATCTTTTTTATACATTTGCCTGATCATATAATTTTTACGTTTTTCATTCCAAATTTCTTAGGACAACTTTAACATAGTAAACAGGTTCGAAATTATCTCACATCAAATTGAGGAAATAAAGACGAAATGTTGAGAAAGAAAATGTAAACACAACACTGTCTCTTCACCCATTCTGGAGGACAAGCATGTGTGGCTGCCAAATGGCCGGGGGAATTGAGTGGAGAGGATGCATTTCCAAAGGGAGACATACAAATCAGGATGTCATATCAATGTAAACAAAACAATAACATATATAAACATACGATAGTATAATTTATAAGACATAGAAACACAAAGAAAGGACACTCTACTATGTACTTATGTCGTTTCGACGGCACGACCGTCGTCATCAGGATGACGTTCTGAAAAGCTAAGAGGACATGTGTGGGGGAAGGATGAGGGGAGGAGAGGTAAGGGACCAATATAAAACGGGCAAGGGGGTGGCAGGGGATGTATAGACAGCTATTTGATCCATTCAGTGGGCTTGGTTCAGCCCGGGAGGTTTGAATGACTGAAGCACAGCATTATTATTAGGTAATCTACCGGTTAAGGTAGGTTTTTGTATGGACACAACTATCAAATAAGTATTTTATAACTCCAAACAAAACCCAATCCAGAAACCCACTCCACATCAGGTCTCTCTTCATCTCTGTGTACTTCTTTCCTCCCTTCAACCCAGCCAACATCCCTATCCTGTTCCTGCCCTTTCCTCGTTTGCCCAACATTCTCCCCTCTATTACCTTCTTCAACATTCCACTACCACTCAATACGCTTTTCATCCATTTTTCCTGCCTCCATAGGATTTCTCTCAACAAACCCCTCTCCTCACCCACCATCTCCAGTACTTCCTCATTTGTTTTCCTTTCGGTCCATTTCACCTTCTCCATTCTTCTCCACACCCACTTTCAAAAGCCTCCAATCTATGTCTATCCTCCTACTTCAGCGACCACATGTTCAGTGACCATGTTCACCACTAGATCCTTAAATAAAGGCAGACCTTTTCTCAGATTCAGGTATATTACTTGACAGCTCTTTGAATTTCAATAGACATTTGTACTCTGTGGATGTGAAAGCCTATCAAACCCTGAGCTTCATTTATGATCAAGTAAAAGTGTTGAAGATATTATCTATTTTAGGACTCTTTTTCGCTCACTTTTTAACCCCACACTTGAGTACTGCCACCCTTTTCAGTCCCCTTGTATGAGATGCAAACTTACTTGAGTGTCCTAAAGATATATGGTATTTATAGTATATTTATTTATTATGCATAGCTTATTTCAGTGGACGATATTGTACAGGTTTGATCTCAATGTATATGAAATTAGTGATAATGTAATCAGAATTTAATTAGATCCATTGCTTCTGGAGATACAAATAAAAGTTGCCGGCTTAATGTTTGATATCGCTTAGCCAAGTTTATTGCCCAACACTTCTAAAAAAATAAAATTTTATTCCTTGAGGAGAGTCACAAGAACACCTACCCCTTCTGATATTAATTTGTTATCAGTGGGTTACACATTTCAGTCCATTGTACTGGGTCAAGATATTATAATATCAATATTTTTAATCATCAGTTATCTCCTTTAAAAAAGCTATGAGCCATGAATTATGACAACATTATTTGGTGATTATACTTTTGACAAAATTATTGATTTTGGTATAATATTTAATTATTGAACAGAAATGAAAATACTGCATTTTTAAAATTGATGTAATTTCAAACATGTTTATACATATTTGTAAACAAATATATACACTTCTCCATTATAAAGTAATTAACTTTTAACTATATTTCTCTGAAATTGTTGATAGATATGAATTTCATGATTGGTGTAATATGTTGACCCAAAAACAATATGGTTCGAAACATTTTCCTTTGTCTTTGACATCTGTAAAATTCTCTTCCTTTCGTATTAATTTTTGTTTTAAATTTACACAATTTTCTAATTTAATATTTCAAGGTGAAATATTTTTACTGCAATAAACATTTATTATTACTAATTCAAAGAACTGTGGGATATGCCATGACAATTACTAATATGGAGATATACTATATGGTAATATGCACTGAAGTACAGGAATTTTACAGAAGAAAATTCATAAATAGATTCAAATTATAAGAGGATTGGCATCTTAACAGACTAAATCAATCATAAGGGTTTTGAGGGCATGATATTATTATTATTCTTACACTGTTAAATTCCTGAGTGTTCATCATTAAAGTGTTTTTTTTTAATTTGCTTGATAAATGACAGCACTACCTTCTCTTAGACCAAAAATGGTGATATAAGGTTGATATGCCCTTCATAGCCATTTTTAGGTTGTCTACTTTGTTTGAAAACCACTAGCAAATTTCTAATTAACTTAAATTGAGCTTAAACTCCCATGAATCCCAAATTGTTGAGTTAGTAATAAGAATCTATGCCACAGTTGATATATTGGCCAAATATCCCACATATTCCGATTTTTTTACGCTCGGATATATTATGGATTCAGAGAAACACCAGTGCTATACCCACTAACAGCCAATGTGCATTTGCTCATCCCTAAAGTATGCCTTCTATAAAAGTATCCTACTATTAAGTTTTGGTTAAACACCATTAATATTAATCACTGTTTAAATAAACAAGGAACGTAGCTACGGTCGTGAATCAATGTAAACAAAAAATACCGGGACCGTAAACTTGAATGGCACCAAATAATAATTAAAAAATAATAATAATAAATAAAAATAAATAAATGAAATAATAATAAATTTAAACAAATAAATAATAATAATGAAATTTATAATTTTAAAAATAATAAAAAAATTAAATTAAAAAACACCACACACACACACACAAATTCGAACAAATAATTAAAGAAATAAAAAGAAAAAATTATTTATTTTTATTTATTTTTATTATTATTATTTTTATTATTATTTGGTGCCATTCAAGTTTACGGTACCGGTATTTTTTTGTTTACATTAATCACTGTTGTTTCCAATTCATTTTATGATTTTATTAAATAAAAATTAAAACATTCTAAGAAGAAATATTCTATTCTATAAGTAAGTGGCCTGGAAACCTCAGAAAATACCATTGAACTCAAAAGCTCAAGGAGTTTTAGCATTTTATGGTCCAATTCTGGAAAAATAGTGTTTTGGCCAGTTGAGGAGTTTCAACAACTTAAGTGATTTTTACCTTTGCTGAGACTTCTTTGTTTGGTTTGCATTCTTCATATTTGTGATACAATAATGGTGACTGGAGGATTTAGGCCAATAAGTAATTGATTCATAGCTTCTATAATTCGTATGGTCCAGGTATATGATGAAGCTCTTTGCAGTAAAGAAAACTGATGAGAAGGGCTTAAAAGAAAATGAAATTAAGAAAAGAGAGGCTGATTAGAAGGTGAGAGAAATGCAAACCATGAAGAAGAAACTTCTGGCAGAAAGAGAAGTTGCTCATTTTGATGAAGAAGTTCAGTCATTTCAAAAGTTCTGTTAGTGAGAAAGTTGTGTTGGTGATTCTGATTTGATTTTGTAGGGTGTGTGTTGAGAGAGTATAAGTCCTCTTTATCATGTTCAAGGGTTAACATTGTGTAATATCAGTAGCTCATTCACTTCACCATGTTTGCATTTCTAGTTCCTCGGCAGAACTCATTTGCACACAGTTTTTCTATCTTCCTAATTAGTTTTTATGATCTTTAATTTTATGTCCTTGAAAGAACACTTTTTCGAAAGGCATCTCCATTTTCTTTCTGCAGTAAACAATTTTCCTTTTCTTTGAAATTTTCTTTTTTTTACACAAAACCAAACTTTCAATATTTAATTTCCTCGTGAGCTTCTCCATTACACATTACCCATGAAAATTTGTAAAATACTCAAGGAAAATGGAAATCTTTCGTGAATATTTTACTAAAAAAGTTGAATGAATTTGCATAACCTATATTGCTGAAACATGCGACAACTGACCAGTGAAATTCTGTGCAAAATGATATTTGAATTTCCTGGACATCCTGTAGGTAAATTTAGAAAATTACACAAATAATTTCGGGTAAATAACACAAGTCATAATATTTTGAGGAATACAGCAACTTTTATATGCAATTCTTAGAAGGAAGGAACTCAGAATTTACAAGGAAGAATGAAACAAATATAATACATCTATTTTGAAGGCAACCCTTACATTTCAGATCCAAAGTGCACTGAAACTATGTTTATATCAAAACATACGCTGGAGAAAAAGCAATATGGCCTGATCTAACACATATCACCCCTTGCTAAAGAAATTACTAACCAGAATGACATTACTTTCAAGTAACCAGGATATTTAGTTTGTAAAAACATTGTCTTTGAAACACCCCTTAAATAAAAAATATAATGTGTAGCTATCTTAACAGGTTATATATTTTGACAATATGAAGTGACACAGCCAACTTTGATTTTACTCCCTCCAAGATGAATGTAAATTTCCATCCAAGTTTTTGTCATAGGGTTTATCACAAAAGTATGTATGCTTCAAAATGAGAGCATAACAGAAAAATATTTTATTTCAATTCATTGGTAATTATTACCATGCCTGAAGAAAATTGTCTCTAAAGTTGAAACCATTAACCCCATATGGAACCAAATTCACATTCAATTAAGACATTAGGTGTTTTATAACTAACTGGAATGAACTAATTCCAATGAGGTTAACTGTCAATTAATAGTGCATGCAAACTTTTGAGAAAAGGGTATGCTATATTGCCATTAAATTAGTGCTCACAAAAATATCTAACATTATAAAGAAGACAATTTTTTATGGTCACGTCAAAACCATGATATTCTCCCCATTAGTGACCTTAGTTGATGGGAAACTTAAAACTTCAGTTTTCTGTCAATGTATGTGAACTAGGAACTATAAATTACAGTCATCCTAGAGGAACTTCATCTATAATGTTGTCCAATCAACACTTTTTTAGTACAATGCATATGGTAAAGAGTGTGTAAAATATAATTATAATTTGTTCTGGGACCTGAAATGGAATCATAAAAAAAATGCCTCCACCTAGTCCCCATTATCATGATCTGCAAATTTAATCAGCTGAAGGGGATTGTGCATTTCTAAATGGTCAACGTAATTTTCATGACAAGAATCTGATGATAGCTCCAATATCATTTATGTGAGATAGATCAACAGCTAGCAGTGAGATGATAATAATCCATGTGACTCATATTTGTAAGTGAAGTTGCTACAGAGACATATGATCCTTGTTGTCCAACCATTAAAATGATGGCATCAGGCTAAACACCCTGTTTAAAAAGGTAGCAGGAAACCACTTAATTCTCTTTCCCATAAAAGTATGAACGATGACTAGCATAAGCTCGTAGCTCGTAGATTCTGGAAACCTTGAAATTGTACTTAATGGAATTGTGGTTATGCCTGGTAGCAAAAGGGACAAGGGACAGAGATCAGATTCAAATTATAACATAGTGTCTTTGAATTTTCAGTTAAACATCAAGGGCATTAAGAGGAGAAGGTTGTCTTGAGAGTAGAATGTTGAAGGCTTGGCTGGAGTAGAAAGACATATCAAGAATGAATTGATAGAATTTTAAGCAAAGACAAAGCTATGGGAACGGATGAGGATGGGTGGGAAAGGGGGATATCAAGAGCTATGGAGGACCCATGGTGAATGGCAGATGTGAAAAGAATGAGAAAGAAATGAATATCAAGAGAGAGTATTAAGGTGATGGAAGAGAGGAGGGAATGGAAAAATATAAGATTGGGTTGGGGGAATGAGGAAGGCATGAGAGAATTAAATGACTGGATCAGGTAAGAAGCCAATAACAAGGGAGATGTATGGAGGAAATATAATGTTATGGAGACATTTAAAAGAATTTAAAAGTGAATGGAAAAGCTGACAGAATGATGGAATTATTGTCAAGACTAAAACAATATCCCACTGTAAGAAGGAAAACTGGATTTATTGGGCAGGTCAGAAGATATTCAGGAGAAGTAATAAGAATATTTGGAAGAAATCAAGATACTTGATTAAGTGAAATAAGATACTTATCAAGTGGTTAAGCACACATTTGGGCAGAATAAATCAAATGGATGAGGATAGCTTGTGAGCATGAATATTTGATACTGAGATAGAAAAGAAGTATAAGAAATGGAGATGAACAAAACAGTTGGAACAGATATTATCTCTGGACAATCAATAAAGAGTGTAAAGAAAATTGAAAGATTTTTCTGAGCTATGTTGAAATATTTGTTAGGAATGAGTATGGTCAAAAGAATTGGATAGGTAAATACTAATCCTCACCCAAGAAAAGAGTGAACAAGTCGAATATTTAGGCTATTAGATGATAAGTTAAGTTTCACTTGAAGTAAAGTTAGTGATAGGAAATGGCTACAAAAGTTTTGAAAAAAATCTACAGGTTTGTGTAAAGTTCAAGTGGGTCTGAGAAAAGGAATTCACCATTTGTTATCATAAAAATATTGAGAATATTGGCAGAAAGTAATGCAGATTTGACATAATATCTTTGTTAGCTGTGTATTTAAAAGAGGCATTTGGCAGAGTGAGAGTGTGAAAGCAAATGGAAAGGTTGCAGAATACCAATAGTATTAGGCTAGATGGAATGACACAATTTAACCTTAATATTTATTAGTCTGCAAAGGAGAATTTAGCTGGATGAGAGTAATAATGGGTAGTGAAATGCAAGGGAATGAGACAAACCATCACTGTTCATCTTTCTATACTTATTTATCAAGAAAATAGAGAGGGCCTTGGTATTGGGGATAAAAGCTACAAATATTAGTATACCAATCAAGTGGTGTAGAACGAATTTTTCAGGGAAAAAGCTGTAGTTAGTATGTCATCTAAGGTCATTGCTGAGTTCATGTTTATTAACAGTGAGAAAGTTATGGGGTAAAGATGAGCCAAAACAAAAAATTGACCAAGGTTCTCAAGAAAAATGAAATCTGTACAAAGTATTAAAGTAGGAAAGTGTATACGAGGGGATACCCAGAAATAACCAGAATAGTATTGCAGTTGGCAAAACATACTTAGTAAGCATTTCTCCCGCAAGGTGAGCACAATACAAATTGTTCTCAGTACAGTGAAGGCATTGTTGTCACCTGGTAAGGTTGTGTTCAGTCAAAACAATTCTTTTTGTAAAACCAGTTTCACTTGCTCCTCATTTTTCACCATGGCAGATTTATGTGAACAGCACGCCACTGTAAAATTTTGCTTCCTGCTTGGGAAAAAGTCACAAAAACTGTTGAGAGGTTAAAAGCAGCTTACAGAGACTTTGCTATGGGAAAAACTGAAGCGTAAAAATGGTTTTGTTGCTTCGAAGAAAGTGAAAAGTCACTTGATGACAAACCTGATACAGGATGTCCATCAACAACATTCAAGCCAGTGGAAAACTTCATTGTCACCTTGCCCAAAGAAAGCTCAAGTGAAATCAAACCCCCAAGGTGATGCTCATTTGTTTGTTCAATGCGAGAGGGATTGTGCATTCTGAATTTGTCCCAACTGGTCAGAATGTTAATCAGGCTTTCTATTTGGAGTTTTTACAAATACTGCATAATAGTTTTCAACAAAAAAGGCCCGATTTGTGGGACATGAAGGACTGGTTTTTCTTCCATGACAATGCACTGGCTCATGCAACAATTTCAGTGTGCCAGTTTTTAGCCAAAAATAACATAACTCCCTTGCCCCCTACTCACCTGACATTCTTCTGCGATTTTTTTTGTTTCCTCGAATGAAGAGAGACATGAAAGGACAGGGACAACTTTTTGATTATGCGGAAACCATAAAGAAAAAAATTAGGCTGCAGTTGTCAGCTATAGAAACAGATGAGTTTGGAAAATGTTTCTAGGAATGGAATCACAGATTGAACAAATGTATTAAATTTAATGGAGACTATTTTGGTGGTGATAAGGTTTTTTCTAAAAAAAATTAAATACATGGCTTTAAAAAAAATAATTCTGGTTATTGTGTTCACGAAGCATTGCATATGCATTGGGAAGTATTTAGGATGTAACTGGTGAATATTTAGGATGTAAGGTCATCAGGTGAAACTGGTATAAATAAAAAAGACATTAGAAAGAGCTAAGATTTGATGATAAAGAATCCAATTGGAAGCACTGAGAAAATTGACAAAGAGCATAGTGTTGTTCTTCTGTGTATTGTGGTGTCAGAGAAATGGGAATAAGTGAAATCTGAAGGTTTTATGAAAAATGAAGATATGGGAAGTTAGAAGACAGAGAATTCAAGGGGCATACAGTGAAGGGATCAAAAGAAAATATAAGAAATTGAACTCTATGGCCTAGTAAATTAATAATATAAAATGAAAGCTTCTGTAGCCATAATAATTTAGGACCACTCGTCCCACAATGAAAACAAAATTTTGTTGTAATGGTTTGTTGAAAAATTAATTCCAGGTATCCATAATGGAGCCCCTTTAACCCTGTCAATGATCCCAATTAGGTCTGAGGGTTTGGGTCTGTAGTTAATCACTGGCAAGGAAGTAAAATTCCCACAAACTACTGTAGAAGGGTGTGCTGGTTGAGAGGTTATGGTTGGTCACTGTTGTGGAATTTATTTTCCCAAAAACCATCACAATAAAATTTTGTTTTCACTGTGGGACAAGTGATGCTAACTTATTATGGCTATTGGAGTTTTCATTTTATTTTATGGAAAAGAAAATGTGTTATGCATCTTGGGAGTGAAGTAAGATGTGGAGTTTAATTGGCTGAAGGATATCAAAATCTCTGATAGAGGGAAGGATAATGAGTCACTAGGGAGAGAGTGAAAAAGAATTGGTAGTTGGGAAAACAAATCAGGAAACAGAAATAGGAAGAATGAGGAGATGAAAAAGGAAATAGAATATGATGAAAGGAATGTATGTCAGCCATAAATGCTGTTGAAGACAATAATAATAAATATTATAAGTTTTTAACCGTTATCCAATACATATCTTTAATCTGTGATAACTACCGTCAACAATTATCTAAATATGATTTACTGATTGACAACATGTTTGCAGAACATGAATTTGGAAGATATTTGACTTTGCTTTCCTATGAAATTATTGAACTATTCTCCAAATTTTTGGAGAACAGTTTTTTTTTTGTGTGAACACATTTTATTTGAAATTATGATTATGAAGATGAAATAATAAGTAAGAATTACTGGCTAGCTGTTTTCCCAAAATATATACACCATAGTATAGCAGATATGCTAATTGAATATCAATGGTATGCATATGTTTATTATTCAAGTTTTAATTACCTAGCTGATGTATTACCAATAAAAGAACAAATGTTTTTTGTGTGCAGTTATCATTGAAAAATTTAGGTAAAGTAAAATGCTGCAAGAGTAGCTGAGCTCTTATTGCTCTCTCTTTGATGAATTTCTTCGAAATAAACTTTAATTGACAATTTTCACAGGGAGAATGAACATTTTTTTGAAAAACACATTTTGCAGTCTTTTGGTTGCTCTTCCCAGTAATGCTGTCACAATATTTAAACCTTGACTACCATAACACATTTTTTTTATTGTTATCCACCACTTATCATGGGTCACCATCTTTGCAAAAGCATGGAAATGTTGCTTTCAATCCTGAATTTGAATTGGCAGTTAAGATCATTCAGTGTTTAAGTATATTTCATTCACTCGGAGCATTCTGGTGGAGGTTGAGCTATGTGCTTACACAAAGCACCTTTAAAGTCATCCAATGAATCGTCCTGCTTCCTCTGGTCAAAATGCTGTAAATAAATACATGTATTTAGTAAGAGTAAATAAGATTCAAATCCAAAATTTTCAAGTTAATCAAGTAAAACTATTATGAACTATCACTTATTAGGCTAATGGATTTAAAGAAGAGTGTAGTTTTTTGGTATAAATGCATTAGAGAAAACAATTTTGATATTTCTCAAATATTATATTTGAATCTTCAATGAATATTCAAAAAAGATTTCTCTAATTAATCTATACCATAAACATCACTCTTAATGTAACCCAGTAACCAATACATACATGATTTAGATGTAATTATATTTTTATGCCAACTTGGACTCATTTTATTTTTACCATCAAGGAAGGGAAAAGTTTTCCCACTTGGTCTCCTCTGGAGAAGCAACTTTTTAGATTAAATGAAAATTTGAAAAAAAATCAATCAATCTTGGGACTTATTTCATATGCAAAACAGTTTCAAAAAACGATCTTACGTTGCCGCACCCTATATTAAGTAGCCTGTATTGTTTACTCTCTGTGGCAGAGGCTTCAGACCTACAAGATCTGCCTCCATATGGAGCGTACATAATGGTGTGGCACAGTGGTAATATATGTTGTAGAAAAGGTCTGAGGTATCATCAGTTTTTAAAAGTTACTCTTTATGAAAAGACAAATTGATTCATTAATATTTTTAGACGAACATTTGATCATTCTCAAGTGAATTTCTGAGGCAAAAAAAATTGAACTCAATCCTTTGGCGAACTTATTAATATCAAAATCATTAGATATAATTATTTATCCAACTAAGATGGGAGGCTAAACTATCTTCATGGTTTCACCCAGTCTTGATTAAGAACTCTTTACATTTGTTTCCATGCCAACTTTAGTGATAGCTTCCTTAGATATCTGTTTGAATATGAGAAAAGATAATCATTAGATTTTTCACTTACATCATTATAGACAATAGTTGGGACAAATCTAAGGGGTCTTCTGATTTTATTAGTTTCTTGCTCTGCTGCCAACTGGAGGTTTGTTCCTTGAGATGATTGATAACACTGCTGCACATCCTGATAGTTCAGTCCAACTTGTGCAGCACACTAAAAACATAAACATATGCCATTAGAGAAGTTAAATGATTGACTTGATCATAACTGGTGGTGAAACCTGGAATTAATCCTGTATGCATATTTTCCTGCATAAAAACTGTGTCTATAATGTGAGAAAACTTTCTTAGGTCATTACAAGGTCATATCTGATCCAAAATTTATTAGGTACAGCTAATAAATTATCTGGCCAACCAGAAATTAAAATTTAAGGTTCCATTTACATTTCTAGGTAGTAGCCAGATGATTCATCATTAACTGACAACAAGTATGAATGAAGGAATGCTAATAATGTATTGGTAATTGTCATACAAGAGTAGACATTTGATCAATTGGTCATACACATGAATGAAGGAATGAATATAAGATCCCTTCTAATTTAGGTATTAAAAAAAAAAGAGTTTTACAGTTTAAGAGAGATTGTGAACCATATCAAGAAAATTCTTACAATTTAAAATTTCACTTTTAATTTCTTGATAATTCAGATTTGACATTAAAATGCCCCTGTATCACATTTGGCCAAACGACTATATGGGAGAAACTTTCTTAAAATCCTGTAAAGCCAGCTACCAAAGATGCCAAAAAGCCTCTTAAACGGAATACTATATGCTATAGAAACAAGTTACTTTACCATGCTAATGAACCAATTCACAAGTTTTCACTGAGAGAAGACCCATGCAACAAAATTAAATCATCAATTGTTGAATCTGCACTAAGCTTGCCCTGTAAAATTTGTAGACTTTTCCATTTTTCAAAGAAAATTAAAGAATTAACACCTGTTAAAATGGTAATTTAAAATATAAATATCATGACAAATGAATGATGACAATATTACCCTAACATATTAGCATTTGGTTAACTTAATCACGGTTAGAAATACATGATTACAGGGTAAAAATAAAAAAGAAGGAATAAAATTTACATTACTGAAGTATCCTCATTTCGGTTTTTGCTCACCAACATATTGTTTACACAAACAATTAAGCAATTTTGTAAGCTAATTAAAAAAATCCCTTGCCAAAAAATTCTGTGTTGAAATCAGTTGGCAATACAGTCAGTAGACATGGACTTAAAATTCCAATACCCATTTACTTTCATTGAACTTGACGGAAAAGCCAAATTCGAGAAAAGTAACACCTGAGTTCAGGTCATATTAGAACTGAATCTGTCCACCTCTGCAAACTTACAGAATGAAACTCAAATGTGGATGTATTAGCTGTTCAGATATTTATATTTATTTAGTTTCATACAATGCAATAAGTAAGGAGAAGAATTGCGCTAGGCAAGGAGGCTTTCTCAAGGAGGAATGAGTTGATGACGGGGACGTTGAGTAGGGATGTTAAGAAAAGACTCGTAAAAACTCTGATATGGAGCATAGCTATGTACGGCACGGAAACATGGTCTCTGAAGAAGGAGGATAGACGTGGAATGGAGGCTTTTGAAATGTGGGTGTGGAGAAGGTGAAATGGACCGAAAGGAAAACAAATGAGGAAGTACTAGAAATGGTGGGGGAGGAGAGGAGTTTGTTGAGAGAAATCCTATGGAGGCAGGAAAAATGGATGAAAGGCGTATTGAGTGGTAGTGGAATGTTGAAGAAGGTAATAGAGGGGAGAACGTTGGGCAAACGAGGAAAGGGTAGGAACAGGATAGGGATGTTGGACGGGATGAAGAGAGGGAAGAAGTACACAGAGATGAAGAGGAACCTGATGTGGAGTAGGTTGCTGGATTGGGTTTTGTTTGGAATTACAAAATGTTTATTTGATAGTTGTGTCCATCCAAAAACCTACCTTAACCGGTAGATTACCTAATAATAATAATAATACAATGCAATGTTGCTTGCTCATGTTGAAAATTATTTTAACTCTCATTTTTTTTCTGTATTTTAACTGATATATTCTTTACATTTAGTAACATAATAGTTGAGGGGTGCCTTACACCCTTACATCATTATTTGGAATTATTGATTTATTTTGGTACTAATGTAATTAAAAATTAATACATATGGACTTTAATTTGTAATTGTTTAGGCATTTCAACTCCATTCTTTTACATTACAATTGAAACTCAACGTCGCAAGTTAGACCAACCTTTTGTTTTAGCAAAAAATTCATTTTTTGCCTAAGTTATTGAGGTTTGATGAGTAAAAATATGATGACTAAAAGTACCCACCTGTGGGCCAGCTAACGACGGGTCCGATTTTGACATAACACAAGTGACAAACTGCACCTGGCTGTCTTGCGTGGACAATAGAGACAGTGCGCAAGACTGCATTTTGTTTCCACTACATTCCTTAGGTCCGTGCTGACAGAAGAACACAGTTGTTCCATCAGAATATTTACCGCTCTTTCATGGAAAAGATAAAAATATTAATTATTTAATGAAAATTTAAAACATGAATGAGTTAGATAGATCTAAATTAAAATCCAAGATAGCTTTTCTTGTATGCTTGAGTTTGCCTCATGACTGCTATAATAGGTGAACCATCATCCATTCAAAACCATGTGTTGCAAGACGAAATTTATTTTCAAAGTATTACAATTTTGTTGAAAAACTGAAAAAGTATTTTAATTTAGGGTAAACTTTATAAGCACCAATATTCACAGATTTTTATACCCATTAGGGACTTGTTTTACAAAAAATTTTAGCTCTGTGAAAATTATTAATTTATTTCTGAAATTTGGATAACATCTTTTTTCTGTTGTATACCATTATTGGGATGTTAAAAGAAACTTTATTTTATGATTCTTGTGCCAACAGGAAATTTTTACTATTATTAATGGTAGTCAAGTAATTAAGGAAGGTTTTGACAACAGAATATGTATAACCACTGCTATGATGCCAAGCCTCACCCAGCATTTCAAAATGTGACATATTATCATGCAATAAACCCAGCATCAAGCTGTCATACTTTCTGCTTCCCATCATAAATGAATCTGGCCGGAAGACTTTGTGAGATCGGAGTTAGTCCCTATTCCGAAAAGGATAAAAGCTACATCATGTGAGGACTACAAAACAATAAGTTTGATTTCCCACGCAGCTAAAGTGGTTCTCAGGATCATCAATAAAAGGATGGAGAGCGAGGCAAATGATTACTTAGGGGATGATCAGTTTGGTTTTAGGAAGGGAAGAGGCACACAGGTGCGCTCATTGCAGTAATGAGATCACTAATCGAAAGGAACATAGACATATATACACATTCATATAAATATACATCATATAAAAACTACATACATTAAATGTATGATGATGTATATTTAAACACAGTAATCAACCCGAAGGTCAGTTCAGCAAGTGATGTTCACCCAGTATTAAGACTGACGATATGTGAAATTCACACATCAAGGTTGGGGAGCCACTTTTTTTCCCCTGTACCAGTTTTGGCTTCCAAGGAAGATCTGGGACCCGAAAAATCACATAGCAACGGTGCCCAGAGAGGCTTGCCTTGGAATCAAACCCTGGCCCTCCAGGTCAGTAGTCTAATGCTCTACCCATGGACTACTACGACAGGCAATTTTTATATATATATATATATACATATATGTATACACACATATATATACATATATATATACATATATATATATACACACACACACACACACACACACACACACACACACACACATATATATATATATATGTACTTCAAATCTTTGACAGCAACAAACAATATAAGAACACATAAAAGGAACACTCACACGTTATTTCTTGATAATTTAGATGGAATTGAGTTCCGTCTTCATCAGAAGATTAGCTAGGACTCATGGACTAATCTTCTGATGAAGACGGAGCTCAATTCCGTCGAAATTATCAAGAAATAACGTGTGAATGTTTCTTTTATGTGTTCTTATATTGTTTTTTGCTGTCAAAGATTTGTTATTCAACACTACCGTATTACTTCGACGATATCATCTATATTTATATAAATGCCTACATGTATATATATATTTTTTTTGTGGCTGTGTGTTTGTGTGTGATAATTAACAACATATTCCTTAAACCATGGTAAATAAGTCACAAAAAACAACTTACTGCAGACTTTCCAAATGGGATGAATCTTATATTCATGTATGGAGCCATTGACTGCCATGTTGGTTGGAGCTGGTTGATGACAAATCTGACACTGTCTGGACACAGAGACTCGTAGTAGAGTGAGACATCAACCTGAAATAAGAATAATACCAAACGTAAAAAAATGTGAGGTAGAAATAAAATACATAATGTATTTTAACATTTGAAATACTTTGTAAGGGCTACAAAGAAATTCCTCCAATAAATATGGGACAAGATGTTCAGGGAGGCTCCAATTTAAATGGGAAATTAATAGTTTATCATCAGTGAACTACTTATTCTTTTAGACTTTCTCTTTTCCGCTCTCTTTTTCTTCTTTTCCCCATTCATTTGTTCCTTTTACACATATTGTCCGTCACAGTCTACCCTTACCTTTCTTTACACCACATTCCCACCCCAAAGACCAGTCGTTATCTCGTCCCAATCTATGTGAAAGTTCCACCAGTATCGAGCCTGTTCTGCAAGCGCCTATCGTTGGCGGATTCTCGAGCGAGTTTTAAAGCCCCACGAGTTACCATTCCTCTTTTAGATTCCCAATTTTTTCTTGTCCACACGCTCCTCACTTCTCCATTAATGGGCCTTGAAAACCCCACAATTTAATTTTACTTCAATGATATGCAAATTTTATTGGGAATCGGAATGGTGCGGTGGTTAACGTACTGGCTTTCCACCGAGAGGGCCCGGTTTCGAATCCTGGAGGTGGGCGAACCTCTTTCGATAAGAGTAGGCTAATACCGATGCCGGGTTTCTCTCCACCCTTCCTTTCTCATCCATTCCTAATGGCGCAAATGACCTCAGCTGTTGTTCGCCTCCCCTAAAACTACCACTGCTACAAATTTTATTTGTATTAGTTACGTCGACGCCCATGAAATGGTTGGAACTCTCGCAAGGCCAACGTGTTGGGAAAATATATAAATAATCGCGGATTACTCGACTTCTTTTGAAAAATCGGCCAAAGATAGGGAAAGGGCCGAACTATTTTATCATAAATAACTCAGGAGAATTAATATTGACTAATCTCGGTAATACCAGTGCCGAAGGAAGCGACGAGAGACGATCTACAAAAAAACATCGTTAAATTTCAAAACACTCGGGAGAAAACTTGAGAAAAAGGACGTCCTCTTCGTCAGGAAAAAGTTGAAAATTCATTACACTAGCAGCTACGCTTTTTTGTACTCCCAAAATATGGGTAACTTACTTTTGTCGTAAAATCACAAGATTAGCACTGTTGGAATAATTCCGAGCAGTTAAAATCTGCATTTCGACTCTCCCAGGTCATGCCAAAACCAATGGATGTGTGAACGGGCATTTAATCGGTGCTTTCCACTCCACCTTGATGAACTCCGACGGCTCTGGATGACTAAACGGCTCGCTGAACGATTTCTGAACGAATTGTGTTAAAAATCTTCGTTGGATGTAATCGCGGGTGATTTAGTACGGCCACGTGAGGTTAAAAAAAAAATCTCTTTTCGGGACGAGCTTTCGATCAAGTGTCAGGCAGTCGTGGGCGGGAAAGCGGGTATATAATTGAACAGATGCGCCAGAAGTCAAGCCGGGATGACGGCAGTGAATTGAGTGCCGTTGACCTCATTCCCTTGAAACCTTTTCCTCCCGCACTTTTTCCAATTCCTGCCAACTTGCCCCTTCGTTAGAAAAATGATTTCTCTGTGGGAGGGACGAGGACCTTTCCAGTGAAAGTGGTTGTTGGAAAAAAAAGTCTCGAAATGGTTAGAAACTGGAACAGACGTGCTAAAAGGATTGTGACGGAAATAATCGGTCCAAGAGTACGGGAACTTATAACAGCTTGTCGTGCTGTTAATGTTTTCTGGACGAAGTGTAAGGCCATCGCCACTTTTACAAGATGCTCTAAAAATAAAGCTTGGACGGAAGCGATGGAAGTTAGTGCTCAAGGAGCGCAATGAAAATAAAATAGATTACCCCACTAAATAATAAAAAAAGCATAAAAGAATTTTTTTTTGTTTTTGGAAGTTTTAGCTCAACCGACTGTCATAATGTCGTTAATACCACCATTACAATTAGGCACCGTAGATAAAATTACGTTATTACTAGTATTTTTAGAGAAAGATTCCATAGTCATTATTGGCATTAATCTATCGGTTAGGGTAGGTTTTCGACGGACCTAGGGTCTATGCACTGCTGCTCTTCTAAGTCCCCCTTTAACACCAAACTAAACGCATACTCATAAATCCCGTTTTACAACAACCTATAACTATTAATTTAAATATAGTTATTTATATGCTGAACGTTCAGATGCAACCCGGTTTGTTTGATGATTGCTCTGAGTTTACATTATCCATTTTCTTACGAAAATAATACGTCTTAATAAACAAATTTAAGCCAATAATATGATATTGTCTTACTTTTCCATCAGCTCATGGCAAGCGCAAGAGAATTATTATTAGGTAATCTACCGGTCAAGGTAGGTTTTTGGATGGACACAACTATCAAATAAATATTTTGTGACTCCCCACCTAGCAAACTAATCTATATCAGGTCCCTCTTCATCTCGGTGTACTTCTTTCCTCCCTTCATCCCGTCCAACATCCCTATCCTGTTCCTGCCCTTACCTCGCTTGCCCAACACTCTCCCCTCTATTACCCTCTTCAACATTCCACTACCGCTCAATACGCCTTTCATCCATTTTTCCTGCCTCCATAGGATTTCTCTCAACAAACCCCTCTCCTCCCCCACCATTTCTAGTACTTCCTCATTTGTTTTCCTTTCGGTCCATTTCACCTTCTCCATTCTTCTCCACACCCACATTTCAAAAGCCTCCAATCTACGTCTATCCTCCTGCTTCAGCGACCACGTTTCCGCGCCGTACATAGCTATGCTCCATATCAGAGTTTTTACGAGTCTTGTCTTAACATCCCTACTCAACGTCCCCGTCATCAACTCCCTCCTCCTTGAGAAAGCCTCCTTGCCTAGCGCAATTCTTCTCCTTACGTCCCTACCACTTTGAAAAGTTTTAAATTTTCGAAGAAAGTTTGAATTATGTTATTATAACATTTACAATTAAGTACAAAACTTAAAAAAGTGCAATTTTTAAAAATTCTGTTTTTGAAGGGCGCCATTTCTCTCCATATCTTGCTCCATTGGAGAATTTACTACGTGGTTGGCTGTTCTACAGTTTTCAAATTCAGAAACTATAAAAGTCGTGGATCTACGGCCTTTCAACAAAATAGCTTCTGAATTGTTTCTGAAATTGAAAGCTTTCGGATACCCAACCGTGTAGCAAATTCTCCGCCATTGAATGGTTGAGAAATTTAAACCAGATTCAATATTCTTGACATGAATGATATTGCGCTCAAGAGTCTTCAAGAACGTCTCAAAACTGTTCAATTTTGTTCATTGAACATAATCGAAAATTGAAATATTTTCTTATCAATAGTTTGGTTTATATTTTTTCTGTGCTCATAAAGCAATGCTTGTGAAAACCATGTGATGGGGATAATAGGCATCATGCTTACCCGATACGAATGTGTCTTTTTGTAATGAAATACTAATTTATAAATTAAGCTAGGATCCACTGAAGAATTATCTCATAATTTGTGAAAATGGAGCTTTATATATTCTTGAATTGTTGGCGGAGACGGCTCACTTAAACGTTATCCTCCTTTCGAATAAGCTAGTATTATTTCTCACATCCATCGCTCGTGCATGTAGAAAATAGAGCTTGCTATTCGTTGTATCAGTCGATAAATTCTCCTCCAACTTCCTACCTCGGTGATAACTATTTGCCTGAAAGTGAAAGCAATCCATTTCGACGAACACTAGAGTAGGTGGAATATGGAATACGTTTCGCGGTACATAATTATAAAAGTGTAAAATGAGGAAGGAATTTTATCCGCGGGAGTTTCTCTCCAGATTGTAGAACCTGAATATTTATGTACATCACTTCCTAGACAGAATAGGGTGAGTGGCGTACGCGTAATAAAATTTCCTCGAGGAAAGTAGAAATATCTAGACTCTATATTTATTATTATGTAATCTACCGGTTAAGGTAGGTTTTTGGATGGACACAACTATCAAATAAACATTCTGTGACTCCCCACCTAGCAAACTAATCTATATCAGGTCCCTCTTCATCTCGATGTACTTCTTTCCTCCCTTCATCCCGTCCAACATCCCTATCCTGTTCCTACCCTTACCTCGCTTGCCCAACATTCTCCCCTCTATTACCCTCTTCAACATTCCACTACCGCTCATTACGCCTTTCATCCATTTTTCCTGCCTCCATAGGATTTCTCTCAACAAACCCCTCTCCTCCCCCACCATTTCTAGTACTTCCTCATTTGTTTTCCTTTCCTAGACTCTATATGTGACTCAAAACGAAATATTTTTTTTATTGAGTTTGGCCAACTATGGACCACAATGACCTCAAGACTTCTGGTGTTTCTTCTTTCTTTCTTCCCAGGACTTCTTCATTTTCTCCCCTACTGTTCGTCATATGTTCCTCGGTCCACACCCTCTTTGTTTTTTGTGTTGGTTGGTCTTCAGTAAATCTTGTATTGTCTATTAGTTTTCTGCACCTCTCCCTGCTGTGAACCACTTCCTCCGTTATTCTAATATTTCCCGCAACCCTCCTGATCTCCTCTAACCATCCTGTTGTGTGCTTTAATTTTGAAATATAGTTGAATATTTTTTTTGTTAATCTATTTTCATCCAATCGCTTTAGGTGTCCATAGAATTTCCATCTTCTTTTTCTCATGGTATCTGTGATTTTCTCGGTAGTCCTATATAGATCCTCATTTTTTCTCCTAATCCAAATATTTTCTGTGTTTTTCAATGGTCCTAGGATTTTCCTCTAAATATTTCTTTCTTTCCTCTCCAGTTCTCGCAGGGCCCCTTTCTTCTTCATCGTTAGGCATTCCGATCCATATGTAGCTTCGGGCGAAACGAAATTTACATATATAAATAAGATGGGAAGGGGATAGTTTAAAGTGTAGCCTGCTGGAAATATGGTGTTTATTATGCATTGAGACTCGAGAAAGAGTAGATCATTGTGAAATAAAAGCACTAGGAAGTGCCCTGAACTATGAAAAGGAGCATCAGGTTTCCAGGGGTTTGAAAAAATCATGATTTCGGCATTACTCAGAGACGGAAAACCATCAACCAAAAAAAGTCGCCGTAATTATCCCGAAGTATAGTGTAATGGGTAAGGATATAGGTATATGTCATTAATCTATAAAGCGTGCGAAATTCTCTCTTTAATAGGGTATACTTGGGATAAGCTCCTTTTCCTGTAGCTTCACACGAAGATCTGTCCCTCGAATTAGCTCGGGTGAAGCTACGGGTATCGAGGGATGAAAAGTGTTTGATTCATTGAATACACGTTTTTTTATCTTAAATCAGTTTTATAATATTTGTCATTCACGTAATATAATCCATTTAACTCTTTCTCGATTTCTTTACTTCCAGTTATTTATCACGTAACTCAGTAAATTCATCTTTTCCAAAACGTGGAATGGATGGCGGTTGAATTGACTGTTCATTGAAATACATGGATTTAAAAAAAAAGATTTTTTGAAAATGGTCTCCGTGGGGTATGCATTTGACTCATGGAAGAAAAATCCCAGCAGGAATAATTTAATCTAGTTCGACAGTTTACAACCGTTGGCAATCCCACAGAAATAATTCAATTCAGTTTTTTTTCCTTGGATTGAATATCAATGCAATGATCCTCTGTAAGAATCTGTGACGAAAACATCTTTCTAATCAATGGACGATAAATGCCAGTCACATCCAATAGGGCCATAAAATTGACGGAACAAGATATTTTGAAATTACATAAATTCAGTACAATGTCCAACGAACCAATCATATACGACCTACGTCACATGTCAAGGCTTCGGTCGTCCCATGGCCAAAGAGATTCACAGTGCCAGTTAATCAGAAGTTTCAGAAACATCGGAACATATATTTAACAGAAAATGAATGTGAATTTTGAGAAAGATGTAGGCTAGTCTTCAAGGAACTAGTGAAGTGGAGTAGGTTTGCTGAAATAATTTCAAATGGGGATTCTTTTACTTTATTTATCCCGAATCAGCACGAATTGAACAGTGCGTGTGTATTAAAAATTTGTAAATGTGGGTAAAAATTAGAAATGCATTTGTTCGTTCCGTAGGAACCTATTTTTTTGCCCAACTTTAAGGGATCCACTCGAAAAAACAAGTTTGGCAATACCTTCATTCGTAGATTTAGGGAATGCGACCGACTGCTGAAGTCATTTGCGGCATTAGGGATGGATGGTAAAAGAGGAAGGGTTGAGAGAAACCTGGCGTCGGTTCTTCTACTCTTCTCTTCTAATCTACTCTTAACAAAAAGCGCCAAGGGGTCCACAGTTTAACGTCCCAAACGACGGACGGCGTACTCACTCAAAGTGCTCTCCACAAAGCACCTCAAGTAGGAATACCGCTGAAAAAAATCCGTCGCCTCCAGGAATCGAACGATGGGTGAGAAGCCAGCACCCTAGCCACTGCACTATCTCTATTGCAACTTACCTTGAATCTCGATAGTAAAATCATGGTTTCGCAACTAAAAGGAGCTGAATTCAAATAAAAAAGTCTCCTTCGTCACCGGCAGAAAATTCAGCCAACTTAGGCGAACGCATGTAATTTTTAAATTTTTCTATGGAGATTTAAATAATTCAATTGGCGATTTTATTAATGCTGGGTTGAACTGTGGTAGAATACAGAACAAGTTTTACACAGAGGGGTCATAAGCATAAAGTTTTGAGGAACCTTCCTTTCTTATTTGATAAGAAAAAATGTTAACTTTAGTATCTTTCCGAATGCATATGAATATTCCGCCTTAAAAATGTAGTCATGTCGTTATTGAAGTATTGAGTACATTTGGCCTCCATAGTCAAAGGCATGGCAAAACTCAATACTTATTCATTCGGTTTTGAAACCGAGTAAATAATTTCTTGAACGAAACTCTGAGAAGGGTTATCTGTCGTTCCCATTTCCAAATTTTTAAACGGCTGTGTTTTATAAAATTCAAATCCGCGATGAGGAGATCATAAACCCCGATATGGGGTCCATCCCGGCTCCTCCTACCTGGAAGTTGGAGAGTATGTCATTCAAATAAATATTTGTGGTGAGTTTTCAAGGCGGTAATGAGGCATGAATGGTTAACAGCATCAGAAAGGGACAAATGGAAACCCGGGAGATGTGGAGCTACAGTGTTTAGGAGATGATCAAATGGATGTATTGGGCAACAATCGGATAAGTTCAAACGGAGAATAGGTGAAGGATAAATTCGAATGAAAGCTGTGTAAGAAATAATAGATATACTTGTCGAACGCAATTTGATACAGAATAGACTGATGACGATAGTCGTATAGGGAAGACTAACCGGGAAGATATACGGAGGAAGAACTCTGAAAAAAATCATAGATAAAATTCCAAGAAACGACGGGAAATGCCCCGAAATATCACAGAAAGAATATTAGCAGGCATCAGAGAGAAGATATCTGTAGATATGGAGAGGTTAGACCTGTGATACAAAATCTTTGTCTGTCAACAGTCCGCCCAATATATTTTTCGAGCTTGCGGGCCGCATTCAGAAAATTGTAATGAATACAAAAATAGGGGGAGGAACCCAAAACTGGTAGGACTGATTTTTTTACAAGAATTTTATTGACGATATGCTTACATCGACTTAATAATCTTCAAATTGTGCTCCTTGAGCTGCTACACACTTAGTATAACGTTGCTTCCATTCCCCGTACGCCCGCTGGAAAATTTCTTTGGGGATGCCGTTGACGACACTCGTCGAAGCCTCTTGAACGGCCTTTATCGAGTCAAAACGTCGTCCCTTGAGCTGTCTTTTCATCAGGGGGAAGAAGAAGAAGTCCGGTGGTGCCAGATCGGGAGAATACGGCGGGTGCGGCAAAGTGGCAACGCCGTATTTGGCCAGGAGCTGTCTGACGACGGGCGCGCCAATTCAGAATTTTCGGCACCATCTTGGCGCACACCTTGCGCATGGCCAAATCCTGTGAAATAATGCGTTGGACGTTGGATGCAGACAGACCCAACTGGTCTCCAATTTCTTCACTGGTTAAGCGTCGGTCTGTGTTCAGCAGTGTCCTCACTCTGTCCACATTCGTGTCGGTTCTTGCCGTCGACGGCCGTCCGGAGCGATGGTCGTCTTCAACGAGCTCCCTACCCTCTTTAAACAACTTGTGCCACTCAAATACTGTGGAACGGCTTAAGGTAGTGTCCCCATAAGCCTGCTTGATCATATCGAGGGTCTCAGTCGCCGTCTTCTCGAGTTTCGCACAAAACTTCACGGAATAACGTTGCTCTAAATTCAGATTCATTTTTTTTTCGACGCTGACAAAAACCTTGCTTCACTAAAAACGGTGTACTCACTCAGCGACAGCCCGCAGGCGACTGAGGTTGGTGTCGGTGTGTTGCTAAGAGCCCTCTCCACCTTACCCTGCCAGGCAGACCCCCCCTCCACCGCTCCGTTCGCGCCAGAGAAAATCAGTTTTACCACTTTAGGGTGCGACCCTGTAAATTCGTGTATTTGAATTATTTCATCAAATTGGCAAATTAACACTTAACTCAGCGGAGAAATTTATATTTTCAAATGAAATCTGAGAGAAAAGTTACTAAAATCATTCTAAAATGAAAGGGACACTTTAAATATCGTTTAATTATTAAATTCAACATGAGCGCGAGCGTGGGCCGCAAAAAAAATATAGGCGGATCGCTAGAGATCTATCCTCTAACCCAGTTACCATAACGTCAGATGAGAGAATAACTAAGTCGTATTAAATCAGTGTTAACTACGACGACATGGGCGCTGAATTCGAAAAATATTTGGGTCGCCACTAACTGAAAATGTCATCCGCGAAATTTTCATCGCAAAATCAGAGGCGTTGCCTTTTGAAATTTCAAACCGAGGAGCGCATCATGTGGACGCAAATCAGGCACATTGCCAGGACAAAGGTTAACCACTTCATCCTCTCTTATATTAGGTTGCGCGACCTCAAAATAAAATGGAACACAACGTAGCCAAACTTGAGAGTGGAAAATAATTTATCTCAGTGGTGAAATACTAGTCAAACAACGATGCGTGTAAGATTTACCCGTGAAAAATTCCATTTATTGGTGATGTTGTGAGGAAATTGACCTGTAATCAGTTGCCCATTGTATTAATTCACTTTTTAAAAACGTTCGAATAGTGAAGGTTTAATGTAATGTGTAGAGTGTTCGAAATATTCGGACCGAACCAACATTTTCCTCCTCATTGCACGTTCCTTATTTATTAGCTGTCGTATAGGTAAGAAGTACCCAATTGGAGGGCCGAATCATGTATCGTCTACAACCATCATACATCTTACCTTGATAACTCAATTAAGAACTTCTCCCCGAGGTTTCCATCTTTGTGGTGACATTTTTTTAGGTGTATGTCCAGGGTATGCCCAGGAAAAATATTCTCTTGCTCCAATCATTGATTCGTGAGCATTTAGGTTGACAATAAGAGATGTGGAGGTTAATTATTTGAAAGATTATTTCATAGGCTTTTCCGTGAAATGTGAACTTTCCTCTGCTCTCCGAAAGCAAACTAATCCCGTTTGGACCCAATAAAATTAATGGAAACACAGAAAAAGACCAATGGCAATGCCATTTTTTTTTTACAGAGGGAGCAGCATTCTGGCTTCTAAAGAAACTGGAAGATGAGGTGCTTTTTCGAGTTTTTTTCAAGATAGTTTCGCAAATACTCAAAAAAGGAAATAGTTTTGCCCTTTCATATACACACGTGTATAAAAGTGTATGTTATATGGGTTTTGACCTACATACATTTCATGCTACAACCATTACTATGCTCGTAATTTTAGAGTCATAAATCACTCAGTTTCAGTTTATGATGAAAATCCTTCATGATGAAGGAAGGCACTTGGCTTTTCCACATTAAATATATTTTATATACGACCTAGGTTGTAAATAAAACTATTTTGTGTGGAAATTCCAAGTGTATTCTTTCGGCATTTAGAATAACAATTAATGCCTGCGAAAAAAAGCTAATTATTAAAAAAAAGCTTATTATTAAAATAATACTTAAGCATCAAAACGAATTCCACTTACTGTCCTGACAATTAAAAAAAATATACTATAGTAATGTATTCAACAACCGTACTTATATCGAGTGATAAAAGCAATTCGATATGCATTCCACAAATACACTGAATGAGACATGAGTCGAGCCTAGCCTTTTGGAAGTGAATCAAATACTGAATTTTTCTCGCTGTAGCTTGAAACCAAAGTAAACATAATTAAATCTCTGAATTAAGAATAAAATTACGGGTAGACTTGTCCCGTTCAAATGAGGGAAAATCCGATATACATACTGACGGATTGATTAAGTCACGCAATTCGAAGCTACCTATTAATATCCCCGTTTAAGTGCCTGGAGCCGTAATTGTGTCATTGTTTGCTGCCTTTTTGTCATTTTAATACATAAAATGTGTGATTCGAATTTTACCTCAAAATTTTTAATCATCTTCAGGCTCAATCTGAACATTTAGTTTCTGGCGTCTCTCGAGACTGTCCTGTTCCCTGTCTTGCGTATGTTTTCAATCCTTGTCAAGTCTGTTGCGCAGGAATCTTCCATCACCTGCTTCAATTAATGCTTCTTGGCCTGCGTCTAAAGGTTTTCCCCATCAAGTACTTTCTTCAACTACGAAGTCCGGTAAACCATTACGCTTCAAGATCTATGTGTGAATATTCAAGCGCGGCGTATTGAATGAATGAATAGTTACAATTTTCTACTACAAATTAATTCATAACGACCTAGGTTTCTATGTCACCCCATCATGGCCGCCTTTAAATTGTTATTATTTAGTCAGTCCATGTTATTCAAGATAAATGTACGATTAGTATCTGTTCTCTTCTTTCAAGTTTTCTCCGAAGGATTATCTGGTTCTCTTCGATATTATAAGGTTCTCTTCGATGTATAATTATTAGGTAATCTACCGGTTAAGGTAGGTTTTTGGATGGACACAACTATCAAATAAATATTTTGTAACTCCAACAAACCCCAATCTAGCAACCTACACCACATCAGGTCCCTCTTCATCTCCGTGCACTTCTTTCCTCCCTTCATCCCGTCCAACATCCCTATCCTGTTCCTGCCCTTTCCTCGTTTTCCTAACATTCTCCCCTCTATTACCTTCTTCAACATTCCACTACCGCTCAATACGCCTTTCATCCATTATTCCTGCCTCCATAGGATTTCTCTCAACAAACCCCTCTCCTCCCCCACCATCTCCAGTACTTCCTCATTTGTTTTCCTTTCGGTCCATTTCACCTTCTCCATTCTTCTCCACACCCACATCTCAAAAGCCTCCAATCTACGTCTATCCTCCTGCTTCAGCGACCACGTTTCCGCGCCGTACATAGCTACGCTCCATATCAAAGTTTTTACGAGTCTTGTCTTAATCTCCCTACTCAACGTCCCCGCCATCAACTCCCTCCTGCTTGAGAAATCCTCCTTGCCTAGCGCAATTCTTCCTCGATGTACTCTCTCATTAATTACTCTTCATAGCCATTTCCATCATTCCTCATTAGAACCAAATTTCCATTGCTTTTGATCTTCTTCTCTCGGTTGCTCCAATCGCTCAATTGTTCTTGTGACATCGAAAAATTTGAAAATGCAATCACTACAATTATTATTATTAGTAGACCATGTGAATAGGGTAGGCGTTCGATGGACTCTGGTACCACACAAACCCACATGAAGACGGACACAAAATGTCCTTAAGCCACATACTGCAAATAATTCGTTAGTTCCATCATCAAAAGCTCCTTTAATTCTATCCAAAATGCCTATTCTTTTCCTCCCTCTACATTAACTTTCCAGCATTCTTCCCCCTACAATCCTCTGCAGCATCCCAGTGCCCAGTGACGTCATACAAAGCTACATTGAGTAAATTTTGATGATAATCCAGCTCGGAAATTTTCGCTGGTTTCTCCGATTTCATAGGAAAGGTGGCTACCGACTTCATTTGAAATTTAAAATTTCGTCCGGAAGCGAAAGGAGGGTATTGCGCGATTTTAAAAACTCAATAAATGACGGCAATCCCTTTTAAACACTTCACTTATTTGCCCAAAAGCACGAGAAGGACATCTGTGAGCAATATATAGGAATTATGAACAATTTGAAAAAATCCTAATAAAGACTCGAATCCATGTTATACGCTTTAATTTTTAACTAAATCATTAAAAGTGTTTTTTTTTTGCGTTTTTTCTTAGAATAATGGCAACTTGTCATAATTCTGAAAATGATTAGAACCCATTTTATAAAATTTAAAATTTCATCCGTAAGCGTAATACGGTTAATCGTGCGGTGGCTAATGAACTGGCTTTATACAGTGATAGCCCAGGTTTTAATCGCGGAGGTGGTAGAATTTTTCAGTGGTATCCCGATTACTACTTGGCTACTGACTGAAAAATATTAGAAAAATAGTAGGCCATTCGTAGGGTAGAACGTGAAACTTTGTAGCCCCTCGGCGCCTTTCCTTATGTACGGGCTAACACTGACGCCGGGTTTCTACAACTGCATAGATACCCCGCGACCCACCAAAAAGGTTTGCGGCAGGGCGTGCAAACGACAGGTGAGACGGGTAAGCGATTAGGGAGAGGAAGGGAAAAGGGAAAAACCAATCTCTAAAAATTATAGTAAAGTGTGCAAATTTATGTATATTTTGGCGGAAAACTTCGTTCAAAACAAGCATTTATTTCACCCGAAAAAAATTCTTCCGTGCACGAAAAAGGAGGAAATAAAAATTAATCACAACCATTTACAGGAGAGACCGCCATCATAGCTTGAGCGAGATACGTCATGAAAAACAGAAACGTGCGAAGGGGTTAGTTCTATTAATTAATTTCCAAATAACTCATGGTCCCTACACCTAAAGTCACTAAAGAAAATGTTACACTCAGCTTTTTCCAGTGGCTAACGTAATGGCTTCCCACCGAAATGGCCCAGGTTCGAATCCTGGAGACAACAAATATTTTTCAGTGGCACTCCGATCCCTACTTGAGTAGCTTTGTGGAGAGCACTTTGAGTGAGTACGCCGTCCGTCGGATGGGACGTTAAACTGCGGAACCCTTGGCGCCTTTCGTTAAGAGTAGGCTAATGCCGACGCCGGGTTTCTCTCCACCCTTCCTTTCCCATCCATCCCTAATGACGCAGATGACCTTAGCTGTCGGTGGCCTCCCGTAAAAGCTACTACTAGCCTTTTCTTTTTTCCTTTGCCCTTAGTATTTATGTAGTTAGTATTCTGATTTCTCTCCACCCTTCCTTCATTCCCTTAATATCCTACCTCTACCAAATGGCCCGCCTAATGGCGCAAATGATCCTGTCTCCTCCCCAAACAACTGCTACTACTTGAAAGAAACCCACATAATCCTCCGCATGATGGGGGTTTAATTATTAAGAAAACTGATATTAGAGTCTGCTGTTGTTCTCGTTTGCGTTCATCGAAGGTGTTTCGGAACCCATCTGTCGAATTTCAGCGCAAGCCGTACGCATTCGATTCAGCCGCCTGTCGAGGAGTCACCTGTCGTGGGGAGAATGGGTCCCTCGCTCCATGGGACCAACCCCATTAGGCGTAGCAACCGACAAATTGGCGCGCGGATTAAGTTTTTTTTCCCCCTTCCGCTAATATCCTGCGCGTCGCCCCGTCCCAGGGCGGCATCCGCAAATGGTAACCATTCTCTCACGTCCAACGGCCGAGGCGGCACTGAAAATTTCATCACCCTCGCTTTGACGGGCGCACGTCGGGCCCGCTTCATGACTGCTCAATTGGTTTTCAAGGGTACGAAAATTATGTGCATTTGTCGCTGGCAATGGGGCCGAGATTCACATTGAATAGCATGAAATTAAACGCCGTTGAAACGGATTGAGGGCGCGCTGTCAGCGGGCGGCGATCTCCGGGCACGACCCCCCGGGGACCTTTAGGGGTGAGTGAGGTCGGGAGAGGGCAACAGGGCTCGAAAAACTTTTTAAAAATTGGAAAACATCCTTTTTTTGTACAAATGATGTCTGCCTCTTTGATATAATTATTTTCTGGTGCTTTTAATTAAAAGTAATTATTTTTTGTGTAGTATTTCAAATACCTAACTATAATTATCACATACACTATTGAATAGGAAAACAAAGGTTATGCGATTTTCCAGAAAGAAAAAGGCTAAGCTAAATATTAAAATAGGTGGGAAAAAAATAGAGCAGGTAGAGCAGTTTACATATCTCGGAAGTGTTTTGGACCAACACGGTCAAAGTGGTAGGGACGTAAGGAGAAGAATTGCGCTAGGCAAGGGGGCTTTCTCAAGGAGGAGGGAGTTGATGACGGGGACGTTGAGTAGGGATGTTAAGACAAGACTCGTAAAAACTCTGATATTGAGCGTAGCTATGTACGGTGCGGAAACGTGGTCGCTGAAGCAGGAGGATAGACGTAGATTGGAGGCTTTTGAAATGTGGGTGTGGAGAAGAATGGAGAAGGTGAAATGGACCGAAAGGAAAACAAATGAGGAAGTACTGGAGATGGTGGGTGAGGAGAGGGGTTTGTTGAGAGAAATCCTATGGAGGCAGGAAAAATGGATGAAAGGCGTATTGAGCGGCAGTGGAATGTTGAAGAAGGTAATAGAGGGGAGAATGTTGTGCAAGCGAGGAAAGGGCAGGAACAGGATAGGGATATTGGACGGGATGAAGGGAGGAAAGAAGTACACAAAGATGAAGAGGGACCTGATGTAGATTAGGTTGCTGGATTGGGTTTTGTTTGGAGTTACAAAACGTTTATTTGTTAGTTGTGTCCATCGAAAAAAACCTACCTTAACCGGTAGATTACCTAATAATATTGAAGAGGGTGCGTATTGACATTGATATAAATGAGATCGTAGCCATGATTTGATAAAAATAATATTGTATGTGCGCCTGCGAGGACGCACTCCCACATTAAACAAAAGAATTGATCAAACCTCTAAGATCATATAGTAGCGCCCGTATCTTCTCTGCCTCATCTAATTTGTCCCGTTCATCCACTTAGTATCGGGATTAATTTTATAATGTCTTCACTAATCGCATTTCTAAGCATGGATAAGGGTCCCAAAACTGAGTAAGGCCATTTACTCCGTCGAAGCGTGATAATTAGTGATCGATTCATTTAATTTTGTAGCACTGGCCATCATCAAGTGTCATTAGAATCTCCACCTATTGTACAAACTGAAATAATTTTTCTCAGAGGTACCTAGTCATTTTTTGAAACCACGGAGATATAAGGGCTGAAATTTATCGATAATAGACTGAATATACTATGGAAAGTAGAACTAAAGTCTATATTTTTGAAAACCCGATATTTCTTACGGCTTAATGTATGGTAAAAGCATTAAGTCTTTAAACATTTGCACTTATAATAAAATAGTTTTTTCAAAAACAGAGTTAAGTCCTACTTGTCTTGCTACCACAATCATGTACAAAGGCCCATAAACGCACGGATTATCATCAGAAACAGCCCACAACTTTATTGCCCGTTCCACTACATAATTAAACATCGACAACGGTTTTTTCGTTAGTATAATTTTTAATTCAAGAAAATGATTTAAATTATTTGTAGTTCCTAATCAACAATTGTTAGTACTTATGCTTCCGTGATTAAAAACAAAAGTTTTGCAGATTAGATTAGCGGAACTCATCCGCAACCTGTACATGTCTCAGACTGCTCAGCCAATGGACATAGTCCAGGAGTGTTAGGAAGAGGAGTAAGAGAGGGTTTTCCATTATCATCTACGAATACAAGTAAATGGATTTCAGAAGAAAGAAAAGAACTGGAGGTAGGAATAAAAGTCGGTGGGGAATTCATAAAATCAACTAGGTTTGCTGATGACCACACTCTAGCTGTCAGTCAGCCAAGTAACAAGTGTTGCTGGGTGCACTGGAAATTCAATACATTTGACATGGGATGAGAATAAATGTAAATTAAACGGACGTCATGCGATTTTCCAGAAAGAGAAAGGCTAAGCGTAAAATTAAAATAGCAGGGCAAAAACTAGAACCAAGTGGAACAGTTTACGTATCTCGGAAGTGTTTAAGACGAAAATGGTCCGTGTTTTAGGAACATAAGGAGGAGATTTGCACTAGACTAATAGGCTTTCACGAGGAGGGTGTTGATGACAGGGATGTTGAGTAAGGATGTTAAGAAAAGGCTCGTCAAAACTTTGATATGGAGCGTAGTCATTTACTGTGCGGAAACGTGGCCATTGAATCAGGATGATAGAAAGGTGGGAGGGATGAAGAAGGCGAAGTGGACAGGAAAGAAAACAAATGAGAAATTGGTAGGTATGGTGGGGAAGGAAAGGGTATTTTGGAGAGAAATCATCAGGAGACATAAAATATCATATTGGTTGGCAATTGGGTGTTGAAGACTGTGAAAGAGGGGTGAACGTTTGGCAAACGAGGAAGGGGAAGGAATAGAATAGGGATGTTGGATGGAATGAAAGGAGGAAAGAAGTATGCATAATTGAAGAAAGATTTAATGTAGTGTCCGGTTACAGGTTCTGTTTTAATGGGTTTGGAGAGGTAATTAAATACATGGTGTACAATTTAATTGGCTGTGTTCTTCCAAAACTGACCTTAACCGGTAGAATACCAATAATAATATATCTAAAGGTGTGATACCAGTGTGTGGAGCATTCGGTTATTAACTGGAGCCTTCCTGGTGATTATCTTGTTGAACTCCATCCTAAGCCTTAGGGGCGTGAATTTTGGTTTGCTAGACCCACAAAAAAACTATACATTGTGGCCTAAGAAAAATGCTACCCTCTGACCTGAATGTGAAAAATTCAAACGCCCTAGGGGTTAATTCGCTGTAGATTGTATCCTCAACTATTAAAATCAATACTGAACTTTGGAATGAATACCGTGATAGCAGCATTTCAACATGACGGTAGAGATTTTTTAACACCAAAAACTACAGAAAATTACGATGAATCCATTTGCATCCGCACAGTAATCCTCGATAATTCTTAAGATGGTCCTAATTTCAACGTAATATTAAACAAAAGTAAGTTGTCTTGAAAATGATGCGTAAATTTTGAAAACCGTTGTTCACATTATAGAATCGCGTGGGAAATAACCAAGTATATTTTACTTATAACTTTGTGACTGCACAAAGTTAAACCAGATAATTTTGACTATAGAAAATGTCTGAATTTTGGAAGATTGCAACCACCTCTACAGACATCTTCCCTTGTTCAAGCTCCTTGTGGGCAGGCAAACGATAATTACCTTAAAACTCGGGGTAATTTTCATATGTTAATGCATATGTTATGTTCATCCGTAGATAGGGCCGAACATTTTGTTTTTTTTGTGAATAAAGCCAAGTGGAAATGGTCATTTCAGAAGTGACCTACTATTCTTCACTCTGGGGAACGATGTGAAATCGCAAAAGTAAGTACATATTTACTCGGTGAAGGAGAAAGAAAGTCGAGGCGGGCCAGTTTTTCACGCCAGCGAAAATAAAAAAATAGACAAGCGATATGCGAAGGAAAAAAAACTCCCCAGCGAATGCCGAGAAACGATTGGAGGGATATCATGCAAGCATTATTTTTCAAAATCTGAATCGCATTTGCAATACACGAGAAATAATTAGAAACGACTTTCTCTCGAGAACACATTTTTACGGTGTCCTCACTAGGTGTCCACGCCCACATGTGTTGATAATTCGGTCAGCTCCTGTAAGACCGGTTGGCAGCCAGCCTCACGAGAATAGCGGATCTGGATTCCGCTCCTGATAAAGAAACCCACGTTACGATACAAAACCCTATGCCAAGATAGTTTCATGTAGCCGACGGTCTAGCTATCGAGTATTTGAAACCAATCCGGTATCTTTATGCAATTTTAGCTTTCTAAAAGCAGTGCAGTCACTAAATAAATGTGATTTTTACATAAATATAACAACGAATAAACAAATTGTTATCAAACACAGTAGTTACAGCTTTTCTCCCAAAAAATACCCATTACTCTATTGTGAGACACAAAATGTTGCACTCAGCATTCCCCTTTCGATAATAGTTGAGTGAAGATCAGGTGAAACTCAGGAGAAGCAGTGGTTTAATATCTTTAGTTATACACGTTCACCTGAGATGTGTAGACATGTTTTTTTAATATTGATCCTAATTCCTTATAGATATACTTGTCATTACTAATGACCCAAATTACTAATTATCCATAAGATCCGTTATAATAAAATGGGTAGTGTTAGGAAACATAAATCATTCTACTAATAAAAACTTCCTCAAATCAAACCCATTCATTTTACTCCGAAAGAATTGAAGGGAGATTGGGAGGGGCTGCTATATCTTATGGTTCGACCCCAGGTCAGAGATGATGGCGATGGATTTAACGAACAAATTGCTAAGCGTATGCTCTCGAAAATAATATAAATTTATATCAAGTTTCTTGAAAGGAAGTAAAGTATTTGCCAAGAGTGGGGTCAATTTGGATATCGTTTTTCTACATAATTTAACGGAACACAGTTGAGAATGTGAAGCGCAGTCTCTGAAACTTTGGTTCTCGAACTAAAAATTGGGAAGCCTGAAATTTCGCTGGGCAAATCTCCTGTCATGGTGGACAAGCGCTTACTGATACGCCAATCAGGAGAAAGTTATTAACCTCGTCATCTGATTTACTTTCTTTGGGCTTTTTTTTTAAATGAAATGAAAGTTACGTTCCAAAACTTTCCGTTTCACCTTAATCCTCCGTTGATGCCGGGCGACGAGGTGAAATACCAGGAAGGTATCGTTCGTCAGAATGAGCAGTTGAATCTTTAAAAAATCCAGGTCACAATTAGTAACGAAAGTTCCTCGTCTCATCACAGCCTAGACTAACTTCGTTTATTTCAAGAAACTGCGGGAGATGCCGCAACAGTAACTATTAACGGAGTCAAGTTTATTTCTGTGAGAAAATATTGCAGTAAGCAGTGCCAATGCAAACGAAAAATGGAAGAAAAATGAAAGCCAAAATAAACAAAGGAGTAAAGGAAGTATATAGAAGAGCAGAAGAGAATAGGGCCATATGGAGAACTCTACAGCAAAGAAGAAATAGATGACTTGGGCACGCATTGAGGCACAATGGATTGATTAGGAATATAATAGAAGGAAAAATAGAAGGGAAGATCACACGAGAAAGACCAAGAGGATTTGTACATACAAAAATTTGTGCATAGGAAAAATTAGGAAGGACTTAAAACAGAGAAGTTAACAAGGACTGAGGGAATTAACATTAAATAGAGAAGAATGCAGGACTGCAGTAAATCAATCCTCGTATTGAAATACTGATTATAATATAGTATATATGTATATATCCCGGATAAGGAAATATTTTTACATTTGTGATCTGCTCAAAACCGCCTTCCCCACCTTTCCTGTGTAGGTCTTTTATGTGTTTTCCTATCCCCTTTCCTTATATGTCTATTTCTATGTGCTAAAATAATATTTGTTCGCCGTATGGCGGGATTTTCAAGTTTGAATATATATATATATGTATGTATGTATGTATGTATGTATGTATATATATATATATATATATATATATATATATATATATCCCTCCCATGGACTACAACCTTGTCGTGGTGGAAGGGCTTGTGTGTTCCGATGACCCCTAGAGCTGTGCTGGCGGGAGTAATAATAATTACTCCTGGAAGGGTCACCCATGCCAGATAGGTCGAAGGTTAGGAGCCAGACGAAAGGTAGTCCACGCAGCGTCTGTTCCTCAGTGAGGCGGCTGCAATGGCGTCTGACCCCAGTGGGGCGGCCATTAAGTGATGGTGTCACGTTAAAAACACTATTGAGGAAGGCAACGGGAAACCACCTCAATTATCATTCCCAAGAAAATATGATGGACGCAAAACAGAAATTGAGTCCTGGCAACTGCGGGACTCGGCCCAAGGGGCCGTGTGTCGTGCCCGGCAGCGGGGGAGGCAAGGCTTCCGCGGTCGTCATCCCACGAAATCCTTGCGGGGGAGAAATAACAGCAGCAGGACAGAAGATGCAGAAGAAGACGAAAGTAGTTAGAATAGGAACCTGGAACGTCAGGACAATGTTGAGGAGAGGCAAATTAGAAAATATTAAGCTAGAGATGGAAAGAGGTAACATAGATGTTTTAGGCCTCTGCGAGGTGAGATGGAAGGATAGCGGGGATTACTGGAGTGACAATTATAGAGTAATATACAGCGGCGGGGATGAGAGCCAACGAGGGGTTGCCGTAATTTTAAATAAAGGGGTAGGAAGAAGCGTAGTCAACATAGAGCAAGCGACAGATAGAATTTTACTCGTAGAGATTAAAGCAGAGCCGACGAACTTGGTCATTATTCAGGTATACATGCCACCGAGCAACCACAAGGAGGAAGAAGTCGATAGGATGTATGATGAGTTGGAGGATATCATCGCGAGTGTTCCTGCAGGGAAACATTTGATAGTGATGGGGGATTGGAATGCGACGGTAGGCGAAGGAAGAGATGGTGGTGAGGTGGGGGACTATGGGTTAGGCACGAGGAATGAACGCGGGGAGAAAGCAATTGAATTCTGCAGGAGACAGGGGTTAGTCATCACTAACACATGGTTTAGACACCACAAAAGGCGTAGGTATACATGGAAAATGCCAGGTGACTCAGAAAGGTATCAGTTAGATTATATTATGGTTAGGCACAGGTTTAGGAACAGTGTGATAAATTCGCACAGTTTCCCAGGAGCGGATGCGGACTCTGACCATAATTTAGTTGTTATGAAATGTAATGTTCGTTTCAAGAAGATAAGGCAAGGGCGGCGGGTTAAAAAATGGAATTTAGAAGCAGTAAATGAATTAACGAGGAAGGAGTATCAGGAGGCTGTAGAGAAAATGATGGACGACGGTAAAGAACTGAGTGCTATCGAAGAAAAATGGGAATGTATCAAGAAAGGGATATTGGAAGCCGCTAAAGACACTATAGGAACCGTTAACGGGAAAAGAATAAGGAAACCATGGGTAACGGATGAGATGATTGCGAAGATGGATGAAAGAAGGAGATGGAAAAATGTAAACACAGAGTTAGGCAAAATGAAGTACAAAGAGTTAAACAATAAATTGAGAAGGGCCACAAATAAAGCCAAAGAAGAATGGTGGAAAACGCAATGCGAGGATATGGAAAGTTTACAGAAGAAGGGTGAAATTGGTGCTCTATACAGCAAGGTTAAGTTATTATCCGGAAGTAAGAAGGCAAGAGCTGTGCTAACAGTTAAAGATAAATGGGGTAAGATAATAGTTGAACCAGGAAAAATCCAAGAGAGATGGAAGGAATATATAGAAACACTGTATGGTAAAGAACTTAGGCCGACAAGGTTAGACATAGAAAAGGAACATGACGTAGAAGAAGATAGCTTAGGTCCAGGCATACTCGACGATGAAATAGAAAGGGCATTAAAGGAGATGAAAGCAAATAAGGCTGTGGGGGTGGACAATATTCCTGTAGAAATGTTGAAATGGTTAGGGAAAGGTGGGAAAAAGGCCATATATGGACTGATTCGTAGTATCTATGAGGAAGGAATCTGGCCGGAAGATTTTGTGAGATCGGTGTTAGTTCCTATTCCAAAAAAGGCAAAGGCTTCGTCATGTGAGGATTACAGAACAATAAGTTTGATATCCCACGCAGCTAAAGTTATTCTCAGGATCATCAACAAAAGGATAGAGAGTAAGGCAAATGATTACTTAGGGGATGATCAGTTTGGGTTCAGGAAAGGAAGAGGTACGCGTGATGCCATTGCAGTAATGAGATCACTAATCGAGAGGAATATAGAATACAATCAGGACGTTTTTGCCTGTTTTGTAGATTTCGAAAAAGCGTTTGATAGAGTGAATTGGGAAAAATTAATGCGTGTATTGCAGAAAATAGGAATGGATTGGAGGGACAGGAGACTGATCCGCAACCTGTACATGTCTCAGACTGCTCAGGTGCGAGTGGGGAACGGAGAGTCTGGATGGGCAGTGTTAGGAAGAGGTGTAAGGCAGGGTTGCCCATTGTCACCGGTACTGTTCAACGTATATGTAGAGGAAATGATTAAAGAGGCATGGGAAGAACTGGAGGTAGGAATGAAAGTCGGAGGGGAATTCGTAAAATCGGTTAGGTTTGCTGATGACCAAGCATTAGTTGCTCAGTCAGCCAAGGGGTTGCAAGCATTGTTGAGTGAATTGGAGGTTCAGTGCGATAAATATGGGATGAGAATCAATATTAATAAAACAAAGGTTATGCGATTTTCCAGAAAGAAAAAGGCTAAGCTAAATATTAAAATAGGCGGGGAAAGAATAGAGCAGGTAGAGCAGTTTACATATCTCGGAAGTGTTTTGGACCAATACGGTCAAAGTGGTAGGGACGTAAGGAGAAGAATTGCGCTAGGCAAGGAGGCTTTCTCAAGGAGGAGGGAGTTGATGACGGGGACGTTGAGTAGGGATGTTAAGACAAGACTCGTAAAAACTCTGATATGGAGCGTAGCTATGTACGGCGCGGAAACGTGGTCGCTGAAGCAGGAGGATAGACGTAGATTGGAGGCTTTTGAAATGTGGGTGTGGAGAAGAATGGAGAAGGTGAAATGGACCGAAAGGAAAACAAATGAGGAAGTACTGGAAATGGTGGGTGAGGAGAGGGGTTTGTTGAGAGAAATCCTATGGAGGCAGGAAAAATGGATGAAAGGCGTATTGAGCGGTAGTGGAATGTTGAAGAGGGTAATAGAGGGGAGAATGTTGGGCAAGCGAGGTAAGGGTAGGAACAGGATAGGGATGTTGGACGGGATGAAGGGAGGAAAGAAGTACACCGAGATGAAGAGGGACCTGATATAGATTAGTTTGCTAGGTGGGGAGTCACAAAATGTTTATTTGATAGTTGTGTCCATCCAAAAACCTACCTTAACCGGTAGATTACCTAATAATAATAATATATATATATGGGTAGCGGTGGTGGCGGATTTATAAATACAAATATACATATGCGGGTCGCGGTGGTCTAGTGGGTAGAGCGTTGGACTACTGACCGGAGGGTCCCGGGTTCGATTCCCGGGCAAGGCACCTGCAGCTCCACCCAAGCTAATTGATTTTTCGGGTACCAGGTCTTCCTGGGAAACCATAGCCGGCACTGGGAAAGGAACTGGCCCCCCTACCCTGGTGTGTGAACATTCACAAGCCGTCGGGCTTGGTACATGGGTGAGCTCTACCATCACCTACTCAATCGACCTTCGGGTTGATTACTGTGTTTATGTTTTTTTATATACAAAAATAAATATATCGTTATGTTGCTCTCGTGAGTGCTTCCGCATAATCTATATATATAATGTAAATTCACTAACTAGTCGACAAACACAGAAACTAAAACATATAAAAGAGGGACTCACTGTTACTCGAATTTTCGGTGGTGCAACCACCTTTCTCAAGAGGAATTAGGAACAGAAGAGTTCTGTTCCTAATTCCTCTTGAGAAAGGTGGTTGCACCACCGAAAATTCGAGTAACAGTGAGTCCCTCTTTTATATGTTTTAGTTTCTGTGTTTGTCGACTAGTTAGTGAATTTACATTATTGTGCACGTTCGTGGGTTTTTCAAGAAAGTGACTTTATATATATATATATATATATATATATATACACACACACATACATTTAAACATTCAAACACGAAAACCCGCTAATAGCGAACTCATTTTCATTCACATGGCAATGGATAAGGAAAAGGGATAGGGACACATGTAAAAGACGAACACAGGAATGGTGGAGAAGGCGGAATGGAGCAGATCATTAGCGTAAAAAAGTTTCGCATCTTTCAACTTTCCGGACCAATGCTCTCTATAGATCCGTGGTTCAAGTACCGGTTAAGGAAACTTTTTTGTGATCTGCTCGATTTCGCCTTCCCCGCTATTCCTGCGCTCGTGTTTTTTATGGGGTCCTATCCTTTTTCCTTATATCTATTTCTATGTGAATTCATATACCACATATATAAAAAACCATATACACAGTATTCAACCCAAAGGTCGGTTTGGTAGGCGATTGTAGAGTTCGCCCAGGACTAAGCCCGACGGCGTGTGACGTTCGCACATCAGGGTAGGGGGGCCAGTTTCTTTCCCTGTACCGCTTATGATTTCCCAGGAAGATCTGGTACCCGAAAAATCACATAGCTTATATCATATTTTTTTTTTTTTTAAGGTAATCTACCGGTTAAGGTAGGTTTTTGGATGGACCCAACTATCAAATAAACATTTTGTGACTCCCCCACCTAGCAAACTAATCTATATCAGGTCCCTCTTCATCTCGCTGTACTTCTTTCCTCCCTTCATCTCGTCCAACATCCCTATCCTGTTCCTACCCTTACCTCGCTTGCCCAACATTCTTCCCTCTATTACCCTCTTCAACATTCCGCTACCGCTCAATACGCCCTTCATCCATTTTTCCTGCCTCCATAGGATTTCTCTCAACAAACCCCTCTCCTCCCCCACCATTTCTAGTACTTCCTCATTTGTTTTCCTTTCGGTCCATTTCACCTTTTCCATTCTTCTCCACACCCACATTTCAAAAGCCTCCAATCTACGTCTATCCTCCTGCTTCAGCGACCACGTTTCCGCGCCGTACATAGCTACGCTCCATATCAGAGTTTTTACGAGTCTTGTCTTAACATCCCTACTCAACGTCCCCGTCATCAACTCCCTCCTCCTTGAGAAAGCCTCCTTGCCTAGCGCAATTCTTCTCCTTACGTCCCTACCACTTTGACCGTGTTGGTCCAAAACACTTCCGAGATATGTAAACTGTTCTACCTGCTCTATTTTTTCCCCTCCTATTTTAATATTTAGCTTAGCCTTTTTCTTTCTGGAAAATCGCATAACCTTTGTTTTATTAATATTTATTCTCATCCCATATTTATCGCACTGAACCTCCAATTCACTCAACAATGCTTGCAACCCCTTGGCTGACTGAGCAACTAATGCTTGGTCATCAGCAAACCTAACCGATTTTACGAATTCCCCTCCGACTTTCATTCCTACCTCCAGTTCTTCCCATGCCTCTTTAATAATTTCCTCTACATATACGTTGAACAGTACCGGTGACAATGGGCAACCCTGCCTTACACCTCTTCCTAACACTGCCCATCCGGACTCTCCGTTCCCCACTCGCACCTGAGCAGTCTGAGACATGTACAGGTTGCGGATCAGTCTCCTGTCCCTCCAATCCATTCCTATTTTCTGCAATACACGCATTAATTTTTTCCCAATTCACTCTATCAAACGCTTTTTCGAAATCTACAAAACAGGCAAAAACGTCCTGATTGTATTCTATATTCCTCTCGACTAGTGATCTCATTACTGCAATGGCATCACGCGTACCTCTTCCTTTCCTGAACCCAAACTGATCATCCCCTAAGTAATCATTTGCCTTACTCTCTATCCTTTTGTTGATGATCCTGAGAATAACTTTAGCTGCGTGGGATATCAAACTTATTGTTCTGTAATCCTCACATGACGAAGCCTTTGCCTTTTTTGGAATAGGAACTAACACCGATCTCACAAAATCTTCCGGCCAGATTCCTTCCTCATAGATACTACGAATCAGTCCATATATGGCCTTCTTCCCACCTTTCCCTAACCATTTCAACATTTCTACAGGAATATTGTCTACCCCCACAGCCTTATTTGCTTTCATCTCCTTTAATGCCCTTTCTATTTCATCGTCGAGTATGCCTGGACCTAAGCTATCTTCTTCTACGTCATGTTCCTTTTCTATGTCTAACCTTGTCGGCCTAAGTTCTTTACCATACAGTGTTTCTATATATTCCTTCCATCTCTCTTGGATTTTTCCTGGTTCAACTATTATCTTACCCCATTTATCTTTAACTGTTAGCACAGATCTTGGCTTCTTACTTCCCGATAATAACTTAACCTTGCTGTATAGAGCACCAATTTCACCCTTCTTCTGTAAACTTTCCATATCCTCGCATTGCGTTTTCCACCATTCTTCTTTTGCTTTATTTGTGGCCCTTCTCAATTTATTGTTTAACTCTTTGTACTTCATTTTGCCTAACTCTGTGTTTACATTTTTCCATCTTCTTCTTTCATCCATCTTTGCAATCATCTCATCCGTTACCCATGGTTTCCTTATCCTTTTCCCGTTAACGGTTCCTATATTGTCTTTAGCGGCTTCCAATATCCCTTTCTTGATACATTCCCATTTTTCTTCGATAGTACTCAGTTCTTTACCGTCATCCATCATTTTCTCTACAGCCTGCTGATACTCCTTCCTCGTTAATTCATTTACTGCTTCTAAATTCCATTTTTTAGCCCGCCGCCCTTGCCTTATCTTCTTGAAACGAACATTACATTTCATAACAACTAAATTGTGGTCAGAGTCCGCATCCGCTCCTGGGAAACTGTGCGAATTTATCACACTGTTCCTAAACCTGTGCCTAACCATAATATAATCTAACTGATACCTTTCTGAGTCACCTGGCATTTTCCATGTATACCTACGCCTTTTGTGGTGTCTAAACCATGTGTTAGTGATGACTAACCCCTGTCTCCTACAGAATTCAATTGCTTTCTCCCCGCGTTCATTCCTCGTGCCTAACCCATAGTCCCCCACCTCACCACCATCTCTTCCTTCGCCTACCGTCGCATTCCAATCCCCCATCACTATCAAATGTTTCCCTGCAGGAACACTCGCGATGATATCCTCTAACTCATCATACATCCTATCGACTTCTTCCTCCTTGTGGTTGCTCGGTGGCATGTATACCTGAATAATGACCAAGTTCGTCGGCTCTGCTTTAATCTCTACGAGTAAAATTCTATCTGTCGCTTGCTCTATGTTGACTACGCTTCTTCCTACCCCTTTATTTAAAATTACGGCAACCCCTCGTTGGCTCTCGTCCCCGCCGCTGTATATTACTCTATAATTGTCACTCCAGTAATCCCCGCTATCCTTCCATCTCACCTCGCAGAGGCCTAAAACATCTATGTTACCTCTTTCCATCTCTCGCTTAATATTTTCTAATTTGCCTCTCCTCAACATTGTCCTGACGTTCCAGGTTCCTATTCTAACTACTTTCGTCTTCTTCTGCATCTTCTGTCCTGCTGCTGTTATTTCTCCCCCGCAAGGATTTCGTGGGATGACGACCGCGGAAGCCTTGCCTCCCCCGCTGCCGGGCACGACACACGGCCCCTTGGGCCGAGTCCCGCAGTTGCCAGGACTCAATTTCTGTTTTGCGTCCATCATATTTTCTTGGGACTGATAATTGAGGTGGTTTCCCGTTGCCTTCCTCCTTATATCATATATATATATATATATATATATATATATATATATATATATATATATATATATATATATATATATATATATATATATATATATATATATATATATTTTTTTATATCAAGTTTGTAATCGCGAACAAAAACAAAAACACAGAAAAACACAAAAAATAAAATAAGTTCACACGTTTTAAAATTTTCTGTGGTCAAGCCAGCTTTCTCAAGGAAGAGAAGGGAGGAACTGACTCTCTTGTGCCACAGAAATATGGAAAAAAAATTGTGAGTTCCTTTTTTATACTTTTAAGTTTTATATCCTACCGCAACGATTGTGAATAACCTTATATTCGCTTTTGTTAACATTTGTCATGAATAAATGCAAATATATATTTGTTTTTTTTTTTTGGTGGTGATTAATTGGGCCATTGAGCACCCCTAATCCGGAGGCCCATCGATAGAGGTAGCGGACTTGATATTCGCGGCTACGTAGATCAGAGCTACGACCCGGCAACTTCGGTGTTAGATATCAAAAGGCTCGGGAAACAACACCATTGGCCCAGAAACTCCGTTGCGTAATTTTTAACGGTCACTCTCGGCGATGGGTTGCTGGGCGCTGTGTGAGAGCGGCGCCAGGCATAGCCTTAATCTTTTACCATTCGAAGAAATTTTTAATTGCGAATTTAGATTTAATAATCTTTCGCGAAACTCTGACGGGATTCTTCTTCTGCTCCGCTTCTGATAATATGTGATGATTGGGAGAGAGGGGATTGTATTTGTGACAGTTGGCTGTGACGCTTAAGCAATCAAGTATTACTTTGCTTGTCGCAAAAATATGAGTAGCCCAGGGAGATGCTTTTTTTAAAAATGGGGATTCGGAAATTTTAATGTAATATAAGAGGGTTTTAAGCGGTGGATGATGGTATTAATGAATTCAAATAACATTCATTACTACATTGAAGTGGGGTATTACTCCCGTTCGATTTCCGACTGCGGTGATGTGTAGGCAGTGTTGACTTACTAATGATGGATGTGAAAATCGAGAAAACAAATATTTGGGTTGCTAGGGGGGATGAATGGACGGGGTCAGGGTAAGCAAATTAAAAAATAGATCAAAATACTTACTTATTTGATTAATTTTTTCGGTGTTTTTTTATTTTAACATGTACATTGGACAGTATAATGTAATTTGAAACGTATTCAGTTCGTCTACGCCTGCTTCTGGAACCAAATAAGGCTAGAAATGAACTATAGGAAGGAAGAAGGACGCACTTCACTCTGAATTTCTCCATGGGTTTCATCAGACACACCTCGTATCAACATATCTCAGGGACTTTCTTTCCGTGTGGGTGGCACCCAGTGAAACTTTTAATATTTATGATAATGCTGCCAACTTCATTGAACAATATTTTCTCTTAATGACTGCAGCGGTGTTTACTTTCACAAGAGTAGTGACTGGGGTTTGGGTCCAATTTTCTTTGAAATTGATCGTCGATCCCCTCTTCAAACAATGAAAACCATCTTCCGGCTGTTCTGTAGGAGAAGAACAAGCTCTGCATACCTCTCCTCTCGCATTACATAGATCTTGGTTGGCGATTTTGTACGGAATATTTGCCAAATAAATTATTTGAATAAGTAATGCATGATAGTGACATAAAGAACAGTTTTTATATTCGTAATAGTGGGATGATTATGGCTGAAAAACGAGATTTTTCCTCGAAAGGAAATTCGCATAAGGACAATCTGAAGGATTTAAAAATCGAGAAGATTCTTAAATGTTATGCTACACCTTTATGTTTTTATGTTTATGTACATGTAACAATTTTCATTAGGGATAGTTAAACTACTGACGATTGGTTTTGGCTGATACCAGATAAGTAATTCATATCTTCATGAAATTCCTCCAGTCTAAACTCTTTACTTTATCATTTTTTGTGTTTTCCTTATTTTCTAAAACCGTCCATTTTCTCCCTTCCCTTTTTACCACTTACCAATGGCTTAACAATGCCAGCATCATTATACCTCTCAGTATTTTCTCCATCGATGTCACTGTCTTTTCTCCTTAACTTATTCATATTATATTTTCAGTCAAACGTACAACTTTTCAGTTTTTATTCAAATACCATTTATTCCATTTACATTATAGCCCATCCCTCTTAGGAAATGTTTGGAAATACCAAATTATTTCTTGTTATCATTCATCACGTGATGTGATTTTACGAGATAATTAAATTTTTCAAAAACATTTTATGTAAGTTGGAGAGGAGTCTTGAAGCCCGTGACGTCCTGTCTGGGGGTGCGTGGCCCTCCGGATTCTATACCTATGCTATGTTCCAACAATGACGAGAGGTTTTAGCAGTTCCACCAGGATCTTTGGGCCGGCATCGACTGCCTCAGATGCGGGGTAGAGTATAAAGTTCACTTATCAGACCGCGAATGCTGTGACGAGGCTTAGGGACACCGCCGCAATGACCTGCCTACAAGGTGCATCACTTTAAGTTAAAGAAGAAGATTACGCACCCATCATAAATAATAAGTCAAGCCCTTAAATTAATGGAATCCATCTTCAATTGGTGGAATTGCTCCAAATTGGTATCGAATCAACGACTTGGTATTTCCACATATTTTGTTAATATGCACGACCCGGGCTTCGTCATTTCGTGACATATTCTAGTGAAGATATCACGACGTGACGAAACTCCGTTCATGCATATGTATATGATACAAAGTTTTTGAACTGATTATAGTCTTTTACTGCACAACGTTACTTTTGCATTAAAAGTCGTAACGATACATCACGGGCGAACGTTTCGCAGATGCCCGAGTAACTTTTTTCTCGTAGCCCTTAGAAGGGAGAAACTATCTCTCGGCTAAACTGAAGAATAAGTTACCAGAACCTCACTTCACGCCTACGCTATTTTCTGAGAGCCACCAAAAGGTCGTGTAGCAGATGTTGTTATTACAACAGCCTTTGTCATCTACGTTTTCGTTAATAAATGCGAAATATTCATGATGGGAAAGGAGGAGAATGTAATTAGACTTTTAGGTCACGCGTCTTTGGGTGCTTGACTTCGATCCTTCGAGATTACGCATAAAGTTAGGGAATATGTATTGAAATCTATCGAGGCAAACTTTCTTTCAGTTCTATCATCAGTTCAGAATTAGTAGTGATCATCAGATCAGGTCACCATTTATTGATGTCATGACCTCAGCTGTTGACGACCTAATGGCTGCCACTATTTGGGTGTAGGAAGGATTTTGGTTAGGAAGTGGAGAAAGAATATCTTCTTCTGGTCATAATGAAGGGGGCCAAAGTGGAAAACGATTTGGTGTTCCGTACCGAGTGACGGCGTTCTTCACCCTATGTTTCCAGAGTATCGATATAGGAGTCCGTCGGGGTTCGACCTCTGGACGAACTGGCTTTCAGCCAGTGACCTGATGGACGACCCAAACAGATCCCTCTGGTATTTCTCACGTACTTGACACTCGTTCTCAAACTCATTGTATGATTTTGGGTGTAACTTATAATTTTTTTCTTTTGATATTAATTAAAATTAAATATCCGCAAATATACGGTTTCTTTGCAAGTATATTAAGTGCGGATGTGACATTTATGACAAGGATAGGTTTGATATCGTTCTCTCCGAAGGACGGTGTATTGCACTTTAGGTGCCCTCCGCACGGAATGCAAATGAGGGGATCGGAATACCGTTTCGAAATCCGTCTCCACGAGGGTACGAACCCCGATCCTCGGGAGGAGAAGCTAACACGATACTATCCGCCTCAATCCGAAATCTCTCAAGTATGCGTAAATATCTCTGATAACGCTAATGTACTCGGCAATCTATTAGTATTGCTTCCCTTAATACCTTAATAAATATGCTACTTAATACCGAAAGGTAGGTTTTTATAGAACGGAGTTAAAATAACCACACAACATATGAGTAACACCATATTCATTACATTTCCCCTCGCAATACATTTTTGTCACGTGGTGTATTTTTTCTTCGCGACAATTTTTTTTCTGCATTACATATTATTCTTTCACGATACATTCGTGTATCGCACGCGGTGGCGCCATTCAAATGGATCAGGGATGAAAACCTCCCCGCCAACATTCGAATTCATTAAAAAATTACGAGCCCCCCCCCCCCATTTATCGGTCTGGGGTTCTTAGATCTCTGAACAAGCGCGTAACTTTTGATCCGACATCAAAATCCGCAACGATGGGGACATATCTTCCGGAAAGGATAGTCTCGTACATAGGAATCGGGTCAGATGCCCTGACGGGGATGGAGCTGGAATGTATTCGCGGTTCACTTACCCGTTCGTTGACGGTGACCTGCTGAACTTGTTCCTGCTGCTGACCCGCCGGCATCGAACCGAGGACGAAGACGAGCAGGAAGGCCGCCCGAGGCGTCGTCAACCTCCCATAACCGAACATTTTACCTCCTGTGAGTGTCTCTTGAACTGGAGACGGGGAAGACGGGCTGCCCTCGGGAAGGAACGAATCGAAAGAGGAGAAAAAAAAAAGAACGAAGTCGGCGGATTGAAAGCGCCGGAAGCGAAGGATTAAATAAGCACAGCACTTCGAGTCCGGTCGATTAACGTGCTCACCGTCGGGCGCGAAGCTCGGCTCTGATAAAAGGTCTCCCGAGGTTTTCTTTCTCTCTCCGAGACTCGGAAGAAAATATCCCCCCCCCTACCTCCCTTCACTGCCCTCCCACTCTGCCCCTCTCCCACGGCCCGGCAAACCACCGACCCCAGTCTCCTCTCCCCCCCCCCCCCCTCTCGACTCCTCTCTCTCTCGAAGTGGGCGGTTTAGGGGAGAAAATGAGGCTGAGAGGCATGAAAGAATCGAAAGGCGGACTGGTTTGCGGCCACGAAATAAGCGAGTGAGCATTGCCAGCGGAGTTGGATTAGAAATGGGAAGCGGGACAGTAGGAAGGACGACACCGAAACGAGGCTGTCGGAGTGGTGATCTCCCGTGGTCACGGGCTTTGGGAAACCGTTGGCCAAAAATCACTTATTGAAATATTTATTTTCCTATTCTTGAGAAAGAGGGGGCTGTAGAGAAAAAGACAAACGGCGATCTCTTGTGGGCACGAGCTTTTGGAAAGCACTGGGTAATATCGAACTTTTCATTGATTTATTTATTTTCCTTGATAGAAAGAGAGCGAGAGAAAGAGACGGAGGAGGATAGGAAGCAGTGTAATTTGGCATAAGGCACCTGGGAAAAGCAGCCAAGGTTGTCGCAGCATTATTCATTAGGACGTGGTTCCTTGGAATCACGAAAAGAAAAGGCAATACTACGACTAGTAGGGAGAGAGAGAGTCAGAGTGGCCGGTGTGACGTGTGACATCGATGGAATTAATATAACCCAACGTTACATCGACAGATTTGAGTACTGGTATAAAATAGGAAAAATATAAACCCCACTGGCAGGTTCAAGAGTACTTGCTCTACCCTCGCATTATACACAATCATGACATCATTAGACGTAATCAACCCTAAATTCTTAATTAAAAACAAAATTTTAAACTATTCGAACATATACCTTACTACATAATGTAGGAAGCCAGTATGCGTGTACGCATATAAACATTTTGTAACTCCAAACAAAACCCAATCCAGCAACCTAATCTACATCAGGTCCCTCTTCATCTCTGTGTACTTCTTTCCTCCCTTCATCCCGTCCAACATCCCTATCCTGTTCCTACCCTTACCTCGCTTGCCCAACATTCTCCCCTCTATTACCCTCTTCAACATTCCACTACCGCTCAATACGTCTTTCATCCATTTCTCCTGCCTCCATAGGATTTCTCTCAACAAACCCCTCTCCTCCCCCACCATTTCTAGTACTTCCTCATTTGTTTTCCTTTCGGTCCATTTCACCTTCTCCATTCTTCCCCACACCCACATTTCAAAAGCCTCCAATCTACGTCTATCCTCCTGCTTCAGCGACCACGTTTCCGCGCCGTACATAGCTACGCTCCATATCAGAGTTATATATATATATTTTTTTTTTCAGTACAACTGTTTCTTCTGATGAAGATGGAGCTAAATTCCGAAAGAAGTACACCGAGATGAAGAGGGACCTGATATAGATTAGTTTGCTAGGTGGGGAGTCACAAAATGTTTACATGATAGTTGTGTCCATCCAAAAACCTACCTTAACCGGTAGATTACCTAATTATATATTTTATATATATATATATATATATGATGCATATGCCGTTTCATCCGTTCCCTTTCGGATGAAACGGAGCACAGAGACCTCATTCAATGTTAATGACTTGCGAAAAGTGCACCATTTCGCTAAGTTCTCTCATCTTCATCTAAACACAAGCCCTCAAGCCGTCGTAAGGAGGGCTGGCAGGGGGTGTTTGGTCGCCAGCCACGTCCATTTCTACCCCACTACTTCCCCATACACATGGCAGCCCGAAATCCACCGAAAGGGCTCTTGTAAGGGGGACGACCGGACACCATTCTTGCAACATCCGTTATGCGCATTACGAATATAGTAACCACTTAACTGATTACACTAAGAAGACAATTAAGGAAACCAATAAATTCCTCCCATACTCTCCTCCACATTCGTGTACGTGTGTTTATGTGCGTGTGCTTATATATAGTCGTATTTCTGCATATGTGCATATTATGCTTGAATTGCCAGTTTCCTGATAACCCCCGCCGCACGTTTGTGGGGCCTCTTACGAGGTACTTGGTAGAAGTGAGAGGCCATGCGTACTTTTTCACGCCTATTTTACATTTATATGTGCTACACGCATGCCCTTCTCTTCTCCTTCTTCGCGCATGCCAGAGACTTCTAAAATTCCTCGTCCTAAGAGTCAGTCACCTCGATCACGTTCACCCGTGATTTCCTCGATCCAACCTTTCCATCATACAGTACATCTCCGTTGGGTGATTCAAATCTCAATAAGTCCTTGTATTCATTGTACACTCTTTCGTACTTGTCTATTATCGACGTTTCTGATCACAATTAATCATGACCCGCTAATTTTCCACCCAAACGATTAACTATTCTATATTTCTCCGTATATCTCTGCTAAAGATAGGGATGTTGGATGGGGGGAAGGGAGGAAGGAAGTACACAGAGATGAAGAGGGACCTGATATAGAGTAGGTTGCTGGATTGGGTTTTGTTTGGAGTTGCAAGCTATTTATTTGGCAGTTGTGTCCATCCAAAAACCTACCTTAACCGGTAGATTACCTTATAATAAAATCTCTGCCAACTAGAATATTGAAGCTACTAGATGTATTTTGCCTCCGCCGAGAGGTAGAGATGCCAATTATGTAAGAAGATAATCTGAATGCAAAATAGAAGAGTGCGAAACAAAAGAGGAGGTCAATGAAAGAGGGATATATGAAAAATAGTTAAGAACAGATTACTCAGAGTGGACGGGTGCATTCAACCATATTCGGATTGAAATACGAATTGATAAACAAAGGCAAATATGGAAAATAAACGGAGCAAAGCACTGAAAGTCCATCACCGAAAATTGAAGAATAATTGCGAACTTGAAGAAACATAAATTGACTTAAAGAGGGCTGTGGATAACAACTAAAGGACAAGCGTTTTTGATTATTTCAAATTGAATCTTATTCCGCCATACTGTTGTGACAGTTAAAAAGTATTGAGCAAGCCAACTCAAATTGTGGTTCTTCACTTTTGAGACGGAATCAGTTCAAAGTACGGGACGGATGGGACTCTTCACTCAACTTTCGGCATAACGCGAGAAAGACGACTCACGAGGTGTGTTAAAAAAATAATGAAAATTTTAACTTTTCGGACAATAATATTTATTTATTCTTATACATTGATGTTGTCACCTTCAAAGTAGCCCCCATTGGAGATTATGCACTTGCTCATGTTTAACGCAAAATTTGATACACATTCTTCAATCCATTTCTTTTAACAAACGAAAATCGCCGAGCTCATAAAATACGTTTAACCTTAGTGGCTGTCACAGACAAAGTCCACAATGAAAACAGCTGAAAGTTTTATCATACTTCAGGGGCATGTAAACCAACTAATAAAAAAAAAAGTTTGACAATCGGACTCTCCAAGCCCGCGACATGAAAAAATTCTCCTTATGTTTTGAACACACCTCGTAAATAGATATTTGTTAAAATTTTTGATGGAATGATTGGAATATTACAGCATAAACAAAGGGAGATGATTGAAGTCTACGAAGCTGGGTCTTAATTTATTCAATGCATAGTTTCAAAGATCATAAATCGCCTTGTCTATCCTCTTAGGTGTGTCCAAATTTTGGGCTCGCCCTTTACAGTTGGCTGGCTGTATTTCCACAATTCATCAATTTCATGACGACATACAATGATCATAATTAAAATCACCGGCGAAAAATAGGTCTAAATTATATTGGGTGCGCCAACATAACGTCCTTTTTTCAAACGCAAATCGCTTTCAAAAAAGGAAGTATTTTTCGAAATCTACAAAACAGGCAAAAACGTCCTGATTGTATTCTATATTCCTCTCAATTAGTGATCTCATTACTGCAATGGCATCACGCGTACCTCTTCCTTTCCTAAACCCAAACTGATCATCCCCTAAGTAATCATTTGCCTTACTCTCTATCAACAAAAGCATAGAGAGTAAGGCAAATGATTACTGAGGGGATGATCAAATGCCATTGCAGTAATGAGATCACTAATCGAGAGGAATATAGAATACAATCAGGACGTTTTTGCCTGTTTTGTAGATTTCGAAAAAGCGTTTGATAGAGTGAATTGGGAAAAATTAATGCGTGTATTGCAGAAAATAGGAATGGATTGGAGGGACAGGAGACTGATCCGCAACCTGTACATGTCTCAGACTGCTCAGGTGCGAGTGGGGAACGGAGAGTCCGGATGGGCAGTGTTAGGAAGAGGTGTAAGGCAGGGTTGCCCATTGTCACATGTGCTGTTCAACGTATATGTAGAGGAAATGATTAAAGAGGCATGGGAAGAACTGGAGGTAGGAATGAAAGTCGGAGGGGAATTCGTAAAATCGGTTAGGTTTGCTGATGACCAAGCATTAGTTGCTCAGTCAGCCAAGGGGTTGCAAGCATTGCTGAGTGAATTGGAGGTTCAGTGCGATAAATATGGGATGAGAATCAATATTAATAAAACAAAGGTTATGCGATTTTCCAGAAAGAAAAAGGCTAAGCTAAGTATTAAAATAGGCGGGGGAAAAATAGAGCAGGTAGAGCAGTTTACATATCTCGGAAGTGTTTTGGACCAATACGGTCAAAGTGGTAGGGACGTAAGGAGAAGAATTGCGCTAGGCAAGGAGGCTTTCTCAAGGAGGAGGGAGTTGATGACGGGGACGTTGAGTAGAGATGTTAAGACAAGACTCGTAAAAACTCTGATATGGAGCGTAGCTATGTACGGCGCGGAAACGTGGTCACTGAAGCAGGAGGATAACGTAGATTGGAGGCTTTTGAAATGTGGGTGTGGAGAAGAATGCAGAAGGTGAAATGGATCGAAAGGAAGACAAATGAGGAAGTACTGGAGATGGTGGGTGAGGAGAGGGGTTTGTTGAGAGAAATCGTATGGAGGCAGGAAAAATGGATGAAAGGCGTATTGAGCGGTAGTGGAATGTTGAAGAGGGTAATAGAGGGGAGAATGTTGGGCAAGCGAGGAAAGGGCAGGAACGGGATAGGGATGTTGGATGGGATGAAGGGTGGAAAAAAGTACACAGAGATGAAGAGGGATCTGATGTAGTTTAGGTTGCTGGATTGGGTTTTGTTTGGAGTTACAAAATATTTATCTGATGGTTGTGTCCATCCAAAAACCTACCCTAACCGGTAGATTACCTAATAATAATAATAATAATGTTGCCGCACCCTGTATGACAATGAGATCAAGGAAGATTCACAACTTTTTCAGCATTGTTTTGTTTTCAGCTCAATAGGCTTTCACATTGAATTGCTATGGTGACATTATTTACGAAAGAAGATCACACTGTCCTTTTTTATTAAAATCTTAACGCATAATCAAATGCACCTAACGCTTATGGAAACTCACGAATGGGGATGATCTGAGGAAGGAGGACATTATATGGTAAGCAGAAAGTAGGAATCTTTCTAAGTAAATACGACCAGGCAACCTAACTAAGAAGGTGAGTGAGTCGTAAGTTTTCTGAATTCGAAAGCGGAACTATTAACACTTGCCTCGCTGTTTGGAGTTGGCGATGAAGTAAAGTGGTGTCACTATGGTTCGATTCATTTGATCAATGAGAATTCTTGAATAAGACCTTCTCAACCGCTATTCCACGACTCACTGCTTCGAAATAAGCTAAATCAAATTTTTTAACATTGCATACGTGTCGGTGAGCAGTCGGCATAGATTCAGGTACGCCATGAGACCTAGCAAAGCATAGGTGTACCGTAGACTTGACTAGGCTGAGAGGAATTGACCCAAATAACCCTACGATAATTAGCAAAAACCTTCCTGCAAACTTTCGAACTTCCTGCAAACGAACAGGTATGTGATGTCTATAACAGTTCATGTTTGCACGTATGCATTTCTGCACGCATGTATTTGTTATGAGAAATGGAAATTAATTTCTTATGATAAGTCCTCCATGAAAATCTTTCGTGATTCTGAGTACTTCACACCCACTTATTTATCTTACTAATCAATTCTAATGTAATGAATGGACAACATAATTTAGTAAATTAACACACGACTTGTAATGATCTACTTAAGGTACGATTCTAAAGTTACGACTAATCTAAATCAAATAACTTCTGTGTCATTTATTACTTCTTTATGAACGTATTCTTGGCAACAAACATATCATCAACATAGGTATTATCTAACACGAAAAAATAACTTTGATAAAAAATAAATGTGAAAAATTCAATGGCAGAAAACTGTAACACAAATGAAATAACGTTAGAACTTAAGTGATCCCGTATTCATTCTGTTCAAACCTCATAGATCCTTCCTAATTGGCTGACTTCACTTCACAGAAGTGAATGAAGATTGGGTCGCGACCGCTACATTTCTCTGGGAAAAGGAAGCACGAATACGTGGTGACGGGGACAGATTTATCGACTATCGTGTTAAACCAAGGTGAATGAGTTTAGAAATTCTCCCTGGAGAAAAACCGATTTTTTTAAATTACTTAAGATGATGTAGATGTTTTAAAACTAAAGAAATGATTCCTCGTGCTTAAGACGGCGATTTCAGAATGTGCTGAACAATGCTTGACGGTTATGTGGAGGTTAGGAAGCTCATATATGTTTCACTCATTTATAATGTGTTAATTTTACATGTATTTAGTGAACTAGTGAACTGGTATTATTTTTTTATTAGGTAATCTACCGGTTAAGGTAGGTTTTGGATGGACACAACTATCAAATAAACATTTTGTGACTCCCCACCTAGCAAACTAATCTATATCAGGTCCCTCTTCATCTCGGTGTACTTCTTTCCTCCCTTCATCCCGTCCAACATCCCTATCCTGTTCCTACCCTTACCTCGCTTGCCCAACATTCTCCCCTCCATTACCCTCTTCAACATTCCACTACCGCTCAATACGCCTTTCATCCATTTTTCCTGCCTCCATAGGATTTCTCTCAACAAACCCCTCTCCTCACCCACCATTTCTAGTACTTCCTCATTTGTTTTCCTTTCGGTCCATTTCACCTTCTCCATTCTTCTCCACACCCACATTTCAAAAGCCTCCAATCTACGTCTATCCTCCTGCTTCAGCGACCACGTTTCCGCGCCGTACATAGCTACGCTCCATATCAGAGTTTTTACGAGTCTTGTCTTAACATCCCTACTCAACGTCCCCGTCATCAACTCCCTCCTCCTTGAGAAAGCCTCCTTGCCTAGCGCAATTCTTCTCCTTACGTCCCTACCACTTTGACCGTGTTGGTCCAAAACACTTCCGAGATATGTAAACTGTTCTACCTGCTCTATTTTTTCCCCGCCTATTTTAATATTTAGCTTAGCCTTTTTCTTTCTGGAAAATCGCATAACCTTTGTTTTACTAATATTGATTCTCATCCCATATTTATCGCACTGAACCTCCAATTCACTCAACAATGCTTGCAACCCCTTCGCTGACTGAGCAACTAATGCTTGGTCATCAGCAAACCTAACCGATTTTGCGAATTCCCCTCCGACTTTCATTCCTACCTCCAGTTCTTCCCATGCCTCTTTAATCATTTCCTCTACATATACGTTGAACAGTACCGGTGACAATGGGCAACCCTGCCTTACACCTCTTCCTAACACTGCCCATCCGGACTCTCCGTTCCCCACTCGCACCTGAGCAGTCTGAGACATGTACAGGTTGCGGATCAGTCTCCTGTCCCTCCAATCCATTCCTATTTTCTGCAATACACGCATTAATTTTTCCCAATTCACTCTATCAAACGCTTTTTCGAAATCTACAAAACAGGCAAAAACGTCCTGATTGTATTCTATATTCCTCTCGACTAGTGATCTCATTACTGCAATACTGGTATTATTATTATTATTAAAATGTACATGTGCAAATAGACAAATGTCAGGTGGCACACAAGTCCCAAGTATTACAATAAACTTGCCTTGGAAAAATAACATTACTTCTGAAATCCAATCAATATCACAAAAGATAATAAATAAAATCAGTCAGAAAAAATACACTTTAAGGAAATTTCCAAACACCAATCTGTAACACATTACAAAAAAAGAAAATCCCCATCTCATTCACATATGTTTCCCAATCAACAAGAAAAAAAATTTAGCTGTTACATTTAATTTTATACAACACATCAATCAAATAATTACAGAAATTGTTTACATCTTTTCTTAAAAGTTTGGACTCCGTTAGGAAAGGGCTTAAAAATGTTTGCAGGTAAGTTGTTCCAATCAACAATTGTTTTATTTAGAAAAGAGAATTTTTTTTATTCGTTCTTTGTGCCCGGTATTTTACCTTAAATTTGTGGTCATTTCTCCCTATAAAATTCGGGTTCCCCGCCTCTTTCCTAAGATCTGCCCAAGCTTTCTCCCCTTTCAGAATGCGAAACATTCCACAAAGTCTGCTTACTTTCCTTCTAGTTTGTAAAGGTTCCCAGCCCAGCGTTTTTAGCATGTCAGACACACTATCCATCTTCCTATGCTTCCCCAGTACTTATCCGGCAGCCTTTCTTTGCACCTTTTCCAGTTTTTTGATTTGTCCTTCTTCATGAGGGTCCCATACTAGAGGTGCGTACTCCAAAATTGGTCTTACCAGTGTCAGATACGCCTTCTCCTTAGTTGCTCTAACGCTCCCTTTGAGGTTTCTCATCACCCAATGAAGAGTTTTCAAATCTTTCTTAAAAATGTAATCCACATTTATCCCCCACCCTAAATCCTTGGTTAAATATACACCTAAGTATTTGCAACTATCACTTCTAGGAATGAAATTTCCGGAGAATTTATATTCCCTGTTGTTTCCATTTACCTTGTTACTAAAAGTGATGGATTTGCATTTGCTAACATTAATATCCATCCCATTATTTGTCACCCACTCCGCCATTTTATTAATGTCCCTTTGAAGTATGTCGCGGTCTCTGTCATTTTCGACTTTCCTGTAGATGATACAGTCGTCTGCATAAAGTCTTATCTGAGAATTAATATCTACTGGGAAGATCATTTATGTATATTAAAAACAAGAGCGGGCCAAGTACGCTTCCTTGTGGGACTCCCGATGTAACCCTTGTCTTTTCAGAATACACTTCTCCTAATTTGACCCTTTGTGATCGACCTTCCATGAAATTTTTGACCCACGAGATTACTCTTCCATCTGTGTGCAGTGGCAATTGGCCCATTTTAAGCATTAATCTTAAGCATTAATGGTTTCAGAATACAGCAATCTTATTTGCGCAAACTTAGGTCATGCTCCACTAATATATTTGAAGATGAGGTGCAGAGAGACAATTTACTTACTCAAAAATCTAGAATTCTACACTTTCATGGTACCCTGCGAGTCACAGCAAGGGAGTGTGGCAGGGGTTGATTACACACCAGCTATGTACCATCAAACATTAAATTTTTCTCAATTGTTAGATACTCTCTCTCTCTACCTTATATTTAAAAAAATTTATTTATGTATACATTATTCAAATGATATTGCCCATGATTATTTTAGGTATTTGCACTACAGAAGTATGCTATACCTTTCTACGTATACAAAAGGGGCTGCAGGTAACTAGAAGAACAAACATTAAAGTAAAATGAAACAATGGTATATTTTAGGCTACTTAAAAATAAAAAAAATATCGGAATATTTTCCCCCCTTCCGCGGCCAAATGCACTTATTCTGATCCCTTATCGTTCGTGGAAAAAATGATATCTTAAATCTATCTGCTCCACACTTTATTTTCTCTAATTTTGCTGTCAGGATCTCTCCTACCGTAGTACGATGAGCCTAATAATACATTTTCAATATCAACGCTGAAAAGGCTTTATTCCAATCAATATAAGTGATTAATAAGTAACGGTAGTAAAAAAAATTGAATTACAAGCAGGAACAAGATTAAAAGCTGAGTGAGTATCTATTGAATTCGGAGGTGTATGTGCATATTAGTTGCTTGCTTATGTATTTTCATGTTTGTAAGCTACAAGAAAGTCTCTCTTGTTGCTATGGTTTTTGTTTGTTTTCCATGTAGCTGCAATTTCGTTTAAAAGGCGGTATCCTAACCTGGGCCCTGCGACGGCTAGCGGGGTGTGGTGTAGATGTAGAATTCCGGTTATGCTTTACGTTCAGATGTCAAGTTTCATCTAATCTATGTAATACTCTGCAAACTACAGGAAAGGCGTGTGGCAGGGTGTGTATCCATACCAGGCACGCACAGCACACAGACAAATTCACGGCACTATGCATGAATGAATGACTGAAATGAACAGAAAACCTGAACTGAGCCCCACTACAAAAAAAATAAACATGCAATGAACTGGAAAGCACTTATCAGTAACAAGAGAAGTACACATTTTACCACCACCGTTTTTAGTAAAGACTTGCGACAAGAGTGATATGTTTCTTGTAAAATATAGTCTCAACGACTCTAAATATATGTGAGCATATATGTGCATGAGAAATCCTATGGAGGCAGGAAAAATGGATGAAGGGCGTATTGAGCGGTAGTGGAATGTTGAAGAGGGTAATAGAGGGAAGAATGTTGGGCAAGCGAGGTAAGGGTAGGAACAGGATAGGGATGTTGGACGAGATGAAGGGAGGAAAGAAGTACACCGAGATGAAGAGGGACCTGATATAGATTAGTTTGCTAGGTGGGGAGTCACAAAATGTTTATTTGATAGTTGGGTCCATCCAAAAACCTACCTTAACCGGTAGATTACCTTAAAAAAAATATGTGCATGCGTCGTTCATTCACACGCACACACACATATGCAGACAAGCATATTCGTTCAATAAAACACATATGAACCTAGATACACGCACATACATATCTACATATGTTTCTATCCTCCTTAGGTTTCATATATGATTTAGGTTTCATCAATAATAGTTTCTGTTAAAGGTTGTACAAGGAAAAAACTAATGCGTGTATTGCAGAAAATAGGAATGGATTGGAGGGACAGGAGACTGATCCGCAACCTGTACATGTCTCAGACTGCTCAGGTGCGAGTGGGGAACGGAGAGTCTGGATGGGCAGTGTTAGGAAGAGGTGTAAGGCAGGGTTGCCCATTGTCACCGGTACTGTTCAACGTATATGTAGAGGAAATGATTAAAGAGGCATGGGAAGAACTGGAGGTAGGAATGAAAGTCGGAGGGGAACTCGTAAAATCGGTTAGATTTGCTGATGACCAAGAATTAGTTGCTCGGTCAGCCAAGGGGTTGCAAGCATCGCTGAGTGAATTGGAGGTTCAGTGCGATAAATATGGGATGAGAATCAATATTAATAAAACAAAGGTTATGCGATTTTCCAGAAAGAAAAAGGCTAAGCTAAACATTAAAGTAGGAGGGGAAAAAATAGAGCAGGTAGAACAGTTTACATATCTTGGAAGTGTTTTAGACCAACACGGTCAAAGTAGTAGGGACGTAAGGAGAAGAATTGCGCTAGGCAAAGAAGCTTTCTCAAGAAGGAGGGAGTTGATGACGGAGACGTTGAGTAGGGAGGTTAAGACAAGACTCGTAAAAATTTGAAATGTGGGTGTGGAGAAGAATGCAGAAGGTGAAATGGACCGAAAGGAAGACAAATGAGGAAGTACTTGAGATGGTGGGTGAGGAGAGGGGTTTGTTGAGAGAAATCCTATGGAGGCAGGAAAAATGGATGAAAGGTGTATTGAGCGGCAGTCGGATGTTGAAGAAGGTAATAGAGGGGAAAATGTTAGGCAAACGAGGAAAGGGCAGGAACAGGATAAGGATGTTGGACGGGATGAAGGGAGGAAGGAGGTACACAAAGATGAAGAGGGACCTGATGTAGAGTGTGTTGCGGGATTGTGTTTTGTTGAGAGTCACAAAATATTTATTTATTTGGTAGTTGTAAAAATACCGGGAAAAATCAAGGGTCCAAGAATGGATCCTTGTGGAACACCACTGTGTAGCTGAAGCCTGCTAGAGGATAGAAGCCTGAATGAATTGGGTAAGCAGTACAGAAAGGTGGAAGCACCATCAGGGAGTAGGATGGGAAAATGTATGCACAGTATCAAATTATTAACTGAACCAAGAAAGAAGAGACACGAAAGCGAGCGAATTCATTGTAAAGAGGAAGAAAAATTCAGGTATTGAAGTTTTGCTAAGAGAATATCTTCGTCAATTGAATCAAAGGCTTTCGTAAAATTTAGGAGAGATTATTCTCTTTGTGATCTATGAACAGTCGGATGTCATATTTTATTGGAAATAAAATGACAGATGGCGTGCAATTAATTATAAAGAGGAAAATGCACCAGATGAGCACGGATAGCCTCCTAACCTGATGCATGCCAGCTGCAATTTGAGCTGCTTTTCCATGAAGACCTTGGATTTTAATTGGTTTAGAAATCACGATTTCTCAGAACCGGCGAGGATTATAAATTTCCAAATCACCACAAGGTCACGCGCGATAAGAAAATACCGTGAAAATTGTCTGAAATGGCAAGCTAGTACTTTGTTAACGGGAAAACGGCGGGGAATTGATGAAATATTGCCATCCTCTTCACTCCCAAGGCTAGTTTTCCAGATGAAGACGGCTGCGAAAAGAAAAGCGGATTGAAATAATCTAATGGGAAGACTTCGGAAGGCGTGCGCGGAAAAGATAAATTGAAAGAGGGATAAGTGTGTGCATGAAAACGTGAAAGGTCGAAGAGTGAATTAAGGGGCGGAGAAGTTTGTGGAACGATCGGAAATATCCTTCGATCCACCAGTGAATACGCTATTAGAAGCAGTCTAGTGGAGAGGGAAAATGATTATTTTTGTATAACAAGGGCCTGATGATCCCTAAAAAACCAAAATCCGCACCTAACAAGACACTAAACACCCGACAACCACAAACAGAACTACAGGGTTTTTCATTTCCACATTATTCCAACCTTAATTCAAATTCTTAGAAGCTGCACTAGTGGATGCAGGAGATACTGAAGATACGTACGTGTACGTATAGGGTCGCACCAAAAACTGGTAGGACTGATTTTTTTACAAGAATTTTATTGACGATATGCTTACATCGACTTAATAATCTTCAAATTGTGCTCCTTGAGCTGCTGCACACTTAGTATAACGTTGCTTCCATTCCCCGTACGCCCGCTGGAAATTTTCTTTGGGGATGCCGTTGATGACCCCGTCGAAGCCTCTTGAACGGCCTTTATCGAGTCAAAACGTCGTCCCTTGAGCTGTCTTTTCATCAGGGGGAAGAAGAAGAACCGGTGGTGCTAGATCGGGAGAATATGGCGGGTGCGGCAACGTGGAAACGCCGTATTTGGCCAGGAGCTGTCTGACGACGGGCGCGCCAATTCAGAATTTTCGGCACCATCTTGGCGCACACCTTGCGCATGGCCAAATCCTGTGAAATAATGCGTTGGACGTTGGATGCAGACAGACCCAACTGGTCTACAATTTCTTCACTGGTTAAGCGTCGGTCTGTGTTCAGCAGTGTCCTCACTCTGTCCACATTCGTGTCGGTTCTTGCCGTCGACGGCCGTCCGGAGCGATGGTCGTCTTCTACGAGCTCCCTACCCTCTTTAAGCAACTTGTGTCACTCAAATACTGTGGAACGGCTTAAGGCAGTGTCCCCATATGCCAGCTTGATCATATCGAGGGTCTCAGTTGCCGTCTTCCCGAGTTTCGCACAAAACTTCACGGAATAACGTAGCTCTAAATTCAGATTCATTTTGTTTTTCGACGTGGACAAAAAACTTGCTTCACTAAAAACGGTGTCCTCACTCAACGACAGCCCGCAGGCAACTGAGGTTGGTGTCGGTCTGTTGCTAAGAGCCTCCTCCACCTTACCCTTCCAGGCAGACCCCCATCCACCGCTTCGTTCGCGCCAGGGAAAATCAGTCCTACCACTTTTGGGTGCGAACCTGTTTTAGGCAGAATGCCGGGAAAATGAGGTAGAAGAAGGAAAAGATGTACGATCCGACCTTAATTTCAATTGGGATGCAATTAAAGTTAGATCGTTACTGTATGAGCCAATGTTTCACATTTAGTGCATGCAATGATGACGAGCAATGAAAAGTAATGCGAAGGTACGTAACCTTCGGCCGGGCGGTGGGGTGACGTGCACATAAAGTTGTAGACATAATGCATTTGTCAATTGTTCGTCCTTCATGAGTAGAATGCTATCTGGTAAATAGGGACTACGTTGAGTATGATCTCGCCCTTTTCAATGGATTTTCTTATTTGTTTTAGTTTATTTAGTCGAGTAACTGACAGTATAACAATCGTAATGTAGAAATATCGATAGAAATGGCAAAGACACTCTAAACAGGCGAGGACAGGATTAAACGCTGCGTAGACATCTGGTACATTTGTAGGTGCACGTTTATATTAGTTGCTAGCATATGTATTTGCTTGTTTATATAAATGCAATACTATCTTGCGACGGTTTGAGGGGTATTAAATGGATGTAGATGTAATCCAACGCCCATTCATGCGTAGTTCGGTAGGTCGTCAACTGATATGAAGTGAATTACCTTCTTCCGTGTCTCATTAATTTTTTGTACCGACTCTCAAAATTATTTTGGACTAGTTCTGAGCCGAAAAATTTTGAGATTACAAATTCAGAAAATTGTATCAAAATGAAACCTACAGGACCCTGGTGCAACCTCTTTACGAGAGGTAGAAGTTATGCAGAGAAAATAGTTGTGATATGTGATATGAGTTTTCAGGAAAAATTACGCGTGATGGTCAGGGCTTACGAATACCAGGAATGGGTAATACCAGGGTCCACCAAAACCTTGCCGTAACCCTAGGAAATATTGCTAGGAACAATTTCTATATCCTGCGCAGTTCCTGCCTTTTTCTCTCAACGACTTTTTTCTCGAAAACACCCCACATATAAGGAACCAACATAACAGACGCAGCATCGGTAAAATACTTGAGTGTAACGATGACTCAGGCGATGACCTGGGGAAAACACATTCGTAAAATTTGCGGAATAGCAAATAAAAAGTTTGGATTCATAAACAAGATACTTGGCACATGTAATGAGAGGGTTAAGGAGCTTAGTTATTTTACATTAGTTAGACCCTTCCTAGTATATGCTGCCAGTGGATGGAATCCTCAACGGGTGGGCTTAATTTTGAAACTAGAGGGCAACGAAGAGCAGTTAGGTTTGTGAAAAGTTGTTATGAACTAGGTAACAGTGTCAGGACACTATCTGAAGAATTTGCATAGGAGCTACTAGTTGACCGCAATTTTAAATACAGGTTAAATTTACCGAGTAAATTTGAGGCTGGTTACTTATCTGAGGATGTTAAAGGCATATTACAGGCCAGGAATTAATATGGTAGTAGAGATCACGTACGTAAAATCAGGGAGATAGATAGGAGAATGGATAAATTAAAATGTCGTTTTTTCCTCGTATCATTTGGAATCAAAATAGGTATGACATCAATCAGGAGGGAGATAATTAGCATTGGAAGTGCAAATATTTTGTCAATATCCTGTATGTTTTTTATTTAAACCCACCTTTTAAACAGTTCTTCTGCATAATTTGAATATAAAAATCTTGTAATGGAATATTGTTGCATGTAAGTACCTTTTTTCGTGTGATCAACTTTTGTTCCAGTGCATGATCAAACTAATATTTGTGTAGAGGTGTCATGATTGGTAGTGTGCATGCATGGCTTGTGACCCTACATCCCCCGCCACACGCCGTATCAGCGGCTTGCGGGGTATTATGAAGATATAGAAAGAATCAATCCAACTTTATGAGCATCCAACTCCATATTCTAACATATATTCTATTCTCCTACCCACACATGCTCGTATATACACATAATGCAATAATTAGTAAAATGCCATAAACACAGTAATCAACCCGAAGGTCCGTTAGTTCTAGTTACGATAGTTAGGTACACTTAGACAGGCACAAATGTTGCACGTAACAATCAACCTATGTTGATGTTCTTAGTTAGATACAAATGTTGCACGTTCATACATATGCGCAGACATTTATATACATATATAAAACCACTAAAGTTTTACCAATAAAAAACTTATACAGCAACACACAGCACGAGAACACATAAAAAGAACACTCACCATAATATCTTGATAATTTCGACGGACTCGAACTCCGTCTTCTTCGGAAGATAAGAAATGACTGAGGTATATGGGTATGTGGTGCAGAAAGAGAAGGGGACGAGGGAGGGGGGAAAACAGGTAGTGGGGGAGGGGTGAAAGAGGGGTATGTGGAGGGGTAGAAAGCGGAAGGGAAAACAGATGGTGGGGGAGGGGGTGAAGGAGGAGGTTATGGAGGGGGAGAATGCGGAGGGGAGAACAGGTGGTGTGGGAGGGGTGAAGGAGGGGGTTATGGAGGGACCAAGGCGTCAACTCATAAAGTCATCATAAGGGCTCGACAGGTCAAAACCCAGGACAAGGATGACAAAATGTATGCGGATGAATAAATTATTCAAGATATTATTGTGAGGGTTCTTTTTATGTGTTCTCGTGCTGTGTGTTGCTGTCAAAGTTTTTTATTCAACACTTCCGTGTTACTTCGAAAAAATCATCTATATATATTTATAGGTGTACATATAAACCATCCCTCCCATGGACCTTGTCGTGGTGGAAGGGCTTGTGTGTTCCGATGACCCCTAGAGCTGTGCTGGCGGGAGTAAATATAATTGCTCCTGGTAGGGTCACCCATGCCAGATAGGTCGAAGGTTAGGAGCCAGACGAAAGTTAGTCCACCCAGCGTATGTTCCTCAGTGAGGCGGCTGCAAAGGCGTCTGACCCCAGTGGGGCGGCCATTAAGTGATGGTGTCACGTTAAAAACACAATTGAGGAAGGCAACGGGAAACCACCTCAATTATCATTCCCAAGAAAATAATGATGGACGCAAAACAGAAATTGAATCCTGGCAACTGCGGAACTCGGCCCAGGGGGGCGTGTGTCGTGCCCGGCAGCGGGGGAGGCAAGGCTTCCGCGGTCGTCATCCCACGAAATCCTTGCGGGGGAGAAATAACAGCAGCAGGACAGAAGACGCAGAAGAAGACGAAAGTAGTTAGAATAGGAACCTGGAACGTCAGGACAATGTTGAGGAGAGGCAAATTAGAAAATATTAAGCGAGAGATGGAAAGAGGTAACATAGATGTTTTAGGCCTCTGCGAGGTGAGATGGAAGGATAGCGGGGATTACTGGAGTGACAATTATAGAGTGATATACAGCGGCGGGGACGAGAGCCAACGAGGGGTTGCCGTAATATTAAATAAAGGGGTAGGAAGAAGCGTAGTCAACATAGAGCAAGCAACAGATAGAATTTTACTCTTAGAGATTAAAGCAGAGCCGACGAACTTGGTCATTGTTCAGGTATACATGCCACCGAGCAACCACAAGGAGGAAGAAGTCGATAGGCTGTACGATGAGTTAGAGGATATAATCGCGTGTGTTCTTGCAGGAAAACATTTGATAGTGATGGGGGATTGGAATGCGACGGTAGGCGAAGGAAGAGAGGGTGGTGAGGTGGGGAACTATGGGTTAGGCACGAGGAATGAACGCGGGGAGAAAGCGATTGAATTCTGCAAGAGACAGGGGTTAGCCATCACCAACACATGGTTTAGACGCCACAAAAGGCGTAGGTATACATGGAAAATGCCAGGTTACTCAGAAAGGTATCAGTTAGATTATATTATGGTTAGGCACAGGTTTAGGAACAGTATCATAAATTCGCACAGTTTCCCAGGAGCAGATGCGGACTCTGACCACAATTTAGTTGTTATAAAATGTAATGTTCGTTTCAAGAAGATAAGGCAAGGGCGGTGGGTTAGGAAATGGAACTTAGAAGCGTGAAATGGATTAACTAGGAAGGAGTATCAGCAGGCTGTAGAGAAAATAATGGATGACGGTAAAGAACTGAGTACAATCGAAGAAAAATTGGAATGTATCAAGCAAGGGATATCGGAAGCAGCAAAAGACACTATAGGAACCATTAACGGGAAAAGAATAAGGAAACCATGTGTCACGGATGAGATGATTGCAAAGATGGATTAGAGAAGAAGATGGAAGAATGTAAAGACAGAGTTAGGCAAAATGAAGTACAAAGAGTTAAACAATAAATTGAGAAGGGCCATAAATAAAGCAAAAGAAGAATGGTGGAAAACGCAATGCAAGGATATAGAAGGTTTACAGAAGAAGGGTGAAATTGGTGTTCTATACAGCAAGGTTAAGTTATTATCGGGAAGTAAGAAGGCAAGATCTGTGCTAACAGTTAAAGATAAGTGGGGTAAGATAATAGTTGAACCAGGAAAAATCCAAGAGAGATGGAAGGAATATATAGAAACACTATGGTAAAGAACTTAGGCCGACAAGGTTAGACATAGAAAAGGAACATGGCGTAGAAGAAGATAGCTTAGGTCCAGGCATACTCGACGATGAAATAGAAAGGGCATTAAAGGAGATGAAAGCAATTAAGGCCGTGGGGGTGGACAACATTCCTGTAGAAATGTTGAAATGGTTAGGAAAAGGTGGGAAGAAGGCCATATATGGACTGATTCGTAGTATCTATGAGGAAGGAATCTGGCCGGAAGATTTTGTGAGATCGGTGTTAGTTCCTATTCCAAAAAAGGCAAAGGCTACGTCATGTGAGGATTACAGAGCAATAAGTTTGATATCCCACGCAGCTAAATTTTTTCTCAGGATCATCAACAAAATGATAGAGAGTAAGGCAAATGATTACTTAGGGGATGATCAGTTTGGGTTTAGGAAGGGAAGAGGTACGCGTGATGCCATTGCAGTAATGAGATCACTAATTGAGAGGAATATAGAATACAACCAGGACGTTTTTGCCTGTTTTGTAGATTTCGAAAAAGCGTTTGATAGAGTAAAGTGGGAAAAATTACTGCGTCTATTGCAGAAAATAGGAATGGATTGGAGGGACAGGAGACTGATCCGCAACCTGTACATGTCTCAGACTGCTCAGGTGCGAGTGGGGAACGGAGAGTCCGGATGGGCAGTGTTAGGAAGAGGTGTAAGGCAGGGTTGGCCATTGTCACCAGTGCTGTTCAACGTATATGTGGAGGAAATGATTAAAGAGGCATAGGAAGAACTGGAGGTAGGAATGAAAGTCGGAGGGGAATTCGTAAAATCGGTTAGGTTTGCTGAGGACCAAGCATTAGTTGCTCAGTCAGACAAGGGGTTGCAAGCATTGCTGAGTGAATTGGAGGTTCATTGCGATAAATATGGGATGAGAATCAATATTAATAAAACAAAGGTTATGCGATTTTCCAGAAAGAAAAAGGCTAAGCTAAATATTAAAATAGGCGGGGAAAAATAGAGCAGGTAGAGCAGTTTACATATCTCGGAAGTGTTTTGGACCAATACGGTCAAAGTGGTAGGGACGTAAGGAGAAGAATTGCGCTAGGCAAGGAGGCTTTCTCAAGGAGGAGGGAGTTGATGACGGGGACGTTGAGTAGGGATGTTAAGACAAGACTCGTAAAAACTCTGATATGGAGCGTAGCTATATATGGTGCGGAAACGTGGTCACTGAAGCAGGAGGATAGACGTAGATTGGAGGCTTTTGAAATGTGGGTGTGGAGAAGAATGGAGAAGGTGAAATGGACCGAAAGGAAAACAAATGAGGAAGTACTGGAGATGGTGGGTGAGGAGAGGGGTTTGTTGAGAGAAATCCTATGGAGGCAGGAAAAATGGATGAAAGGCGTATTGAGCGGTAGTGGAATGTTGAAGAAGGTAATAGAGGGGAGAATGTTGGGCAAGCGAGGTAAGGGCAGGAACAGGATAGGGATGTTGGACGGGATGAAGGGAGGAAAGAAGTACACCGAGATGAAGAGGGACCTGATATAGATAAGTTTGCTAGGTGGGGTGTCACAAAATGTTTATTTGATAGTTGTGTTCATCCAAAAACCTACCTTAAACGGTAGATTACCTAATAATAATAACATTTAACCCAGTAATCAACCCAAAGGTTGGTTTAGTAGGTGATGGTAAGGTTCACCTAGTACTAAGTCCGATAGCATGTGTAATTCACACATCATGGTCGAGGGGCCAGTTCCTTTCCCTGTGCTGTTTATGGTTTCCCAGGAAGCTTGTGTGGAGTTGAAGGAGCCCAGAGAGACTTACGGCCCTCCTTCGGTCATTAGTCCAACGTTCTGCCCATGGATTTCCACGACCCATCGTGTCCGACTAAATCATTTACCTTTGAAGTTTAAATAAAAATATCTGAGAACTTTATATCGATTTCATTATGTCTGTATATCGTACGAGGGAATGACGAGTACTTGAATCTGTTGGTGACGGTCCATTTCTCATGTTTTATCTTCGTGGTCGAGTCTATCGATATAATTTCATCTACATCTATGCACTACCCCGCAAGCCGTCGCACGGACGTGTGGCGGGGGGGGGGGGGGTTAGATCTTCAGCCATACTACATCTAATGCAATACTTCCACAAACATATGCCACCCCTTGACCCACTTAAACACTTTCCCTCAATACATTCCCTCGCTGTCGCAAGATACCTAAGGTCTAACACTAATTCTTCCATCATATATTTACTTTTCTCGTGGAAATTTTCAAGACATCTAGAGGATATTCTATGAAGATTTTCCAATTACTTAGTAACCGAGGTGTGTACTAAAGTAGTTGAAGCCAAATTTAATAGTTAACATATCAATTTGATTTTAATGTTTTTCTGGAAATGGCGGTAGTACCATGTGCACTCTTCTTGAGTCCAATAAGTGGTTACTAATTCATTTGTTTTTTGGAATTGTTTTCTGTAATTGTGTCTCATGAATGGTGCGTGGCTTTGTCTGTTCGTGTGCTGTGCACGCCTGGCGTTAATACACCTCCTGCCGACTTTTAATAATAAAACCACTTTACTTTCCACATAAACTTTTTAATTTTTACTACCTAGGTACTACCAAGTTACGCCAGAAACTGTTTTATTTACACCTCCTGCCGTTAATATACCCACACGCCTGGCGTTAATACACCCACATAATACCCTGCAAAACCTTCCCAATGGTTTGCAGGGTATTATGTGGATGTGGAATTAACTTTTCATCCCATTGATCCCACATACTTAGTTGGTATTCCAAATGTGGCCCTACTAGAGCGAAGTAATCCCTATTTTTTTTTTTACCTTTACGTTACATTTTCCTACAATCCGTCAACTCGGTAAAACCAAGCTTCTATAAGACCGACCCGCATATTCTCCTGACGTGTTTTCCCCGCAAAAGGTCTAACACCCAAGTGTTTGACCTCTTTCGAGTTGCTTAATTGCTCTAATTACGATCCACAATAACTTTTTTCACCAATATGCTATCCTCTACATCTTAACTCAAAGTCAATGTCGTCAAACCCCTCTTCCTTGCGTATAATCCAATGTGAATGTTACGAAATGGGCGCTGAGGACGAGAGTAAAAATAGATTAATAATCACCCTCAAACTGTTCCAAGCGTCGGAGAGCGTTGATGCGTCCGTCGTGTCGTCTCCCTAGGCTCCAGGCGACCGTCTAAACTCGTCGGGAGAGCGAGGACGATGATTCGAGGGAGGTCGAGTGGTGGTGTCTGTGGGAGATGAACCGTGCTTGTGGATGCATGAATGTACACTCACATACATATATATTCCTGTAGCTAAATTGGTGCGATTGAGCGGTTTGAGGGGCGTAGGGATAGCGTGGAGACGGGGGAGGGAGGGAGGTATTGCGACTGGTGATGACGCCGAGGAGTGTGAGACTCCGCGGGGAGAGGGGCGGGGAGGACATTGGTTGTTGAGTGGTGGAGGGAGAAGGACTGAGGAATGGTTGTGTAGAAGAGCGCAGGGGAAAGTGATTTGGGACGGGCGGAAGTAGGGGCGAAGGGCGAAAGGCCTACGACACCGGTTTCCCACCTTGTCGGGCGAGACTATAAAACTGACCAACACCACGTGCCTCGTTCCCTCCAAAGCTTCAGAAACCCACTTCGCAAGTCTCCTTCAATTTCCACGTATTTAACCAGCCTGATAAAGGTCCAGTTTAAACAATTATCGCGCACTTGCAATTTGCTCGGGTGAATTATGAGATTTTTCTTCAAGTTTGCGGTCGTTTTTCTTGAGGATTTTTGTCATGGCTGAATTAGATCATGTGCGGCTTAGGAGGAGCAGATTCGTAAAACGTTGTTATGATAAACTGAGTAGTGTTTCTAAATTGTTAGAGAATCTAGATTGGAAATCACTCTCGGAGCGAAGGTTAAATTACTGATTAAAACTCTTGCATAAATTGGAAGGATCTCCCTTCAGCGATGGTGTTGAAGATGTGTTATTGCCCCCATCGTACTACGGTAGGAGAGATGATGCTGATAAAATTAGAGAGATTAAGTGTAGAACGGATATATTTAGGATTTAATTTTCTCACGAACGAGAAGGAATTTCCCTCTTTTCACCCTCGGCGTCTAGGTAACAATTAGTTAAACTCAATTGCATGCACTTTCACTAACCTCCTGTGTGTTGTTTCAAAACCCTTCCCGCATGCCATTAAGTAATGTATTGCTGTTTACAGTATTGTTTTCTCTTCTTTTGCTACCCTAAATTTCCACTTCCATCCCTTGTCCCTCTCCGTGGGTGTGCCCTCCTCCCACCTGCAGCGTTGGGCCAAATTTCTCGTCTTGAGTAGGAGAGATTTTTATGCGGAACGTTCTTGTGGTGGTGGTAATTCGCCTGGCTACTTGCTAGAAACTAGCTTGCACGTTCGTGATTAATTTCTTGCTGCCTCCTGGGGTAAAATTATTTGTTGTAGTTAAGCGTATGTACTTGCATGCTTGTTGAGTGAAGGGAAGTAGATGTGTGTTTGCATGCGCGTCGAATGATGGGATGTTACGATGAATGTGTGCACTGCTGTGGATTGGGGTTTGCATGTGTGTGTTGGTTTTGAATGCGGTATTTCTTTTTTCCTTTTTGGGTGGTGACCTAACACCCCCCGCCACACGCCCTTGCGGCGGCTTGCGGGGTATTATGTAGATGTAGATGAATCAAATGACGTCATCCGACCGAGCTAGGGGTTGGAAGTATTTTGCGTAGAAAGTAATCTGGTCTGTAATCACCCCCTGCAAGATATCGCCAGGTTTCCATGCGTGCATGTAAGAAATAGTTGATCAATTTTGAGGTTTCGACGTTTCCAAGTTTGTTTGCACACCTACTTCTTCACGATACCCCACAAACCGCCACGAGGGCGTGTGGCAGGAGATGCTATGACAGGAAACATTTATGCGCAAATATGGGCTTATACATGAATGTAAGATGTACAAAATGATCATCTTACATTTATGCATGTAAATTCAAATAAAAAAAATCGAACCGTGGCTCCCAAAAGTTATTAAAGGCTAAAATTTGATGTTTTAGCTAAACAGTAATTATTTCAGGATGTATATAGGTATGTACGAGACATATGCAAAGAGTAAGAACCGTTTTGTGGTGAACACATGTAATCGTTTGAGAATATTTTAACTGACAGTTTGTGTTTTCTGCAAACCTACTTCAATTTTCGGCATAACGCTGCATCATCTCAGCTAAAATCCCTCAGCATAGAAGTTCGCCGCCTGGGAATCGAACCAGATGATTACGGCGGTCTTGAGATTCTCGTCGTCTCCAAACCGTTGTCCATTAAACCATTATGTCAAGTGCAATTCGTATTAAATTTCTAACTTCAATACCTAAACTACTCCAAAACCTCATCTACAACAAATAAGAGTGACAAGAAATCTTCCGAGGTCCTTCTTTCGCGTTCTATAACAGGCACTCTACACGAATAAGAAGTTTCAGAAATTACCCCCTACACTACAACCATTTACGAGTATTTTTGCTATCTCTCAATAATTTCAATCCTTAAGTAAAAATATTTTTTAAATAAAATACTATACATGAGTGAAAGGAAGTGATCGTTGTTTTTAGGAGAGACGGCCGACAGTTGAGATCATGTGCGCCATTAAGAGTAGTTGTAATTTTTTGAGAGTTACAATTTACATGCATTGCGGGAAGGGTGTAAATTCATTCCCTCACTAATTGAATCCCTCAGGCGGCTTTAGGCTGTTTTAAGATAAAAAGCAATTAGGTGTGCTCCTCCTTTTAATTTATACACGAAATGCCGGATGAGATTAAATGAATTGTATGTATTTGGCGGGTCGCGGTGGTCTAGTGGGTAGAGCGTTGGACTACTGACCAGAGGGTCCCAGGTTCGATTCCCGGGCAAGGCACTTTGGGCACCTGCAGCTCCACCCAAGTTAGTTGATTTTTCGGGTACCAGATCTTCCTGGGAAACCATAGCCGGCACAGGGAAAGGAACTGGCCCCCCTACCCTGATGTGTGAATATTCACACGCCGTCGGGTTTGGTACATGGGTGAGCTCTACCATCACCTACTAAACCGACCTTTGGGTTGATTACTGTGTTTATGGTATGTATTTGGAGAACCTTTCTGCAGTGAATGAATTACGCATATAGCCTCACCGATGTCAATATACGACGAGCCTTTGAAGGCAATCCAGAGTCATTGAATAAGATGTTAACAAATATGTAGCATTAAATGTACCATTCTACGTTCTCTGATAGATAGAAGGATTTACGAACGTACGAATATAGTTTATTTGAGTCGTATTTAACCCTTCCCGCATGCCCGCATTGGAATGCCATTAAGTAATGTATTACTGTTTACAGTATTGTTTGCTCTGCTTTTGGTACCCTAAATTTCCCCCTCCATCCCTTGTCCCTCTCCGTGGGTGAGCCCTCCTCCTACCTGCAGCGTTGGGCCAGATTCCTCACCTTGGGTAGGAGAGAGTTTTACGTAGCACGTTCTTGGGGGGGTGATATGTCGCCTAGCTACTTACTAAAATCTAGCTTGCACGTTCTTGATAAATTTCTTGCTGCATCCTGGGGTACAATTATTTGTTCTAGTTAAGCGTATGTACTTGCATGCTTGTGGAGTGAAGGGAGGTAGATGTGTGGTTGCATGCGCGTAGAATGATGGGATGTTTCTATGAGTTTGTGCACTGCTGTGGATTGGGGTTTGCATGTGTGTGTTGGCTTTAAATGCGGTATTTCTTTTTTCCTTCTGGGTGGTTACCTAACACCCCCCGCCACACGCCCTTGCGGCGGCTTGCGGGGTATTATGTAGATGTATTATGCAAGCTTGATTTAATCGAGTCATAACCCTGATATCGTATATCTTATCTGACAATTATAACTTCATATTTTGGATGAGGAAGGTGTTATAAATCATGTGAATTTTAGAATCACTTCATCTACACTACCCCGCAAGCCCTCGCAAGGGCGTGTGGCAGGGGTGTTAGGTCACCAGTAGTCACTTCTACTCCACTAGTATTTCCACATGCACCTAGCAGCCCTCAATCCACCGGATATCATTCCCTCAATCCCTCAATTCATAGGATATCATTCAAGCAATATCCATTTTACACATTTCGAATATTATACTGTCAGTATCTACCCAACAGGCTACGACAAGGACACAAATAAGGAATCCCATTATAAAGGGCGGGTTAATGCAGTCACCACCTATCAGGTAGTATTCCACTCATGCGGGACGGGCAATTCACGAATTAATTAGATCGACAAATTTATTTATTTACACGAAAACCCGCCCATTAAGTGAGTTGAGGGGGAACGTAGCTTTTACGTGCCTAACTATGTTCTCAAGTGCTTATCCTTATTATATATTGGTGTCTCCACGTGGCATTTTTTTTCGTGAATATACGAGGGAAAAACGAATGCTTGAATCAATTCGTTCTGCAGTCTTTTTCTCTTATTTTGTGATAACTGTCTGTTTTTCCGGTGTAGTTGTCCGGCTGAATCATATCTTCTATGTAAAATACAAAACCACACGATTGGTATATTTGCAATACTTCTACACTTCTACATGGTACTCTGGCAGCAATGTCTAGGGTGAGATTACACACCAGGCATACAACATCCAAAATTAAATTTTTCTCAATTGTTTTTTTCTATGAATATATAATCTACATCTACATAAATACCCTGCGAGCCACCAAAAAGGTGTGTGGCAGGGGGTGTAGCACCATGAGGGAAGGGTAAGGGTTGAGGGGGTTGGGGGTTAAGTGAGGAAAGGTGGAGGGAACCTGTAAGAAAAAAATAAAAAAATACATTTATATATTTATATATATACATACATACACATACATACACACACATACACATATGTATACATATCCTCGCGCAGTCCCTAACCTGTACCTTAATACTTATTGTAATGAACTAAGTCCTGGGGAATTTCGGCTACAAGCATTTTGGTCCCTTATCGTTCTTGGAAAAAATGACATTTTAAACCTGTCAGTCTTGCAGTCTATCTCTCTAGTCTTATATTCGTGATCCCTTCGACCGTAATACGTTGGGGTTCGTATTATATCCTTGATGTCATATGCATATATATTCATTTATTTATACAGGGGAACGTGGTAGTCCATGGGTACAGCGTTGGAATACTGATAGGAGGGCCCAGGTGTAGACGCAAATGGACAAAAATCATGTTAAATAGGATTTCTTACAACAAGTGCGACAATCCCATATATAAAAATTAATTCGCTTTACCGGAATGTTAAATATTTTACCTGGGTATCCTTCCCTTATTCATTCTGGATACAGTCTTGATACCCGGGACCCTTGATATATTTCTTGAATCAATCTCTCCTGTAGCCAATCACCCTTAACTTCTCGCTGAGTCCCAGCCTAATACTCTGGGGTTTTATAATCACACTCTATAAAGTAGAATTAAGCGTTCTCTAAGTCTTTGTAACGCAATCATTTTGTGGGATACAATCAGTAGACGAAAGGAAAACAAATGAGGAAGTACTGGAGATGGTGGGTGAGGAGATGGGTTTGTTGAGAGAAATCCTATGGAGGCAGGAAAAATGGATGAAAGGCGTATTGAGCGGTAGTGGAATGTTGAAGAAGGTAATAGAGGGGAGAATGTTGGGCAAGAGAGGAAAGGGCATGAACAGGGTAGGGATGTTGGACGGGATGAAGGGAGGAAAGAAGTACGCAGAGATGAAGAGGGATCTGATGTAGATTAGGTTGCTGGATTGGGTTTTGTTAGGAGTTACAAAAAATAATTGTTTGATAGTTGTGTCCATCCAAAAACCTACCTTAACCGGTAGATTACCTAACAATAAATAATCAGTAGACAAGTCTGGATATCACTGCCAAAGCAATGAATGGTTACTGGTGAAATTAGACCTGAATTAGTCTATGGCGAAAAAATTGGTGTAAGGAATGGGGATTAGAATGGAACATGAGAAAATGCGCAGCTTTTCAAATTTTGGAGCAAAAGAGGTAATGAGCGGGACATAGATTATGCAATAGTGTGTTCTGTGTTAACTACGGCAGATCAAGTTAAACATTTGGGGGTAGTCCTAACACCCCTGGGGAGCAAAGATCAGGTGAATACTCAAATTCGCCTTAAAGAAGCTCAGCTTCATCAAACGGGTGGTGGGGAAATGTAATACGATGATTAAGGTGTTTTCGCTTTAGTTAGGCCCAATCCCATTTGGAATACGCCGTAAATGTTTGAAACCTCGGAAGAAATCTTTGATTTTATAATTAGGTAAAGTTCAGAGAAAAATCTCTCGATTCGTCAAAAATTGGTACGAATAGAAAACTAGCATAATAGGCCTTTCGGAGGATTTAGGCTGGGAGCCACCTGAGACGCGAACAAAACAAGCGAGACAGACTTGTAGCAAGGTTCAGAACGCTCGAGTTTAACCATGACGCAAAGGGAATTATAATGGCACCACGCTATTTTGGCAGGTTAGATGACAAAGATAGATAAGGGAAATAAGACTCCAGTATATTTAGATATTAATATTCGTACATTCCTCCGACAATCAGGAATCATTAGAGTGCAAAATCGAACTCAATGTTGCTACAAGCGAGAACAAGATTAAACGCTGAGTAGACATCTTATGCCTTCATAGGTTCCTGTGTTTGTGTATATTAGTTGCTTGTGTGTATATTTGCATGTGTGTAAATTAAAATAAGTTTTACATGAATACATTCTTCTTTGTGTGCGTGCATTGACGTGTTAATTTTCGTTCTAGATGTATTTGCGTTCTCTGTTACGGGCGGTGTCCTAAACACCCTCCGCCACAAGACCTTGGGGTATTGTGTGGATACATACGTCAGTAATGGGTTACTTACTTGTATTTCTCCACCAATCCTCAACGATGGAATCCAAAGACAACACATGACCATTGAGCCAACCGGGATCTCCAGGAGCAGGTCAGGAGTGTGTGATGGTAATTTGACAACAACGGATGGTTTTCACCGGATAAGTATTCATTGAAGTAAGTTTACACAGCTAATAATAATTGAATTAATGTCTTCTACAGATTGAAAGCAGGTCTTTTCTGTGATGATATTCGCAAGGTCTAATACTAGCCTCCTTCATTATAGGACTAAAATAGGAGACATCATAATAGTAAAATGAAAGCGATTAACTGTAGAACCTTTAGGTTTGAAATGTTAATTTGCCACGAACGATCGGAACATTGTCAATGGCGACGCAGTTGTTCAATGTTGAGCTACCAGGGTGTGGGTATTATTTTATCTAGCTCTTATTTCATTAATCCTCTTGCTATTAGCTCGACTCACATGTTGCTAGACTTGACATGATTTAAGGTAAATAAGAGGTTTTGTGAAATTTTGAACTGTACGAGTCTAGTCTTTAGGAACCGTCCCACCTTTATTAAGTAGAATGTCTGGAATGAACGAATGCATTGCGTGGAATCACTCCTTACCAATCACCCTATCGGTGGCTTGCAGGACACCGTGCCGATGATACGGCATGTAGATGAATACTCCCGTGAGGTCTGCTGACTCCAGTCTGCCATGTCATCTGCTTCGATTGATCACACCGCAAGGACGGTGCCAACCATAAAGTTCTCTCTGGGTCTGGCTCCTCTCTCCCCCTCCAAGCGGCGAGATCACCTCGATCCGGGACGATCGAAGAACGGGACGACTCCAGATGAAAACAAAAAAGGTGAACCCGTAAGAGGGACGAAAACTAGATGGACGAATGCGTTCGCTCACTCGTCTCCCCACTTAACCATTCTGGTGTGAAAGAGCGGATCAGGTTTTGCTTCTCAGTGTCACCGGCGGGCTCTTGCGGTCGCGAAGTTTCCATTCAACCGCATCGCAATTGGCTGTAGGGGGAGAGTGGGGGTTGACGGCGGAACGGCGCAGTCAATGGACGTGGCGAGAGCTGTGAACTATTCGGGAGATGATACCAGGATGGCTGTTTTTTTCGATCGGAAACTTAAAGCCAAAGGAAGTCGCCGACTAAATGTAGTTTGATGCGTGTCGAAATCAGTTTAGATTGACGAGGCGAATTAGAAATATGATCATATTTTGAGTTACCGGTGATCAACTTCATGAATTATGAATCCGAAGATTAGTTTGTAGCAGCTCTCCAATACTAATGTGAACCTCTTTGGCAATCTCCTCGACAGTTGACCCTCGGTTTTCGCGACCTAATTCATTCACACTGTTGACGTGAACGTCGTTTGTTATCGTCGATGGCCGTCCACTTCCTGATCCTTCATTGGTCGAGGTTTGTCCAGACTGGAAGTAGTTATATCAACGAAAACACTCGTGTCCGACTGATGGATTCATCGCCAAATGCTTCTTGAATCATTGCATGTTTCAGTTGGACTTTTTACGAGGTTAAAACAAAATGAAATGCATACGAGTTAATTAAGAATTGAATAAGAATAAGTATATAAGAATTGATTAAGAATAAGAATAGAATAAGTACCGCAAGGGTGTGCAAGATCAGACAAGAATCGCTGTTGTGCGGAGATAAATCGAGATGGCCACGAGCAAGGTGGAGCTTTACTTCTCACAGACGCCGCTAGAAAACGACACCTCACTGATTGTGATCCTTTCAGCGGGTCGCACGTAGCACTTCGCACCAGTCTCATCTTTTTTTTCGTGCAGACCCTGTATCCTGTTCCCTGCCAATCCCTCCATTCCCTCATAGCTGTCTTCGCCGACATTTTGCGTTACTTGCTTCTCATACGAGGTTCATCCGGAAAGTAGTACCCGTTCGTGCCGCATGAAGTGCTGACGACGCGAGTAGCCGCTGGACGAGGTCAGATAGCTTCAGTGGCTTGTCTGCCTTCTCTGAGCCAAGTTGCGTGACGCTAGCATTGCCTGTGTTGTTTCTGTGATTTTTTACAATGTTTAAAAAAATTGAGAACGCCGCCAGTTGTGAAGTGAGGGCAGTGATTAAATTCCTCAATGCAAGAAACGTTCGCCCATGTGATATTCATCGCCAATTAAAGGAGGTGTATGGAGACAATGTAATGGACGAGTCGTCTGTTCGGCGGTGGTGTCGCAACTTCAACATGGGGAGGGGGAACACACACGACGATGAGCGTTCGGGGAGACCGTCTGTCATTACAGACCAACTGGTGAGCTCAGTTGACGAATTCGTGAGGAACGATCGGCGCGTCACAATTGATGACATCTGTGAGCATTTTCCCAATGTTTCTCGAACAATTGTTCATGAAATTGTTAAACACCATCTGCATTATGCAAAAATTTGTGCAAGATGGGTCCCTCGCATGCTTACAGATGAGCACAAAACCAAGCGTATGGCTGCAGCACTGACGTTTTTGGGACGTTATTCTGATGAAGGAGACTCTTTCTTGACTCGCATAATTACTGGTGACGAAACATGGGTTTGTTATGCATCACCTGAGAGTAAACGACAGTCAATGGAGTGGCATCATGCTCATTCACCAAACAAACCAAAAAAATTCAAGACAGTTCTGTCCACCAGGAAACTCATGGCAACCATTTTCTGGGATCGACGAGGTGTATTGCTTATTGATTTTATGGCCCGTGGAGACACTATTAATGCCAATGCGTATTGTGAAACATTAAAGAAATTACGGCGGGCAATACAAAATCGGCGGCGAGGTCTATTGTCTACTGGTGTCATTCTCGTTCATGACAATGCCAGGCCTCATGCAGCTGGGATAACACAAAAACTTTTGCAGCAATTCAAATGGGAAACTTTCGACCATCCACCGTATAGCCCGGACTTGGCCCCTTCAGATTTTCATCTCTTTACAAAGCTTAAAGACTTTTTGGCAGGAAAAAGATTTGACAGCGATGAAGAACTTAAAGAAGGAGTGACCCTGTATCCCAATGAGCTGGCGGCGAAGGACTATGCAGCAGGAATACAGAAACTTGTCACACGTTATGACAAATGCCTTAATTTGCTTGGAGATTATGTTGAGAAGTAGTTTAAAGTATCCTCTTTCAAATAAATTTTTTTATGTTTGTTAATATTTACTTTTGTGTCTTTATTTCACGAACGGGTACTACTTTCCGGATGACCCTCGTACCTCATTTCCATCGCTTCCAGTCTCCATTTCTCTGCCGTTCACGTCTCGCATCTGTAGAAAATTAGACGCCGTATATAATTTTTAATGTAACATATGCCCATACTAGTACTGTTTCCCGGTAATAGTCGTTTCTCCTAATAGATAGCCTTTTTCGCCATCCCTATTCTGCTTCCTCTATCCCTTTTGCTTCTTCCACTGCCAAGATAATCGCTAGCTAATCTTTCTGCCTTAATAACAAAACTCTTCCACCTGTTCCAGCGTCTTTCCCTGGACTTTCTTGTAGATTACGTTCCCTGCTTCGACTTCAGACCATTACCTCAGTTTTAATCTTGTAAATCTCTAAGATTATTAATATCTTAACTAACATCTCATCTCTCATCTCACCTTGATATTTTGCTTGTTCATCCCTTTATCCGTATTGGCTTGTATCCTTTCAAGACCTCCCTTTTCTACAAGTGTAGCTGCGTGTCTGCAAATCGTAGCGTATTTTCATTTTCTCCATGTGTCCATACACCACCTCTTGTTTTTTCCTTGATCGTTTTGGTTGGCCTTTCAGAGTACAAAATAAGTATCAACGCCGAGAAGGAACAAATCTGTCTTATTACTCTCTTCTACTATTCGTTTTAGCTTATTTCATGGTTTTATTACATGCAATCATTGCCATCTACTCTCTCTATAGCTTGTGCATCAATCTTTTGTCATTTTATTGATTCCGATCTCCTTTGGTTTGCAGGGGGCGTTGTAGTCCAGTGGGTACAGCGTTGGGTTACTGACCGAAGGGCATGACGGATTTTATCCGGGTGACGCCTCTGCGAACCCGGAATCTAATTTAAGTGATTTTTTGGATGTCATACCTTCCTGAGAAACCACTGATGCGGCACAGGGAAAGGAACTGACACCCTGACCTGAAGTATGAATTTCACACGCCGTCAGACTTGGTACTAGACGAGTTATACCCTCACGTAACAAAGTAAACCTCGAGTTGATCACTGTGGTTTGGTTTTTAGAGTGTATAACATTATATTTCAGCCCGAGTTGTATATACGGCGGTAGCTTGATTAAACAAATAAAGGACTTTTTAGATATTATTTGGTGGAATGTCCGTGAATGATGGTGGGATAGATGAAGCCGTAGAAAGGTGAATACCTTGAAACCACCATAGAACTCTCCCACTAATTGCTCAGCTTCCTTCGTACTCGACTGGTGTATACTTGTTCACCCTATTTATTTTCTTGGTCCTACTCCTTACCTACGTTTAAAAAGACACAAATCCACTCATCCTCTAGCTTCAGCGCTATAGACATTTCACATTAAACTACACTAATATTTTCTGCACAGCATGCCTTTTTTCCCTCCCTCTTTTTAATGATGTTGCATCAATAATTTTCTTAAATGTCAAGTCAGACTGTCAGTTGTTGTCCTAATTGATCAAATAAGTGTCATATTTATATTATCGCATGCTCTATTTTATAAATAGTATAATAGTATTAAATAAATAGTAATGACCAAGCATTAGTTGCTCAGTCAGCCAAGGGGTTGCAAGCATTGCTGAGTGAATTGGAGATTCAGTGCAATAGATATGGGATGAGAATCAATACTATTAAAACAAAGATTATGCGATTTTCCAGAAAGAAAAAGGCTAAGCTAAACATTAAAATAGGAGGGGAAAAAATAGAGCAGGTAGAACAGTTTACATATCTCGGAAGTGTTTTGGACCAATACGGCCAAAGTAATAGGGACGTAAGGAGAAGAATTGCGCTAGGCAAAGAGACTTTCACAAGGAGGGAGTTGATGATGGGGACGTTGTGTAGGGAGGTTAAGAAAATACTCGTAAAAACTTGGATATGGAGCGTAGCTCCATCGATCTCTTGTAAAATATTAGAACACATTATTGTCAGTAACATAATGAGGTTTCTTGATATTAGGAAAATACTAAGCCACAACCAGCACGGATTTAGGAAGAGCAGATCTTGCAAAACACAATTAGGTCTTTTCATTAACGATATACTTAGATCGGGAGAAAACAACACACAAGTCGACGCAGTATTCCTAGATTTCAAAAAAGCTTCGATAAAGTCCCACACAATAAATTGTTACACAAACTTAGATGCTATGGAATCAATGAGAAAATTATTAATAGGATTAGAGACTTCTTGTCAAACCGCAAACAAATAGTAGTCATCGATGGGTTGTGCTCAAAGGAAAGAGATGTAACATCGGGCGTCCCCCAAGAAAGTGTAATAGGGCTCTTCTATTCTTAATATACATAATGACTTAAGCGCACACGTTAGTAGTAATCTCAGGTTATTTGCTGATGACACGGTGGTATACAGGGAAATAAGGAGCCAACTAGATCGCGAGCTACTCTCTAGAGACTTAGACACAATCTCGGATTGGTGCATGAAATGGGGATTAATGCTTAATATAGACAAATGCGCAGTTTTGAAATTTTGGAACAAAGGAAGTGGCGATCAGGACATAAACTACGAAATAGAGGGTTCAGTACTAACTACGGCCAAACAAGTAAAATATTTGGGGGTAGTTCTAACACCGCGGCTTTCATGGGGAGCACATATCAGGACAATATGCGGGTCCGCTTTAAAGAAACTGGGCTTCATTAAATGGGTGGTGGGGAAATGTAATGAGGAAGTTAAAGAAAGGTGTTGTTATTTTGCTCTAGTTAGACCACATTTGGAATATGCTGCAAATATTTGGGATCCTTGGGAGAAAATCTGGCAAAAAGAATTGGATAAAGTCCAGAGAAAATCCGCCAGATTAGTGAAAAATATACATGACAAGAACACAAGCGTAACAGGTCTCTTAGGGGATTTAGGCTGGGAGCCCCTTGAAATACGAAGAGAATAAGCGAGACTTAAACTTTTAGAAAGATTCAGAACCAGCGAGTTAAGCGATGACACAAAAGGAATAATAATGGCCCCACACTACTTAGGTAGATCAGACCACAAAGATAAAATAAGGGAGATAGATTTTGCAATCTCAGGAAAAAGCGTTTTTACAATAAGAGGGAATTATTGGTCATTGGAAGTGATCTTTGGGTGTGGGAACCATCTCCTTCATTTTGTGAAAATATGAAATACGGCTGTGTCATTTTGTTTGTCATTTCTGTCATGCAGTCTAGGAGATGGCCGACTTAGGTTGTCCATAAACACTATTACCCCAGCACTGTCACGTGTGATGCAACGAAAAAAACAAAGAATTCGTCAGAAAGGAAAGATGTTACAGCTAAGTTAAATTTCGTATTTTATCAGTATGTCCTCATTTAAGTGAATAAAAATATTGAGAAAGTTTATCTTAATGTCTTTCCAGACTTGAAATTGGAATTCACCAAGTCAAGGCTTATGGCAAGTCAACTATAAAGAAGCTTTCCAAGTTGTGAAACACGAAGGGAATATCTGCATCTAACAGAAGAAAACTTCACCCAATACGTGCAACAATTTAGGATTGTCAACCTTTAATGAAGTGAATTCCTATCGAATTAGAATTAACACACTTTTTACCCAATTTTTGGAGATAGTTTTTGTAACCTTATCCTAGCCGCACCTTTATCATCTTATTTTGGCCGCGTTTGAATAACTTCATCCTAGCCTCTCGCGTTGAAGTCACTGTGAGAAAATTGGAATGATATGAGTTTGTACGAGCTCATTCCATTCTTCTCTTGAAACTATGGACTGAAGGCTTTATCTCCCATTGGATTATCTTCACAAACCTCGCTTCGAAAAACATCTCTATCGAATTTCAACGCTGACCGGTCGAGGGTATGGTGTCACCAGTGGTCTTCCCGGGGGAAAACTCATTTTCCGGAGTAACAGGCCTGGATGTGCCTCACCGTCTGAACCAGAGAAACGGAAAACACTGCAGCGCCGTGAGGGGAAGAGAAATATTTCGACATATATTAACATTATTTTTTCTAATCAATTCCAATCACTTTAATAGTCGATCACATTTTGGCATGAAGTAGAATAAGCGAATTACGATTGGTAGTTTGCTAATTTCTTCCCTTTCATTACATTCCAAGGAAGCTCGGGTATGAAAAAGAAGAATATAACAATGAAGGCTTCGGTGAGATGGCCAATTCGGTACCCATTTGCTATGGACTTAACGACTTCGGTGAGTGTGGCAATCAACCGTTTCAGCACAGCATGCTTCAACATCCGTTGTGGGGGATCGGAATCGCTAATACACTGGCCACCCGCCCAGAGGGCACCGGTGGTGGGCGTATTTTTCAGTGGAATCCCGATCCCTATTTGAGGTGCAATTTGGAGAGCACCCCAAGTAAGTACGCCGTCCGTCGGATGGGATGTTAAACCGCGGACCCCTCGGCGCCTTTCGTTAAGGGTAGTTAGTAGTTAAGGCTAATGCGAACCTCGGATTTTTCTCCACCATTCCTCCTTTCCCATCCATCCCAAATGGCGCAAATGACGTCAGCTGTCGGTCGCCTCCCCGAATAACTACTAATAGCTTTTTCCATTCACTTAGTCTTTATTATTTCTCTTCTGTTTTCTCTCAACGGTGCCTCCATTCCCTTAATATCCTACCTCTACGAAATGGCCCGCTTAATGGCGTAAACGATCTTAACTGTCGGTCGCCTCCCCTAACAACTACTGCCTCTAATATTCCTTCCTGAAATCTCTTCTTCGGTCCATTTCTTGTTGTCCAGGCCATGGTGGCGACAGGGTAACGTTCCTTCTGTTGCAATTCGCGAATCTCGACCAGGAGAATTTTCCTCCACGGCTAGATCTTGTCATTATCGTCGGTTGCTATCTCTACTAAAAAAAATTAATTGCGATAGTGTAAGAAATCTAGATGTGTACTAATTGCGTTCAATCAAATATTTTTATCATGGCCAAGCGAGTTAGGGTGAGAAAAATGATAGGCATATTGAGGACAGAATGAAGGGCGGTAGAACGTATGCGGAATTGAAGGAGTTTAAACAAAAGTGGGATTTCAGGGTGTGACTCGTTCGACGGAAGCTAAGAAATTAACGTTGATCACAGAGTGATCAACGTTAATTTCTTAGCTTCCGTCGAACTTAGCTTCGTTGATCTCTGTGTCCATCCAAATCCTACCTCAAACGGGAGACTACCAATTAACCAACAATTTGAATGTTGAGATTTATTTAGCGTAAGTTGAGATCTCTGGTTCAAATCTCAAGCATAGCACTAGTGTACAAGTGGGAACTTCAAGTTAGTTCTTCGCCCGTCGGGTGTGATAAAGTGTGACCGCCATCGTAAGCATTTCGTTAAAAATTGACCTATTCTAATGTTTCCTCCGAATCCTTGCCAAAGTCTCACCTCTGTGAAAAACCACCCAATTTTCTTTAATAATGCGAATGAATGACCTCCACATTTAATGGGATGTTTTCATAAAACTAGTTTTCAGATTTCAAGAAACTGTAATAGTAACTTTAACGGAGTCACCCGCTATGTTGTTGACGCAACCTTGCTCGGAAATAGTAGGCAGGAAGAAAATGGGAAAAGGAGGATAAATGTAATTTTCTGTTCATCTTGTCTGCCAGTTTATCCTGCTACGCTGTGAAAACGTTTACACACTTACACTAGCTTATACCATGTACTCTCCATTCCTCCTCAATTAGATTGTTTTCGAGATTTAGTTAAGCTTTAGCTCGCAATTTTCAACTAATTAACGGCATCCACAGTGGGAAATTCAGTAAATTACTCGTGAGAGTCGCGAACTCCATAAACTTCATGTACTTCGAATCTAAAAGTTTATTTTATGAATATTTTTCGGCAAAAAACAAGGAAAAATTCGTTCAGAATGAGTCTCTCTCGAGATGGTGAGCTGGCCAACATGCATGCTTCCCACCGAGGTGACCCGGGATCGAATCCCGATCCCTACTTGATGTGTTTTGAAGAGAGCACTTTGAGTGAGTAAGACGTCCGCCGGATGGGACGTTAAACTGCGGACTCCTTGGCGCCTTTCGACTAGAGTAGGCTAATTCTGACGCCGAATTTCTCTCCACCTGATTTCATCGCCGAATTTCATCCTTACCTGCCCATTCCTAATTTCGCAAATGACCTTAGCTGTCGGTATCCTCTCCAAAAAAACTAACTAACTATGAGTCTCTCTCTCCCTTCCACAGTATCGGGCGAGAACTGCGACGTTCTTTGTATTAAATAACATTCCCTCATTAACTCATTCTGAAATATGATGCAAAGTTAGGGGTGTACTTGATGTCGAATCGCAGAAAGAGCACGTGTGATAATTTCTGATACGTTTGTTTCGCTGACTGATCGACGCTTCATTGTTAAAATATTAGCGTAACTAAACACCCATGAAACAACCAGAATGGCGCTAATTTTCATTCGTTGGACTCGAGATTGGTGGATCTCATTATTGTATGATTCTACAGAAGTGATAAACCTAATTAGAATAATTGTAACTGTGAGGTTTTCGAGAAAGAGTCACAAAGTTTTGGGCTGACACTTTTTGCCTGTAAGGAGGGAAATTGGGAAGGAAGTCGTTTCTTAGTAATGGGGAGAATGAGGGATTGGATGAGGAGAAGAATGGTGCTGGGCTAAGAGGCTCTCGCAAGGATGAGTGAGTTGATGACGGGACGTTTTGTGGGGAGGTTAAGAAAAGACTTGTAAAAACTTTGATATGGAGTGTAGCTATGTACGGCGGGGAAACGTGGCCATTGAAGCAGGAGGGTAGACGTAGATTGGGGGCTTTTGAAATGTGGGTGTGGAGAAGAATGGAGAAGATGAAATTAATCGAAAGGATGAATTAAGAGTTTTCAGAACTAGCATTCTTTGACCAGAAACTCAAAGTGACTTCCAATCCTTAATTTGTTAAAATTACTATCTGAATTTCATAAATTGAATTTCAGTATCTAATAAAAATTAGTGCTGCTCCATTGTGGACTGTAAAGTACACTTCTCTATTAGTTATATATATTTCTAAAAAAGATTTATTAGTATTACGATGTATGCAGTTCATGGTACTAGTTCTCTACTTTCCTTTCTTTGTAATGGACCTATCTGTGCTAAGTAGTATAACCTTCGTGCTTTAAGTAATTTATATAACAGTTGTATATGCTATGAGTCAGATGGAAGTATAGCAGAGATTAATGAACTGATAGTTATTGAGTAATATACAGTGAAGGGGAATAAGGGCCAGAGAAGGGTGGTAATAATATTAAACTAAAAGATGGGAATAAACTTAGTAAACATAGAGCAAGCAACAGGTAAAATATTATTAGTAGAGGTAAAAGCAGATCCGATGAACTTGGTCATTGTTCAGGGTTACATGTCATTAAACAGTTATAGGAAGGAAGAAATCCACAAGGTATATGATCAGTTAGAGGATATCATATGGTGTATTCCTGCAGGAATATCATAGTGATGGTGGATTAGAATGTGACAGTAGGTGAAGGAAGAGATGGTAATAAGGTGGGGGACTATGGTTTAGGTACGAGGAATGATCATCATTAGGGATTAATCATCACCAACAGTTGGTTTAGACTCCACAAAAGGCATAGGCACTGAATAATTAGGAGACCTTTATATCAGGATCTTGGTAAACATGGAAAATGCCAGGTGACTCAGAAAGGTATCAGTTAGATTATATTATTGTATATAATCTAACTTATAATATATTTTTATTATATTATATTATTATATTTATATTATATGATTATAATATATATCCCAGTGGCGGCAAGGTAACGTCCTCATCTGCCAACCCAGAGGTCGTGGGTTCGATTCCTGCCCTGGTAGTTTTTCCTCCACCTAGGGCTTGGGTGTACATAATTGTTAAATTTTTGTCAAAAGTTTGATGCAAATATCGAAGTGCTGTTTTCGGACTGATGCAAAATAAATAAATCAACTATCAGGATATATTTGCCTGTTCCATAGATTTCAAAAAGGTATTTGAAAGAGTTAATTTAGGAAAACTAATTAATGTACTTCAGAAAATAGGAATATATTGGAGGGAGGAGGCTAATCTGTAACCTGTACATGACATGGACTGATCAGGTGTGAGTTGGGAATTGAGAGTCTGAATGGGCAGTGTTAGGAAGAGGAGTAAGACAGTGGTGTGCATTATCACCTGTTTTTCAAATGCATATGGGTAAGAAATGTTTAAAGAGTCATGGCAGGAGCTGGGGATAGGAATGAAGGTTGGTGGTAATTATTGTAATCAATTAGGTTTGTCAATGATAAAGCTTTAGTTTGTCAGTCATCAAGGCTTCCAAACATTTTTGAATGCATTGGAAAGTCATTGTGTTAGCTATATGATGAAAATAAAAGGAAAAAATAAAGGTTAATACAGAAATCATTTCAATGGCTAAGCTAAATATAAAAATAGAAGTTGATAAATTTGAGCAGGTGGAACAGTTAACCTATATCAGAAGTTATTTGGACCAAGATGATCAAAGGAGTAGGGACATGAGAAGGGGAATTTCATAAGGCAAAGAAGTTTTCACAAGAAGGGTGTTGATGAAAGGGACTTTGAGTAAGGATTTTAAGAAAAGTTTAGTCATAATTTTGATAATGGGAGTGGTTTTTTACTGCATTGAAACATGGTCTTTGAAGCAGGTTGATATACATAAATTTTATTTATTTACTTAACAGGTTTATTGGGGTGACATTGAGACTTTATAATCTCTTCTTCCAACTAGCCCTTAAAAATTACTTTCAATACTCACACAAAATGATATGTTGAAAACTATGATAGAGGGAGAATGTTGGGAAATGGAGGGAGAGATAGGAAAAGAATTAGCATTTTGGATGGAATAAAGGGAAGAAGGAAATATGTAAAATTAAAGGAGGAATTATATTAGTGTCTGATTTCAGGTTATTTGTTAGGAGAGGCAAAGAAATTTATTGTTTTACCATAAACACAGGTAATGGTTAGTTTTGTGTGGGAGTAACAAGCATGTACAGAAGGGAAGGGAATTTTAGAGTGCATGATGGATTGTATTGTGATAAGATCAAGCATTCAGTATTTTCCTTAACTGATAGGTTTCTTAATTTTATCACTGACATTGGGACTATGCAATTTTTGTCTATTGGTCACTGTACCTGTGATTCTGTTTGTTTCCGGCATTTTCAGCTCCATCATTGTGCATGATATGATGTTTGTACAAATGTTGTTATTTTGTTTTGTCAAGTAGTTTTTATCTTCACAGTATACATTTGAAACATTTTTAGATGGATTTTGATTAAATAATCTAATTTTTGGGTGTTGTGTACCAAATAGCACAATTGAATGTAAAAGCGAACTGACTTGCACATTTTTATATTAATTTTTTATCACAAGCTAATCAATACTGCATTCTTCTATGACCGTTATCCATTAATTTAATTATCAATTAGTGGTTATTTGATGAATATTAGTGGTACTTGGAGGAAGTAGAAGACCACCTGTGGGTAACATGGACTAAACTTTTTATGAAATCCCAGACACTGAATACATAGTTTTTCTTCATAGTACCTAGACTACATATACTTAGACTACATAGTACTTAGACTTACACATTCTTAGCATCACGTAAAAAAACAGTCTTACACCCCATGCTACAATAAAATCTTCTTAAATTCCTAACTCCATTCATTCTGTCCAACATGCCTGTCCTATCCCTGCCCCTTCCTCACTTGCCTATCACTCTGCCTTGTATCTCAGTCTTCAACATGGCATTGCCAATCAAAACTCTCTTCATCCATCTTTCCTGCCTTTTTTGGATTTCTCCCAACAACTCTATCACCTCCCACACTATCCCTACTACTTCTTTATGTTTTCCTTTCCATCTATTTCACATTTTCCACATTTGCATCATTCTCCACACCCACATCTCAAAAGTCTCCAATCTATGTCAATCATCTCACTTCAACAATCATGATTACCTGCCATTTAAAACCACAAAAGTTTTAATGAATCTTTATTTAACATCCTTACTCAACATACCTTTCATCAAAGCTGGTAAGCATAACACAATTTTTTCTTCCCCACAACTCTTGTTTCCATCTACATTGAGCATATTGGCCCAAAAACATCCAAGACAGGTAAACTTTTCCACCTGCTCTCATTTATGAACTGCTATTTTAATATTAAACTCAGCCTTCCCCCTTCTTGAAATCCCTGTAGTTTTGATTTGTTTGTATGAATGCATATCACACTGATGCATTCAGCAATGATTGCTACCCCTTGGCTGAATGGCTGGGTTTTTACTATGCCTCATTTACCATTTCTCCCTCATGTGTATTGAAAACCATTGGTTCTATTGTGCACTTCTTTCTTACTCCTACCTACTCCAAACAAGACCCATCCCAAATCTAGATGTAGGATGTTCACTTGAGCAGTCTGAGGTCTGAGTGCAGATTGCACACAAGTCGACACACCCTCTAATCTAATCCTATTTCCATTCATTGATTCTATCAAATTTACTCTATGAAATGCCTTCCCAAAATAAGCGGGATAAACAAATACATCCTGATTGTACTCTGCTATTTTCTATCAGTGATCTTATTGCTGGTATGGCATCACCCAAACCTGTCTGCTGCCTGAACTTTGCATTCTCTATTTAATCATTTAACTACCCCTCCATCCTCTTATTGATAATCCTAAGTGCCACTGTAGCTTCATGCTAAATCAAACTTATTGGTATTTAGTCCTCATATATGGATGGCTCCCTTTCCCTTTTTTGGGATGAGACCTACTGCTGATCTTACCATAGCTTCTGCCCAAATTCCTCTCTCACAAATGCTTTGCTGTAAAAACTCTTCCTTTCACATTACATATGCACAAAAGTAGATCCATGAGAATATTTTCTCTTCTGGTGGCCTTATTTCAGATCAAAAAATTTATATTTCTGGTAAATAGTAAACCATTTAGCCACATTAGATATTTTACTGTTTTCTTCATTGCCTCAATAACTATTCTACACTTGATTGTTTTCTACAATTGCATATAATGGATCCCTTTGCTAAAATTATCATTAAACTACTTGTAGATTTTATATTACTTTGTTCATTTTCCCAATCAGCATCTGCAATCACTTAAAGACAGTTCCTCTCCCATTCATGCATTAGTATACATACTGAAGTATTTATAATATTTCACATTCTTCCAATTATTCATGGTTGACTTTGAACTTTATTGGTGGAGCTTGCAAACAGAAAATGATGGAACCTGGCAAGTGTTATTAGCCAAATGGAAAGGACTGCCAACTGCCTTCCTGTATAACCTTTCATCAAAGGGCCATCAGAATTTTATGTTGATTGAGCCATGTTTCTGATTATCTTTCTTTAGTCAACTGTGTTCTATGTTATTTCATGGTTGATCCCAGGGATCTAACTAAAATCCTATGCAACCAAACATGCAGCCTTGTACCTCTCTGTACTTCCATTTGGATTTCTTTTTAGCTTTGGTTCCAATTTGTGGGTAATTGTATTGTCATCCATTAGTCTTATAATGAGCTGCTATGTTCCCTGTGCCTTGGATGTCATAATTTCAACTTTCATTGCTTTCCTTCATTTATTATATTGATCATTTGGCTCTTTTGCAGAAATTGTGGCTCTACAAAATTCTGCATCTGTTGGAAATTCTCAAAACAGACTTAAGTTTCTCTTCTACCTCCCTCCACTCGGGTTCATATTCTATCTCCCTTTGGCTAGGGAGATAGAAGATGAACTCCTCCCATAGCCCTTTAGCATGGCTTTCACATTGCTTCTCCTTCCCTTGAAGACCGGTCATGGCATTAGCACTCTTAGGTTGGTTCTTGGTTGCTCTTCCCCTTATCTTGAATTGGAACTCATCTTTAAAAATAACAAAACTTGAGCATCCTTTGAAAATTCAAAGAACTGTAGGAAATGCCACAATAGTAACTTAAGCATAATCATCGGATGATGTGGGCTGAAATGTGAGAATTTACCAGGGTAAATATCATGTTCCTTAACCCTTGATATTTTGAACATGTGTCTGATCTCTGGCAAGGGATTAATTTTCTCCATAAATCACCACACCAATCTCAATATTCCCCTCATTTTGTACTTTTACAGTGGTGTAAAGAACCATGTACGGCTTAGTATATCTATATAGTCAGTGTTTTATTTCATAGTCAATCAGTTAAGGTAGATTTTGGATGGACCCAAAACTAAGCAATACTACATTTTTAGGCCTCAAATAACATGACAAGATGTAAGTTTTTAGTCATTTAATGAATGAGTACAGTAAACATTTAGCAAGTTCTTTGGTTCGTTCTTACAGCACATTACTCACCTGGATGTTGATAGCATGAAATTCATAAGGATAAAATAATTGAGAAAAATTGCCATAAAATACTAGGCTTAAAAATTTGAATTTTCAACACTATTGCTTAAGATTATTTGAACGAATCCATGGCTATTTCAACTGATTTATTGCATTTTTTGGGTTTAATAATTGATGAGAGCTTAAATTGGAATGAGCATATTAGACATTTATTCAGTAAACTTTTGAGAATTTCCTATGGCCTAAGAAACTTAGTAAAGGTTGTAGATCAAGCAGTTTTAAAAACAGCCTACTTTGGTAATTTCCAATCTCCAGCGTTTTATGGAATTATCTTTTGGGGATTTGCAATGAGTGTTGACAAAGTATTCATCGTGCAAAAAAGAGTTATGAGATATATGGCCAAAATTCCATAAACAGAATCATGTTGATCTCATCTTGTTTTTCTTAAAACCTTACCCACTCTAACATGTTGTACAAACATCATGCATGTACTGTTATGCCACAAGACAAAGAAAGAAGGTACATGTAATTCAGCATTCCACTTCTTTGTTTGAAAAAGGACCCTTTTATGCTCACATTAAATTTTATGATCATTTACGGGTAAACATAAAAGATACCTACTCATGTCAGATGTTAAAATCTAGGTTAAAATATTTTTTAATCAAAAGTTGTTTTTATGACCTCGATGAATATTTTTCATCAAAATATGACAAGCGGTAATTTTATTATAACAATGTCTCAAAATGTATGCATACATTTTTGTTTTTGTATGACATATATTATATTTCACCATTGTAAAATAACAAAATGAAACAATAGATAAATGTATAACGGTGCTGGATATGATATTCAGAGGGGAGAAGATATGTTCGTGACCATAGATAAAGTAGAAACTATATTAAGTCGTCAGCTGTTGGCATCAGTGCATGGGACGGAAAAAGTATGCCTGTCTATCCTCTGACCAAGTATTCATGACCGTCCAACTCCAACCTATTAGTCATAAGCATTCTGGCCGATGGTGTTTTACATCTTGCTCGGTTTATTGAATGGGGATTGGACAAAAGAGATTCCTTTAAGTACACGCACCTCTTCCCCTCACCTTTGAGTACTATCTGATATTTTTTGCAGACACAATCGCTCACTTTCGACCATCTTCGTTGAGGGTTGGAGGATGACCTTTGACAGTAGGTCAATTTCTCTCATTTCCCACTGATTCATATGAATTCCAGTGGAAAACGTGTCTTTGAATTTAAAATCTAAACAGATGCATGTTAAATTACTATATGTCCCCACGAAAATTAAATTCCCACTCGTTCACCTAATAATTTTCCAAAAATTTTATGAGAAATTTTATCCTGCTAGATGTCAGTTCTTGTTTGCTGCCCAAGTTCTAATTTTTTATGATACAATTACAACAACATTTTCACAACTGAAATATTTTATTTTAGCGTTTCGTTACATCGTAACATAAACAGTACCACAAAAAGAACCAATTACTCGACGATGTCACGCTTTAACGAAAGTGGGGTCGTGGAATATAATAATATTTTTGTGGAAACGCAAATTTATTACTCTATTATAATCATGAAGGAATTCCTCAGAGTCGTACCAGTTTCCTTCCTTTTAAGCAACCAAAGTAATTAATCATGGGTAGATTTGATATGTGAGGATAGGACACATCCAATAGAGTGTTATATGGCGGATGATTTTCGCACTTCAAGTAGACATCCTTTCCCGCGTCGCCTATGCTGTCACGGGGACATCTATTGACCAGAAAATGACACTTCGATGAAGTTGATGGTGCCCAGAGGCGTCTCCCAGTATCGACCCTGGGTTCTCCGGTCTGTAGCCCAGCGCCCTAGCCACTGAAGCACACTCCTCTTTCCTTATTCAGTCAACTTTACTGAAGTTTAACAAATATATCGCATATTTTATAAGAAGGTCCGTAATTCATCCCGTTTTAATATCCGTTTTACACACGTCATGGCGGTTTCTTCATTTACTCTTTCAAGAGCTGTGGGACACTAGTATATATGACAATTCTACAGGACATTTTGGTTGGTAACTAATTATGCTTGGAGAAACTAGATATTGGTTCCTAGTAATATATTTATTTAGATGGGAAAATGAATTCATTCATCGGGGCGCATTCAATTTCTAGAAGCTCAGAGTTATCCTCCCACTTGCCTCTCGAGGTTGCGTGTTTTGGGGTCGTGCCAAGGGACTGTACAATCGAAACGGGGAGGAAGTCTGCTCGGCATTCCCTTATCTGTTAGCCGCAATGCGTCGAAGTGGGTAAATGTGTAGACAGAGGAAGCGTGAAGAGCGATGGCAGAGCTCGTCCATTTTCTATTTGACTTAAATATTTTCAGCAAAGAATATCTATTCGGTGAAGGATTCATTTTATGGAAAACTCCAGCTGTCACGAATGGAAATCTGACCACTTATTTGAGAAGCCACTCGAATCCTCGCCAAATAAATGCGCATCCCCATTTTAGTTGTCCCGACTACTCGGGGACAACTAAAATGGGGCTGTTGACTGCTATTATGAGGGGCGCTAGTTCAAAATCACTCCAGTCAAAACGAAAACGTGTTATACGTTGATAGATGGAAAAATACTGCCCCAGATACTCGGGCACATTTACTCTTGTCAGGTATTTAAAGACGTCTGTGTTCTCAATAATTATAGTACGCGAAATAGTTTTACGAAGAATTGTTAAATACATAGAACATGTTCTTTGGACACGGTATTGTGTACTGATAATCTTCAGCATTTGCTGGTTCCAATTCCTTTGGCGAAGACTTGTCACGTGACCCTATTCAAATTTTGTTTCTCATTATCCGTATATGCATTTATATTGTTTTCGTTTGCATTTAAATGAATACATTTCGTACTAACCTTTAAAATTATTTCTGTGTACAATATCAATGTCGTGAGATACTTATGTGAAATATTTGAATTTCATATGTTGTTCCATCATGTAAAATACTTTTACTAAATTTTCGCTCATCCAATTCCGCTAGCTACGGCCTTCTCAAAGTGCCTCGTCACCTTCCCCCCTCGACCTATCCTACTGGGAATATACCATTAAAGCCATCATCTCCCTTCTTCGCCCCGTCCATCTCCCTCCCCAATCTGCCCCTCCGTCAGTAGCTCACCCTCCCCTCGCCCCTTCCCCTCTCTTCGCCCACCAATCGCCGTGCCCACCGAAACTTTCTCACCCCATCCCTCAAATAGACTGTACTCGGAAGGTCTGCGCTAGGCTTACTGAGGATTTGAGATCTCATTCTTCGTTCAAGCCGAGGAGAATGCGGAGGCGTTCGAGTGGTCTGGGTGAGGTGGTTCAGAGATAGTGTATTGCATAATTCGAAAAGCGTCCAAATATTCATAATGCTCTGTTGTTTCGTATATTTTTTGCATCCGAATTCGTCGCATAGCCCAGGAACTGAATTAATCCATGTAGTAACTTTATAAATTTCCTAGTTTTTATCGTTGATTTCCTATGTTAAACTACTGCCCCCTGAAGTTAATGTATCGCGTCACATCAACCCTGGCGGTGAGTTTTTGACGCGCGGTTAACCAAGGCGTGTGTTCTCTCTTTGAGTGACTTAAAGTCTATTGATCAGACATTTCAATATGGAGAACTAGCTTCCCCATGCGGTGGTCATTTTAGAGATTCGTGAAAATGAATGGAAATGTGTGAATTCTATTACTATTTTGATTTTACCTAACAAGGTTAAAACTGTTGAACATGTATTTAATTACATCTTAGAATATATGATGTGAATCATTATGCTTACTGTAACGCTTTTTTTCAGTTCACAAGACTGTGATTGTAATGGAGCAGTTTGAGTGAGATTGAATGAGTTTCGCGGCAATTTTCGCTGGTAAAACGTGAGCGAGTGTTAATCTTTCAATTGCGTGGTAAGAGCTTGAATTTCTTCATATTTTAATTGAAAACTTTGTAATTTTAATGCAGTAATAATAATTAAGAAAAGGAATAAATAATTAACGGAAATGTATGTTTCTAATAAAATAAATCTTGTTGTTTTTGTGTAGAATCTTCCATGCAGCCTTGACCGGTTTCTACGTGAATGGGATAAAATGATGAAACAAGGGCGGATTTAATTTATCTTGAAGGAAATTCGCTGTAGTTTATTGCTAGTGACATATTAGATTCTTGCCTTCAGTTGAATTGAGTACGCCTGAACTCATACCCGGCAGCGGAAGAATGCATCGCCATTTCATCAATTCGAGAAAGGCGCGCTTTGGATTGGGAAGGCGGAAGTCACCGGCGATCAGCTGATCACCGAGATAAGGTCCTAAAGCACCTTTCCCATGCTCCAGAAAGGTAACTTAATTTATGCGCTTAAATTTTCTTTTGTGACATTGAAAATTTGTTTTTAAATTTATTGTAATTTTTGACTGAGGTGGTCACATATTTACGGTGGAATTGGCATTGTGCTCCCAGGGGATCGCTGCCGGAACGATTTGCCTTCGAATTATCGTGCCGAATTAATTTTTTTCTGAAGATGAAGTGTAGTCACTATACGATTGACGAATGGATTGATGGATAGATGGATCATGGTAAATTTGCGCTTGTCCGCCATGCTCTTGTTTCTTGAACAGTGTTCAACTCTACAATATTCCACAACACTACAGAAAAGAGACAGTAAGGTAGAAAAATGAATACTTGAAAGGATACAAACCTTTAGGAATGAAAATCTTGGGTATGTTGCATAAGATTTCTGCACATTCGTAATTTCCGATGGATAGTCGGCATTATAAAGTAAATAAGCGAATTAATGCACATATAATTATCAAATATACCTTGCTCAATATTGTTTTGCTAGGTTTCACTGTCATTCAAGGGGTATTTCAGTGCGCCTAAACCATGGGTTCGAATCCCGCCTGGGGGAATCGAGCACAAGTGGCCGAATTAACATTCGACATTGTGCTCTCCGTTTTGCACACATTAAATACAGATAAAGCTACTTTTATTTTCATTTTACCGCAGTTTGAAATATCAGTAGGTAAGGACCGCATTAACTCTTTACTTTATTGAATGAGATAAGAGTAGTTAAATATGAAAATATATTAAGCTCTGGTTTCAACTATGAATGACTTGGTTAATGAGCTAAGTTTACCAGAATATTTGATTGCCAGTAGTTTTCGTATGTAATTTATTCACTGCATAGTGAAGAATTACTATCACTTACATTTAGTTAAAAGAATTGCACTTTAAGTAGTAGATTACGTTTTATGACAAAAATCACTGCTTTATTTACGCATATAACCCAATGGTTAGAAATTTAAACTTAGTTTTTGGTTAGATGGTTTGAAAATTGAAATAAATTAATGTAATAGCAAAAAGGAAAGAAGTATGGTCCTCTAAAGAGGGTTAAAAAAGTTCTTGAAAGTGTAGGGTCATAACTTTTTGGCAAATTTAATTTTGAACACGGCTTGAGATGGATGGTATTTTTGGTGTACGGATTGTTTAAATAAGAAAAGTGCATTAATTAATTCTGAAATTGCTTTTTGCTCTATTGTAGATTCCTCCCCCTCCCACCTACTATAAATTAACACCTATGAATACATTTACAGGATTGTAATCACTTTCAGAGGTCAAAGGGCATCCTGAATGTTTGGCATCTTCAACATCTTCTCTACTCCTTTCCCTAGACTGCCCTCCTTCAAACCAAGTCAGAGGAACTGCTGCTCAGCTGGCCGTCTATCAGGGAAAAAAAAGTTCTAGTACTTTTGGGACAGACCTTATAAATTGGTAAATCTGACAATAGTTACAATTAACAATTGGAACTCCTTCTCCCTTCCTACCTTGTATTTGCTTTCCAGTACACCACGAATTTAACCTACCCTCCATCCTTCTCTCATCTTAACCTCGGCTATATTCTCCTTCTGTCTTACTTTATTGCAATCTGTAGTGCATCATTCTATAATCATTCTTTGCCTGCTGAAGTTAATCTTGTTATCAAAATGGCAGTGCAGCTTATCACATTTACTCTTTTCTTGATTTCCCTTTGAACTTTCTGTGAGTCTAGTCACTCATATTTCATTACACCTCATCCCTGTAGTTTATTGCTATTGCTTTGACTGTCCATTTTCTTGTACCACTCAGATGTGTGGTAGTACTGATAGCATACATCTGGTCCAATGGGTGCATATCATCAAGATTCCGTAGTGTGATATCAATCCCCATTAAATAACATTTTTCCTTATGTAATCCATACTACTCCTTAATCTCGCTCCTCTCCCCCCTCTTCACAATCCTTGGCAATCGACGACCCATCTACCCGATCTTTTTTATTCATAATCTCTGATAATATTCAATTAAATCTCTGATTTTCTTGCACACCTCTTAATTTATGTACAACGCAATTGTGATTCACATTGGGATGAATACATTCTGAAGTATTTTTTTCATCAAGTTATTACATAGAAACTAAAAGGTTTGAATAGGAAGAGTGACTTAAATTTGTTTTAAGTGTATTTTAATTGAGAAAATACAGAGTAGTTGTTGAGTCACCTCTGTATCAGCATTAGTGTGAACTGTCAAGCCCAAAAAATTAGCATGCTAGCAATCCAGTGCATACACGACTGGCCTTATATTAAATTTTCCTGGAAATTCTCATAAAAATTTGGCCCATTTCCTCTGGTACTTGGATACCACTAGTCTTGTGAGGTGTTTACAAATTTATTGGTTGGTTAAATAGATAAGTGGATTGTATGCAGCAGTGGCTAATGTGCTGGCTTCCCACCCAGAAGACCAGGGATTGAATCCTGGAGGCAGATGATTATTTCAGTGGTATCTGGATCCCTACTCAAGGTGCACTTTGAGTATGCGGTACATTGGATGGGATACTATATGGAGGACCCTTTGTCTTTCATTAAAAGTAGGCTAATGTTAATGCTGAGTTTCTCTCCCATTTCCCATCCATCTCTATGGTTCAAATGACTTAAGCTATGTCACCTCCTCTAACTACTACTAATAAAATTGATAACCTCCTAACATATATTATTTTAATTAAATCAAGAAAATTATAAATATATATTTATAGAACAGTAAAAAATTCTTTCAATAACTAATACGATAATTTTCATCCATTATTTTGAAATGTATAAATTCCATTTTTTTTAAATCCGAATTGCTGGGACATGCTTTTTAAGTAAACAGGTATTGTAGCCCTTTCCCTATGAAAATTTTTCCCTATATTTTTCAATTAATTAGATTCTCATACTATTCTATTAGCACACAATCCAACCAGTACTTTCTCACCCAAGTTTCACTTATTGCAAAGTTTGATGAGTATAATTATATACCTACACTGCCATTTTTATTACCGAAGAAAAGCTTAAAATTACAGAACTAATAAGATTTCTTTGATAAACTATGTAGTTTCCACAAATTGGCATTTTGCGCCAAATTAATTTCAACAGTTTTGGCATTGTAGACTTTCATTGACCCATTCCAATATAATATATTTTGCAATATAGAAGTAGTTGGTGGGATGGTATGTACTTCAAAGAAAAATTTGGGAATATCTGACATCACATTTGTTATTTTGCAAAAGAATGGTGGAAATCACAATGTGAGGATATGGAAAGTTTACAGAGGAAGAGTGAAATTGGTGTGCTATACAGCAAGGTTAAGTTATCAGGAAGTAAGAAGGCAAGATCTGTGCTAACAGTTAAAGATAACTGGGGTAAGATAGTTGCACCAGGAAAAATCCAAGAGATAGAAGGAATATAGAGAAATACTGTATGATAGAGAACTTAGGCCGACAAAGTTAGACAGAAAAGGAACATGATGTAGAAGAAAATAGCTTAGGTCCAGGCATACTCGACGATGAAATAGAAAGGGCATTAAAGGAGATGAAAGGAAATAAGGCCGTGGGGGTAGACAACAATCCTGTGGATCTGCTGAAATGTTTAGGAAAATGTGGGAAGAAGACTCTAAATGGACTGATTCGTAGTATCTATGAGGAAGGAATCTGGCCGGAAGATTTTGTGAGATCAGTGTTAGTTCCCATTCCAAAAAAGGTAAAGGCGACATCATGTGAGGATAACAGAACAATAAGTTTGATATCTCATGCAGCTAAAGTTATTCTCAGGATGATAGATAAACAAAAGGATAGTGTAAGGCAAATGATTACTTGGGGGATGATCAGTTTGGGTTTAGGAAGGGAAGAGGTATGCGTGATGCCATTGCAGTAATGAGATAACTAATTGAGAGGAATATAGAATACAATCAGGACGTTTTTGCCTGTTTTGTAGATTTCGAAAAAGCGTTTGATAGAGTGAAATGGGAAAAATTAATGTGGATATTGCAGAAAATAGAAATGGATTGGAGGGACAGGAGACTCATCCGCAACCTGTACATGTCTCAGACTGCTCAGGTGCGAGTGGGGAACGGAGAGTCCGGATGGGCAGTGTTAGGAAGAGGGGTAATGCAGGGTTGCCCATTGTCACCGGTGCTGTTAAATGGGTATGTGGAGGAGATGATTAAAGAGACATGGGAAGAATTGGAGGTGGGAATGAAAGTTGGAGAGAAATTCAAAAAAATCGGTAAGGTTTACTGTTGACCAAGCATTAGGTTGTCAGTCAGCCAAGGGGTTGCAAGCATTGCTGAGTGAATTGGAGGTTGTGCAATAGATATGGGATGAGAATCAATATTAATAAAACAAAGGTTATGCGATTTTCCAGAAAGAAAAAGGCTGAGCTAAATATTAAAATAGGAGGGGAAAAAATAGAGCAGGTAGAACAATTGACATATCTTGGAAGTGTGTATGACCAATACGGTCAAAGTAGTAGGGACGTAAGGAGAAGAATTGCGCTAGGCAAGGAGGGAGTTGATGACGGGGAGGTTGAGTAGGGAGGTTAAGAAAAGACTGGTAAAAACTCTGATATGGAGCGTAGCTATGTACGGTGCGGAAATGTGGTCACTGAAGCAGGAGGATAGACGTAGATTGGAGGCTTTTGAAATGTGGGTGTGGAGAAGAATGGAGAAGGTGAAATGGACCGAAAGGAAAACAAATGAGGAAGTACTAGAGATGGTGGTTGAGGAGAGGTTTGTTGAGAGAAATCCTATGGAGGCAGGAAAAATGGATGTAAGGCGCTTTGAGCGGTAGTGGGATGTTGAAGAAGGTAATAGAGGGGAGAATGTTGGGCAAGCGAGGAAAGGGCAGGAACAGGATAGGGATGTTGGATGGGATGAAGGGAGGAAAGAAGTACACAGAGATGAAGAGGGACCTGATGTAGAGTAGGTTGCTGAATTGGGTTTTATTTGCAGTTACAAAATATTTATTTGATAGTTGCGTCCATCCAAAAGCCTACCTTAAACAGTAGATTACCTAAACAAAAATTTGATATTTTTTCCCCACACTTTGTAATGTTGTCAAAATCACTGAAGTAAGGGCCTTCTTTGAACAAATGTTTGGCATAAAGGGGCAAGTTGGGTTGCATGCAGTCCTTCCTCCCCTATCATTCCTCTCTAATGGGTAATGGTAATTAATGTGCATGTTCCAAGAACTGAGTGATGGGAGTCATCAAAGAAGCCAAATTTTGTCATAAAATTAGGCTTATTTCCATTCGTACTTTACCTAACATTACCCATCTGCTAATTCAAAACATGTTGACTATTCAGGCTAACTAAAATAGTTAATTCGCAACGGTGTAAACATATACCTCAATTCTTAACTTTTTATCTTTGAAGTTTTTGTTCTTATATGCCTATTCCTTCCTAATTACTTTCTCACCAGAGCCTGTTGTTAGATTGCCTAGTAGAAGGTGATTTTCAATCTCAGCACTTCTCATTGTCCTTGCATTCTTTAATTCTTGCTCTCAAACTAAAAGATGTCAGATTGATTTTATAATCACCTCTTTTGATTTTTTACCTAATTATTACTTTTCCTGCTTCAACAGTTGTAAAATTTTTGAGTTGTATACAACTGTAATAGACACATGTACAAAGTGTATAATTCATGATGCTAATTAGCATATTGATATCAATAATTAAATATAGAGAAATTACTGCAATAAGTACACATCTTAATATGCTTTAGCCATTTGTGGATTGAAAATCACCAGCTTTCGAGAACACCACATCCAACATTCTTCAGTTTTATCACATTGTCAGAATAGATTTGAACCCAAATCCCAATGAGTTGTCCCATAGCTTAGTTGAAGTGATGATTTTTTCCCTCTGAAGAACCTGTTAACCAGCATATTCTTGAACTCTTCTAACAAATTTTTGGATATAAACTACTTACAATATAGCTATTGTGTAATTTAATAAAAATTATATTCTCCCAAATTTATAACAATTGCTTACTATATCTGGATATTTTTTGTGCATGAAGCAGTGCTACAAATAGGTACATGCATGTATATGATCCAATATTTTGTCTTGAAAGGCCATTATTACTAAAGAGAACTGTTTTACCCTAAGAGAAAACAGCTTTTACTTCAACTAAATTTCATTATATTGCTCCTAATTATAATGCAACAATTTCAGAGAGTAAAAACTATTCGCCTTGACCGGGATTCGAACCCGGATCCCTCGATATCCGGCCGAGTGCTTTAACCAATTATTGACTGAATTAACTGAAATTTCAGAGTGTAAGAGGACGTCTCGGTAGCTCAATTGGTTAAAGCACTCGGCCGGGTATCGAGGGATCCGGGTTCGAATCCCGGTCAAGGCGAATTATTTTTACTCTCTGAAATTGTTGCGTTGTAATGCACACATAGCGGATGACTCCATTAAAAGTTATGTTGCGGCATCTCCCGCAGTTTCTTTGAAATTTGTTCCTAATTGCCACTTTTTATTGCCGATTAAAGAATTGTAAAAGTATCTGTTACGTGGGTATTGTGAAAGTTGAGTAGAAGTGGTTTTTCTGTAGTGTTTCCTTGTATTGTGCTATATTCTGCTGTGCCAGTTTAATGTGTATATTTTTTGTACCTGAACTGCTTAATAAACTTTTAAAATATATTATATGAAAACTTTATTTTGGTAACACTTCTGATTGTGTTAAACTGTTGAAGTATAGATTTGATGTGTAACTAATTATCCAGTATTTTCATAAATTAATTTGAAGTATGCATGAATAGATTGGAGAGTAAGAAAGTTGAATTCTAGCCTGTCGCGGCTGATCTACTGTACTGAGAACTACTATTATTAAAGGTTACCTGTTAGTTAGTTGGGTGAATTTTGGGTGTAACCTATACCTTTGTTGGAATAGGAACTTACCTTAATGAAATGTTCCAGCCAAACTCTTCTCATTAAAGCAATTAATTAGTACATTTTAAGTAGTTCCGTTGGAATGTTGCATTCTCTCATTTCCTTGTTAGATTTAAATTCCTCAAATTTAACTAAATTTCATTATATTGCTCCTAATTACAATGCAACAATTTCAGAGAGGATCCCTCGATATCTGGCAGAGTGCTTTAACCAATTAAGCTAAGAGACGTCCTCTTACACTCTGAAATTTCAGAGTGTAAGAGTCTCATTTGAATAAGCCTAAACATAAGCTATCCTCAGCTTCATCATTCATTCTCTAACCTTGCTGACCTAAGGGGAGAGGCACGCGGGTTTTCATTGCAATAATGGGATCAATAATCCAGAGGAATATAGAAAACAATTGGGGCATATTTGCCTGTTTTGTAGATTTTGAAAAGGCATTTGATAGAGTGAATTAGGAAAAACCCTTGGGTGTATTGCAGAAAGTAGGAATAGATTGGAGGGATAGAAGGCTAATCCACAACATTTACATGTCTCTGACTGCTCAGGTGCGAGTGGGGAATGGAGAGTCCAGATGGGCAGTGTTAGGAAGAGGAATGAGGCAGGGTTGCCCATTGTCACCGGTGCTGTTCAACGTATATGTGGAGGAAATGATAAAAGAGGCATGGGAAGAACTAAAGGTAGGAATGAAAGTCGGAGGGGAATTCGTAAAATCGGTTAGGTTTGCTGATGACCAAGCATTAGTTGCTCAGTCAGCCAAGGGGTTGCAAGCATTGCTGAGTGAATTGGAGGTTCAGTGCAATAGATACAGGATGAGAATGAATATTAATAAAACAGTTTGTGATTTTCCAGAAAGAAAAAGCTAATCTAAACATTAAAGTAGGAGGAGAAAAAATAGAGCAGGTAGAACAGTTTACGTTTCTAGGAAGTGTTTTTGATCAACATGGTCAAAGTAGTTGGGACGTAAGGAGAAGAATTGCACTAGGCAAAGAGGCTTTCATAAGGAGGAGGGAGTTGATGATTGGGATGTTGAGTAAGGATGTTGAGAAAAGACTCATCAAAATTTTTATATGGAGCATAGTTATATACGGTGTGGCAACGTGATACTTGAAGCAGGAGGATTGACGTAGATTGGAGGCTTTTGAAATGTAGATGTGGAGAAGAATGGAGAAGGTGAAACGGACCGAAAGGAAAACAAATGAGGAAGTACTAGAGATGGTGGGTGAGGAGAGGGATTTGTTGGGAGAAATCAAAAGAAGGCCGGAAAAATGGGTGAAGGGCGTATTGATTGGCAGGAAGATGTTGAAGAGTGTAATAAAGGGAAGAATGTTAGGCAAACGAGGAAAGGGTAGGAACCGGATAGGAATGTTGGATGGGATGAAAGGAGGAAAGAAGTACACAGAGATGAAGAGGGACCTGATGTAGATTAGGTTGCTGGATTGGGTTTTGTTTGGAGTTACAAAATATTTATTTGATAGGTGTGTCCATCCAAAAACCTACCTCAACCAGTATATTACCTAATAATAATCCCATACAGTCCTATATATTCCCACCATCTCTTTCGAATCTTTCCTGATCCAACAGATTTACCATCTTCCCAATATTATTTTAATCTTCATGTATAGTGAACCAATTTCACCCGTCCTCTCCAAACTTTCTATAACATAGCATTGTATCTTCCACCACACTTCTTTTGCTCTGTTTGTTACCCCTCTCAATTTATTATTCAACTCTTTTTACTTCCTTCTCCCTCTGTATTTACATTCTTCCATTCCTTTCATGTATTTTTGTATCCTAATATGCTGAGTAAAATCAATTGCCCTGCCAGTTTGATTTATGGAAAAGCCCAAAATTATACTAATATATGGGCCAAATAACTTCAGGAAAATCTTTTGAGATGACTGAAAGTCTGTAGCCAAAGAGTATGAATTCAATGTTTGTAATAAATAATGGGAGTACTTATTTGTAATGAAATGAAGGGTAACAAAAATAGGAAGTCGCATGGGATAGTTGTTTTTGAATGGTTGAGCAGAAATAACAAACTCGGGTATTTTAGAAGTTGGTTATGTCCTCCAGCTCAAAGTTCAGTGTAAAGAAATTTTAATTTCAACAGAGCAAAAATATTTTAAAAAGAAAAGCAATAGTAGCCAAATGCAAAAATAACACAGGCCAACAGTGGTTTTGGTGCCGGAGCTTTAAATGCTGATTTAAAGAACAATTGGGGTGCTGAATCCAATTATGACACTAGTTTTTTCCTATCAGCTATAGTTTTCAAGATATAGATATGTTGTTACTTACGTAATAAAATCTTCTACATGATGATATAGGAATATTATATGAATAACACAGGCCAATAGTGGTTTTGGTGCCGGAGCTTTTAATGCTGATTTAAAGAACAATTGGGGTGCTGAATCCAATTATAACACTAGTTTTTTCCTATCAGCTATAGTTTTCAAGATATAGATATGTTGTTACTTACGTAATAAAATCTTCTACATGATGATATAGGAATATTATATTAATAACACAGGCCAATAGTGGTTTTGGTGCCGGAGCTTTAAATGCTGATTTAAAGAACAATTGGGGTGCTGAATCCAATTATGACACTAGTTTTTTCCTATCAGCTATAGTTTTCAAGATATAGATATGTTGTTACTTACGTAATAAAATCTTCTACATGATGATATAGGAATATTATATTAATAACACAGGCCAATAGTGGTTTTGGTGCCGGAGCTTTAAATGCTGATATAAAGAACAATTGGGGTGCTGAATCCAATTATAACACTAGTTTTTTCCTATCAGCTATAGTTTTCAAGATATAGATATGTTGTTACTTACGTAATAAAATCTTCTACATGATGATATAGGAATATTATATTAATAACACAGGCCAATAGTGGTTTTGGTGCCGGAGCTTTTAATGCTGATTTAAAGAACAATTGGGGTGCTGAATCCAATTATAACACTAGTTTTTTCCTATCAGCTATAGTTTTCAAGATATAGATATGTTGTTACTTACGTAAAAAAATCTTCTACATGATGATATGGGAATATTATATTAATAATTATATCATTGGCCTACAATATAAAAATTTACATAAAACTTATTGACAGGTTATTGAAAATAAAAGGAACACCGCAGAGTGGTTATAAATTAGTATACTTATAGATTTATTTAACTTTGAAAATTATTTTCCGGAATATATCAAATATTAAAACAACTAATCGTAAGATGTGCCATATCTAAAAAAAAGTAGAGCTGTTAAATAAAAACGAATTTCATATTTGGATTCAGCTCTACAATTATAGTTAAAATCATCACAAAGATTCCTGGCACCACAAAAAAAAAATTTTTTTGTAGGCCTGTGTAATCAAAGTTCATAGTGACAAACGGTAAAATTATATCCTTGTTTTATAATAGATGGAGGTTAAAATTTGATAAGTCCACGAGGGGGAGAACTGGAGAAAACAAGTGAAAAGCATAATTCTTGAAAGTATCTATGGCTAGTTTATATGGAAAATGTAGAAATGGAGGAATCAAAGTTCTAAGAAGGAAAGGGCAAAATAATTTTAAGTCTAGGGGTATAGTCAAAATCCTTAGTGAGTGTACTAAGTAGTGTAGTACTTAATGAGTGTATGAAATCCTTAAGAGTGTGCTGTAGTAATGTTCCAAGATTGTTTGTGGGTTGAAGGAAGAAAAACTAAGTCCAGAGAATGATAGGAATCAGAAATGCAAAAATTATTCTAAGTCCAGAATAGCCCTATGGTCAGCTTACCAAGGTAGAGAAAAAACACAGTTTTTTCAATAAATCTTCATTTCATTACAAAAATGATAAAATTTTATATGATGGTTTGATGGATAAAATAGTTTCCCATTCATGAATGTGCGTTTTGATTGAGTTTATTTATTAATTAATTGATAAACAGAAGATTTAAAAGTAATTGTCAGAATGTTGAAGTTCCATGTCCAGAATCAAGCACTTGGCCTGGGGTCTAAGGGTGGTGGGTGGGCGTGGAAACCCACCCTGCGATATGCCCGAAGTGAATGGGCCCCCGAAGGTTCCTCCTACTGTCTAAAGGGGAGGCTATGCTAAATTTTTTCTTGATTTTTTCAAGGTCATTCGAAGTCCATCTGTATTCCCTGACAAGCTTGTTTGAGGGCTTCCAAGAACTTGGTCGGTAGTCAAGTGGGCTGGCTACACTTCAGGGATGAGTAATTTGACTTAGTCCAAACCTTCACTCACAAGTCTGTGAGCGAGTGAGGGTTTGGACTTCAGTCAAATCACTCACCTTTGAACTCTAGGTAACTCCCACGAATACCGACCAAGTTCTTGAAAGTACTTCAGCATATGTTTCTTTGAAGACACTCCCAACATTTTTACAGAGGAGATTATGAAGGTGTAACTACAAAATAATTAAGCTATGGTAAACAGTTTCTTTATCTAATTTATTTTATCCTTTGCTTTCTTTTGAAAACATTAATTTTTAATATGCAAACTAAAATAGAAAACAATACATAATTAATCATAAAAAAGTTATGCATATAATTTCAAGCATGAAATAACAGTGATAATTAAGTTTCACTGCATTCATTTCATTGGACCTGATTCAACAAATTTTTATGGTAAAACAAAATAAACAAGTATCACTGATTTTTAAAACAATGAAACAAAGTACATATATGTCTAAGGATTTCTATTGTCTTTAGGCAACAAAACTCAATGCAACACCCTTCCACCATCACAGATGAACAAGAGAGGGATGAGAGTCGGTGCCAAGCATGCATATCTCCGAGCACAGCTAATTTCTGGGCGGCGAACCTGGCTGCCCTCCAAGTGCATCTGTGGCCCTCCCCGCTGCTGCATCCAAGGACCCCTTACCCTATCACCTGTGAGCCTTACAGCCAGTGGTGGAGGAGGGCCAGTGATTTGCTGCAGTCCAGTTATTCACTTCAAAATAATCTGGTTTAGTTATAAGTGATGATTTAAATGAATGGAGGTGGTTTTCACTTTTAATGTGAAATTTCAATTGTACCAACTTACAATTTTAACATTTTTGGGCTAATTAAAGGCTTGTGAAACTGATATTCTGCTTTGTTCCCCGTTTTATTTCCTCCTTAACTATCAACATCGAGAAAACCCTTACTATATAAAAACATGAAAAACTTAGATTATGCAATATGGATAAGAATAGTTCAGATGAAATTAAATGCAACACTAAAGAAAAGAGACAGCAAGGTAGAAAAATAAATACCTGAAGGAATACAATACTTTCTGAATGAAAATCTTAGGTATATTGTTTTATATAGCTGCTAAGGAAAATTTGCACAAAAAGTTCTATTTCTGAAAATTTGTGAAGTTGCTAATAAAAATTTGCCACATGAATTTTAATTATTATTAATAAAATGGTAAACTCAGTAAATGGAAAAAGTTAACTTCATGCATAGAAATAGCAATGCTATAGTTGATGTAAGGTAGCTTGGAAATGCAAGCAGTCATTACTTAATCAAATCATGCTGAGCATGAGAAGTTAAAAGGAATGAATGGCTATGCATTATCATAGGATTAAATAAATAAATAGCAATTGACATATTTTTGTTTGCATGAACTATCAGGTTTTTGTGGAGTATAGTGGGAAAAGGAGATAAAGAAAATGTTGAAGGGGGAAGTTGCAGGAACATGGCTAATCTAATACATCAACAAATCACATGAATCACAAAAGTTGAGAATGATGATGTGGGATACAATTCAACAATTTTTGGGAAGTTAGGTGCAGTTGTGTCCATGCTTGCCATTGTGTAGATTTGCAGAGTAATTGGGGTCTGGGAAAAGGCTCGAGATAGATGTGTGTCATGATGGTAATGAAGCCAGATTTCTGAGACAGCTTCAGCATGGGGACAAGTCAAATAATTAACTGTCACTGATGAATGCATTAAAACTACAGAAATCAACACAAACTGTGCATTACAAGTTCAAAGTGTATGAAATAGAAGAAAAACTACCAAAATATAAAATAATGATATGCATGGGTATGGACTATGTAGGCAAAAATGCATTTATAATAAGTAATAAGCTGAGAAACTACACTAGGATTTTGAGATTAGCGCATCGAAATGGACAAAGACTGGATTGAAAAGAAAGACAAGCCAAGAGAAAGTTCTTAATAACATGTTGGAAAATATAAATGGAAAAGTATTACATATACTCAATACTCCGCAAGGGTGTGTGGCGGGGAAACATCCGTAATTTAGAAAGAAAAAACCACATGCAGAAGCCACAAATTTATAGTCCACCATAAAAAAATGGTATACATTCATGCAAGAACCCTTATACCCCACACACATGCAAACCCACGAACTACCAACTAACATACACATGCACCTACAAATATAACTAATATCTTTGCAATGTTTAATTTTGTTCTGACTTGTAAATTAAATGTTTTTAATATTTCTAAATTGACTTCGGTTTCTTACTGTTATTATTTCTGATTGTTCCAGGGAAGAATGAGTATTTGAATTTATCAGTGTTGGAATCTATCTTCCTTATTTTATCTTTGTGGTCTGATCTGCCGAAGTAGTGTGGGGCCATTATAATTCCTTTAGTGTCAAATTTCAAGAAACTGTAATAGTAACTTTTACGGAGTCACCCGCTATGTGTGCATTATAATGCAACCATTTCAGAGAGTAAAAATCATCCGCCTTGACTGGGATTCGAACCCGGATCCCTCGATATGCGGCCGAGTGCTTTAATCACTTAAGCTACCGAGACGTCCTCTTATAGCGGGTGACTCCGTTAAAGTTACTATTACAGTTTCTTGAAATTTGTCTAAGGTATGAACAGCCTAAGTGTTTGAAATTGGCTTTATTAACATCGTGGACTGTGGCGCGTCGCGCACGACTACGAATGCCTGTGACATTGTATGTACGGTATTTCGTCATAACATCTTGTTCCTTTAAAGCCTCCAAAATTTCAGAGTGTAAGAGGACGTCTCGGTAGCTTAAGTGGTTAAAGCACTCGGCCGGATATCGAGGGATCCGGGTTCGAATCCCGGTCAAGGCGAATGATTTTTACTCTCTGAAATGGTTCCTTTAGTGTCATCGTTAAACTCATTGGTTCTGGATCTTTCTAGATGCCTAAGTCTTGCGTGTTCTCTTTGTATTTCAAGTGGCTCCCAGTCTAAATCCCCTAAGAGACTTGTTACACTTGTGTTCCTATAATAACAATTTTGAACAAATCTGGAGGATTTTCTCTGGACTTTATATAATTCTTTTTGCCAGATTTTCTCCCAAGGATCCCAAATACTTGTGGCATATTCCAAATGTGGTATAACTAGAGCAAAATAACAACAACTTTGTTTAAATTTCTCATTACATTTCCCCACCACCCGTTTAATGAAGCCCAGTTTCTTTAAAGTGGATCCGCATATTGTCCTGACATGTGCTCCCCATGAAAGGCATGGTGTTAGAACTACCCCCAAATATTTAACTTGTTTGGCCGTAGTTAGTACTGAGCCCTCTATTTCACAGTTTATGTCGTTTGATACTTCCATTGTTCCAAAATTTTAAAACTGTGCATTTATCTATATTAAGCATTAATCCCCATTTCTTGTACCAATCCAAAATTGTGTCGAAGTCTCTAGGAAGTAGCCTGCGATCTAGTTGGCTCCTTATTTCCCTGTATACTAGAGTGTCGTCAGCAAATAATCTGAGATTGCTACTAACGTGTTCACTTAAGTCATTAATATGTATTAAGAACAGAAGAGGCCCTATTACACTTCCCTGAGGAACACCTGAAGTTACATCTCTATCTTTTGAGCAAAACCCATCAACGACTACTATTTTTTTGTGATATGACAAGAAGTCTCTAATACAATCAAAATTTTCTCATTGATTCCATAGCATTTAAGTTTGTGTAACAATTTATTGTACAGGACTTTATCGAAGGTTTTTTTGAAATCTAGGAATACTGCGTTGACTTGTGTGCTGTTTTCTCCCGATCTAAATGTAGTATATGGTGAATGAAAAGACCTATTATAGTGGCTCTTCCAGGTATTTTTATTTGAAGAGGAATTAAAGGACATTACACAATAATCAGGTTCGCACACTTGAAACTAGTACAGTGAAAACTCTGTTCTTAGTTATTGTTACTGATAATGTTGATATATTAGCACTTGTAAGCAAAACTACTGAATGGAGAGGCGGATGTTTTTTAATAAGCTAAAAATATTTTTTTCTGAACCATACATACATTTTTTCTGAAAATATTTAATAATGATGAAGTTTATATACTTTCCAATGAGTTGTATTACGTGTAGCTGATTGTTTGCTAAACCAAAAGTTAGTAATGTGTTCACAATTGGAAGTTTGTTTGCCCCTGTACTATTCTTTTCATGTTTGATTGGTAGTATTTTGCATTTTCAGGACCTGACCATCCATTGTAGGAATTGTTTAAAACAAGCACTATGCAGCAGTGGTTGTCATTCCAAGACCATGCTTTTCAGTGAATAAAAGAAGCAGTGGCAGCAACCCCTGAGCTGACATAATTTGTTCACCCAAAAGAATCACAATTTATTGTGATGTTTCTCCATTTGGCTTAAAATAGAATAGAATGTTCATGGTTAGGGTTTACAAACTATAGCTTTTGAATGTAGGAACTTCACAGAATCTCAGAAGAATGCTTATGAGCATGTCAAACAAGAGATGCTGTAAATTCACTTTGCAACTACTAAATTCCACAATTTCAGTTATGAGTAGGGTACTCTGTCCCTATGGGAGTATTCCATAAAAATTGAGAACTATGATGAAATGAAAAACTATTTTTTCCTACTTCATGAAAACCTCAGAATATGTTAACCAGAACCCTGTACTTGTTTCACACATTTTAATATGTAAGTGATTTCTATTTTACTGCATTGAATATGAACACTATTATCTGAAATGACTAATTGTATAGATTTGCAATCACAAAGGAGCACTAAGGTGAAACTTTTCAGAAGACTTTTTTAGCTCTAGGTGATATTTGTTCACTGGAAGAGAGAAGCTGAATGCAGATATCACAATTCAATGGGTGAAACTAGAACAAGTGGAATCCTTCATCTACCTGGGCAGCAGCATAACATGGGATGGAAGAAATATAACCGACATCAAGCAAAAATAGCCCAAGCTAAGAATGCCTTCATGAAGAAGAGGCAGTTACTATGTTCAAAGAACCTAAAGCTGGAAACAGGAAAACAATTCATCAAGACTTTCGTGTGGAGTATGGCACTCTATGGTTCTGAGACTTGGAACATTGGAAAAGTGGACCAGCAAAGAATAGAAGCCTTTGAAACATGGTGCTGGAGGAGAATGCTGAAGATTAAATGGGCAGACAAAGTGAGGAACGAGGAAGTATATAGAAGAGCAGAAGAGGATAGAACCATATGGAGACCTCTACAGCAAAGAAGAAATAGATGGATTGGAGACACATTGAGGCACAATGGATTAGGAATATAATAGAAGGAAAAATAGAAGGAAAGATCACATGAGGAAGACCAAGAGACATGTACATAGGAAAAATTAAGAAAGATGTAAAATAGAAAAGGTATCAGGGATTGAAGGAATTGACATTAAATAGAGGCAAATGGATGGCTGCAATAAACCAATCCTAGGATTGAAATACTGATGATGATGGGAAAATATTCCACTGTTGTAAATTTCAATACAAGGTAGATATAATATTAAGTAATGCAAAGAATAATATGTAATATAAGGTAATTATAATAGTAAGTAATACTCATTCAAGGCATTTATGAGGGTGGTCCCAGAAGCACCTGATCTGACTTAGAGATGGTAGTAATGTACGCAATATAAGCATATGTTTCAAATTTAAAGACGCCGGGTTGTTTAGTATTTGTTTGGCAGCCATCAATATTGAACGTTTTCAGTGAATTTGTGAAAATGGTGAAAATTGGTCATCGTTATGTGATACAATACGTTTATTTGAAAGGCCTCACCACAACCAATATAAAAGCTGAAATGAATTCTACTCTGGGTGAGTCTGCTCCTTCGTTTACAACATTAAAATATTGAATAGCATAGTTTAAACGAGGCCGTACGAGCTGTCAAGACGAGCATCGCATTGGTCGATCATATGAGGTGATGACTCCAGAAACGGCGAAGAAAATCCAAAAAGTGATCCTGGATGATCATCGACTGAAAGTGCACGAGCTAGCAGACAAAGTAAGCATTTCAAAAAGTACGGTACAATGCATATAAACTGAAAATTTGGACATGAGAAAGCTGTGTGCAAGATGGATGCCGTGTTTGCGTTCACTCGAGTAAAACCAGTGTCGTTAAGATGTTTCAGTTTAGTGTTTAACAAAGTTTCACAGCAACAAAGCAGAATTTTTACGCCGTTTCATAACCAGGGATGAAACATCGGTTCATTACTTCACACCAGAGACAAAAGAACAATGAAAACAATGCACTCAAAAGCGAGAACCGCCTCCAAAGAAGGTGAAGACCATTTCATCTTCAGGTAAGGTCATGGCGTCGGTTTTTTGGGATGGGCATCGAAAAATTTTCATTGACTATCTTGAAAAAGGAAAAACTATTAAGTAGAGGTACTATGCGAACTTATTGCAACGTTTGAGTGAAGCAATCAAGCAAAAGCGGCCGCATTTGGCTAAGAAGAAAGTATTGTTTCATCAATACAATGCACCATCTCACAAATCCGTTATTGCAATGACCAAAATTCATGAATTAAAGTTTGAAATGCTACCTCCTGCACCCTAATTGCCTGATTTAGCCCCCTCGGATTATTTTCTCTTCGCAGACTTGAGAAAATGGCTCGGTGGCCAAAGATTTTCCAACCGTGAAGAAATTATGTCGGCAGTTAATGGCTATTTTGAGGAGGAAGACATTTCTTATTATAAAAAGAGTATCGAACTTATTGAGCATCGCTGGGAAAAGTGTATAGAGCTGAGCGGAGATTATGTTGAAAAATAAATACATTTTTTTCCAAAATTTGAGTGTTTTCTTTGTTGGGTCGGGTACTTCTGGGACCACCCTCGTAGTAACCTACCCAAAAGATACAGTAGGGCAAAATAAATTAAGGAAATGCCACCATAGCAATATGACTTCCTAACCAGAAGAAATGCCGTCATTTCATTAGGTAATGGTTGGGACCCAGCCCAGCCCAATAGCCTGTAAAGTTTACGTATCAGGGTAGGGGAGATAGTTCCTTTAGTGCGGGGTATGGCTATCCCGGAAGATGTGGCACCTGAAAAATCACACGGCTTGGGTGGAGTGAGGCTAAGGGTGCCCAAAGTGTCTTGCTTGGGAATCAAACCCGTGACTTCCGGTCAGTTGTCCAAGGCTTTACCGCTGAACTATTACCATAATATTCACTGTAAATTGATTACTTGGAGAAATAAAAATAATATTCCTTGCTGAAAATTGATCATGTCATGCTTAGCACTACCATTTCAAAGTAATTTATTACTCTAGACCATGATCATTTTCTTAATGAAAATGTAAATAATGCTAAAACACAATACGTTAAAAGAGATGGATGTATTGTATACTTGAGCACTTGGAGAAATAAAAATAATATTCCTTGCTGAAAATTGATCATGTCATGCTTAGCACTACCATTTCAAAGTAATTTATTACTCTAGACCATAATCATTTTATTAATGAAAATGTAAATAATGCTAAAACACAATACGTTAAAAGAGATGGATGTATCGTATATATTACAATACAATTCAGAAGCCACATTTAAAATATAAAGATGCTATAAATACGCTAATGACACTACGACTATAAGAGATATTTTCAAAATTTAACTTTGGGAAAATTCCAATGGTGGGTATAAAGAAAATGATAAATGAAACACTTTCAAATATTGTTTGAAAATGAAAAAGAAAATATTTTGTTGAACTAGAGTAATTTCCAAGCGTCATGGCAATAGTTCATGACTCCCAAACCGAGAAAACATTTCCAAGAATGGATCACTTTGGAAAAAAAAGAATATTCCACCGCATAACGCCCTGAACTCATGCTTTAGAGTCGGTCTTGGCGAATACAAGGATAGTCGCGCCTTCCTTCCGGGGCATATAGACTCACCTATCCGAATCCCGCGTTTGGATCAGGAGAGAGAGTGACCAGTTAGATCGTTGGCGTAACAGCCAGCTCGTGTGCAGTCGAGTCCACACAGGAAAAACCCAAGTGATACTACTTTGAACAAAAAGTTCCCGGAATAACCACCGTGTGGCGCTCCCATCGTTCCGATTTGAGTTCTGTTTTTTTTTGTTAAATTGGTACATCTGTTGTTGATATTCCCTTTAAATCTTAGTGTCATAACTTGACATTTGCAAAAGTTACGTAGCCAAGAGTACATCTATCTCTGTGTGTGTTGGCGATTTTTTACAATTGCAGAAATGGATTTAAATTTGCAACAACAAACTTGTATTAAATTTTGCGTAAAAAACGGATTTAGTGGCGCACGGACGTTGGAAATGTTGGAAAAGTGTTTCGGCAACGATTCTCTAAAAAAAACGGTCGTTTACCAGTGGCACGAGCGGTTCAGAAGTGGTCATGAGTCAATCGAAGATGATGAACGCAGTGGCAGACCATCGACATCGAAAGTCGGTGAAAAAATTGATAAAGTAAAAGAAATGTTGGTCAATAACCGCAAATTAACCATCAGAGAAATAGCGGAGGACTTGAACATTGCCTATGGATCTGCCCAAGACATTGTGGTTAATGATTTGGGTTTCCGTCGTGTAGCAGCAAAGTTGGTGCCAAAAGACCTCAATTTCATGCAAAAAAGAGACCGTGTTGACGTCGCAAAAGACATGATTTGCGAGGCTGAATCCGATCCCACATTCATCAAAAGGATCATTACTGGAGACGAGACGTGGGTTTATGAGTACGACACGCAATCCAGACATCAGGCAAGTGAATGGCGTTCACCAAATGAGCCGAGACCAAAAAAACCACGTCGTTTTCAGTCAAAAAAGAAGGCAATGCTGACGGTTTTCATGGATTACAACGGTGTAGTGCATCATGAATTTTTGCCAGAAGGCCAGACAGTAAACAAAGAGTATTATTTGGGCGTTATGAGACGTTTGCGTGAAGCAATTCGCCGAAAGAGACCAGAAATCGTCGCACAGTGCGTCGAGACCGTCGCACAGTGCTATCATTATTCGTAATTTTTTGACGAAAAATGCAACAAATACCATCCAACAGCCACCGAATTCACCTGATTTGGCTCCCTGTGACTTCTTTCTGTTCAATCGAGTTAAAAAACCATTACGGGGAACGCGTTTTAGCAGCCGAGAGGAAGTAATGGAAAAATCGCAGGAAGCACTGATGGACATACCGAGAACCGAATATAAAAAATGTTTCGAGGATTGGATCAAGCGCTGGCATAAGTGTGTTGCAGTCGATGGGGATTACTTTGAAGGGGACAATATAGATTTAGATGAATAAACTTGTATTTTTAATTTTCTGAATAAATTCCGGGAACTTTTTGATCAAGGTAGTATATATGAAAAACGTTCGATCGGTTCGATGAGAAAGGACGAAGTGAAGTGCTTCATAGCGCGGTTCTACTAAAGATGAGATTTAATCGGTCAGGTGACGCGATGATAGAAAAATTCTAAGAACTGTGGGAGATGCCGCGACCTCTCACTGAGTCCTCCGCTGATGCGCATTACAATGCTACAATTTTGTCCCTATCCCCGCCAAGGCGAATGATTTTTACACTTTGAAACTGCTGCAGTGTGATGATGGGCAATTATTCTCATTTGGCTGATTTTAATTAATTACACCTTCAAGTAAAATTTGATTTGCTCAGTCCCACATTAGCTATTCCATTAATATGCACGAAAAAGTAGCTATTCAACTCAACGATAAAATTGGAAACGCATGGATTTAATTTCAAGAAAAGATCTTGCCCGAAAAATCGAGGTGGAGCAGGTGCCCGGGAATCGAACCCGGGACCCACCGCTCAGAAGTCCAACGCTCTACCCCCTGGACTACCGCGACCCACGGTCATTTTGTAGGGGACGGAATATGGCTCAACGAGGGAAGGAATGAGTGGTTCATGGAGTGGTGGAGCAGGGGAGACCGGCAGCTGAGGTCATTTGAGCCATTAGGGATGGATGTGAAAGGAAGGGTGGAGAGATACCCGGCGTCGGCATTAGCCTACCCTTGTCGAAAGGCGCCAAGGTGTCCGCCAAGTTAAACGTCCCATCCGACGGACGTCGTACTCACTCAAAGCGCCCTAAGTAGAGATCGGGATACCACTGAAATCTATTTGTTGTCTCCAAGATTTGAACCCGGGCCCTCTCGATGGGAAGCCTGTACGTTAGCCACCGCACCATCCCGATCCCCAGTTTTCACGATTCGAATGGCATCACTGGCTCAAGTGTTGGTAACACAGTAAGTGGCCGCCGAGACGCTCGCGATTTCACCGAGGTCATACGCGATCTCGTCATGCTATGGCCAGTTGATTACTGAAAGAAGATTCAGTGAAGAGAGCGGGCATTTGGGAGGAGACTATTGATACGAAATCCTACATAAAACTGCCTGAAAACCGAGGTTATTTATTTTAAACCTTCCATTAATTTATCTAATTAATTAATTTAATTAATTAATTAAAAGTTCGGTGTGGAACTATTGCAGGATAGAGGGTTGGAATATATTATACATGATTCTATTCGGATTATAGAGTATGTTCAACTAAGTTCTTTAAAAAATGCCGTTTTCTAACCCACTATAAACAGAAGATAAACTTTTGTCCTAAATGTGCACGGTGATGAGTTAACATCAGATGAGCCTTGATCTTTCTCTCGGAGATTTTCAAATCTTACTTGAACACACTGACATTTCTGTTTTGCCCATAATCATTACAATTTTAATATTCATACAAGGTTGGTATGAAAGGTATCGGGGACAAACTTTTTCCTGCGAAATGCGAGCGCGCTACGACATTACGTCGTATGTGATGGGGAGCTTGACCTTCAACGCGCACCAAGCACCAATCTGCGAGCCTTCGTTCAAGCTAGATCATGTTTTTAGCGGAACCCTGAGTGGCTCGGTGCAAGGGCAAAATACAGCGAGCGATTGAACAGCGGTGCGCCCACAAATGTTGTGTTTGAATGGGAAAACTGGGTACGGAGACGTTGGGCATGATTCGCCAAGTGTTCAAGGATGAGATTAAGTCACAAAATGCAGTTTTTAGTGGCACAAGCTCTTCAAAGATGGCCGAGAGTGTGGAGGATGAGACCCGCACTGGACGGCCGTCGACGTCAAAAGCCGACGACCACGTGCAACGTATGCGTGAAGTGTTGAATTCAGACCGTCGGTTAAGTGTGCGCATGATCCCAGATCGTATTGGCATCGATAAGATGACATTGCACACCATTATCACTGAAAATTTACCAATACGAAAGATATGCGCTCAACTTGCCCCGAAGGTCTTGACGGACGACCAAAAGCGGAGTCGATTGTCTGCTTGCAAAGACCTGCACGCGTTGAATAAGACCGCGACTTTTTGAACAGTCCCGAGTTGGCCCTAGTAGACTAATTCCTATTCCCAAAAGTGAAATCCTCCCTCGAAGGACACTACCATGGGACCTTAAGTGCAGTCGAGGAAACTTTCTCGCGGAATCCGCCTACCAGGGAGCCTTCGAGTCGTGGAAAAGGTGTGTCGACGCTTGAGGGATGTACTTCGAAGAATTTTGAGGCATTACAGCAACACTTGAAATCAATTTTTCCGAAACTTTTCTCAAAACTTAATACATATTCAAATCTTGTATGTCAATTTTATCAACCATCTTACTGTTTGATATGAATAGTTGTCTAGTAATCTTTGGTTGAAGAATAAATTCCCACCTCGAGGTATAAATATACCCGAATTCCCTGTAATAAGTGCTCTACTCGCAAACACAAGTGGCCACCTCTCTACTTTGAAAGATGAAAGGAATTGACACAGGAGGAATCAACACAGTGAATATGTTTGTTTGCATGTATGGAGAAAACAAGGAGGCCCATGGAAATTATTAATTTCGCAATACTTCACCCCACCTCCGGTCTACATGACAGGATTTGCTAAACATGCACTACTTAATTCCCCAGCCGAGTGAGTTGCAACGATTATATATATATATATACGGATAATTACTTGTGATAAAGAAAGAACAATCTACTCACCGTTGTCCCATGCAGTCATCTCTGAATCCATTACTCCAAGAGTTCAGTCATCAGGTCACTTTTAAAGTTATCTCCGACCCCTTCGAGTCCATCGCCTGATAAAGTATGGACAAAAATTTAGATTGAGTAAGAATTTGTTTTAAATTACGCTCAAATCCATTCCCTGGACGTAAATAAAGAGAATTTCAAGTTCTCTAACCTATGAAGACAAAGTATATTTCACTCACTTTGCTAAGTGAATTCATCCCTTCCTGCTTTCACCGACGAAGTCCCCTCCAGTATAAGCTTAAGAATCGGCCAAGAGCGTGTGTTTTTCCTGTCAGGTTCCAGGTTACCCTATTTCGCAAATATTTAGATTCAAATGCGGGAGTAGGATTTATGCTCGCGAGTCGGGTTGGATTTGATTATCCCCGTGTCCCAAGTGAGTCAATGGGGACGGGTGCATGCTTCTCGACGATTCCAATGGATCCACGCTAGAAACCGAGGACCCTTACCTCATTTCTTATGGCAAGTTCAGCTGTGGACACACGCATTGAAGCGTGACGCGGGCAAGCGCTAGAGGGAGCAAATAACGAGGGGAAGAGGAAGAGCCGGAGAGAGAAATAAAAAGGTTGGCATGAGAAAAGAGAAAAGGGGAATTCGAGACGGATAGTTAGGAATCCAGGAGGCTGCTTGGTTATTATAAATATTTGGACTAACCATAAATTTCAAATGAATTGATTCATTTTTTTTATATATTATTATTGGTATGCTATCATTTTACGCGGGCTTACAGACCATGCACCGATGCGAAGGCACAGTTGTTTAATTCTCCTCAGCCCGTTTCGTACTATTCAACTATCATTTATCACGAAATATTGAAGACTAAACCGCTTCAAAGACTCACCAGAAAAAAATCCAGAAAACTTTTTCAGGAATAATTTGAGTCCATTGCACACTATAAAAAAATTGAAGTGCTTCTGACAAAAAAACCCACTGAATCGGAAAATTGAACATCGCAAAGGGCTTTTGTTGCGTAAATACCTGTCGGGATTACTGTATGTGCAAATAAGTGCTAGAGTGCATAGATTAAACATTTGAGATGGACGAAATATGTGCTACCATTGAAAAAAATAGCGTTCACTATAGTAGTTGCACCTGTTTCGTTGCACGAAAAGCAAAGGAAACGTCGGAGATGTTGGTCAAGGGAATGGATAAGAAGGAGAACAAGAGGAATGATGGAACCGATATATAACGAGTTGATAGTGGAAGATGCCGTCTCATTAAAACATTATTTAAGGATGAATGAAAGGATTTTTTTGTTCACTGAACATATCTCGAAGGATAGCCAAAACTGATACGGCCCTTCGTCAATGCATACCAGCTTGTTAGTCCTAAGATATTTTATGTATTAATTTTATTGCTGTATGTAAAATCCGTTTAATTTATCTGAAAGTTTAACATTTTAAATGTGTGACGAGGGGTTAGGTGGTAGAAGAGACCTCGTAGTCTCGATCTCGCTCCAAAATAAACTATCTATCTGTTTAAATTTCTATAAACAGCGACGTTACTATTTTTCGCGACTGTTGAATGCTTCAAGAGCTTGCAATATGCAACTAGGATTAAACATATGCCTCAAGCATATTAAACAAGCATATGCCTCTCATAAAAAAACAGCATGGCTTCCGACGCTAAAATAAGCCCGTCTTCAATTCCGCATACTTCATATCTCTCTTCATTCCATTCTGGATCCCTATCTTATTCCTGCCCTTCCTAGATTGCGTAACGATCTTATCTCCCTAGATTGATAACGATCTCTATGACACTCTTCAACATCCCATCTCCCATCAAAACGCTCTGCATCCAACTTTCCTGCCTCTTTTGGATTTCTCCCAACGACCTTCTCTCCTTCCCCAACATGCATGGCACTTAATCGTTTGTTTTCCTTTCCGTCCATTTCATCTTTTCCATCCTTCTCCACGCCATAGTTTCGAAATCATCCAATCTACGCCTATCGTCCTGCTTCAATGACACCTCGTTGTAAAACCAACGCTCTATATCCAAGTTTTAACCAGCCATTTCTTAACAGCCTTACTTAATGCCGCAGTCATCAATTTCCTCAACCTTGTGAAAGCTTCTTTGCGTATAAATAAATCAGAGCATTTTCGGAATCATTAATGGAATGTTTAGATTACTAACCATTGCACTGATCAAATTAAATACAATGAAAAACGTTTAAGTATTCAGAAACAATTAGATTAAATATGTTCGACAATATGCACGAATAAGTGAACATTTGTGGCATCTAAGCTTTTGCTTTCACACGGTAAGTTAGTTGAAGTTTTTTAGCTACACGAATTGCCTCAGTGCAGGCAGCCTGTGGAAAATCATAATGACTTGGACACTGGAACTTGAGGAAGCAACTCGCATAAAAAAGTACCATGGAATCTATATGTTAATTTATTCCGGGCACAAATTTATCTTTGTCCTAGAAATAATGCATACAAGGGGTCATCTTGATGTGCTCTACGTTCCCAGAGACCTAAAGGCGCTCTGCGAGCACATTTTCCCACCACTGGGTTAGAATTCATTATGATCAATCATTCATTGGAATCCTTACGCCAGGGATTGCTATGAGGAAGGGGGATGTCTATTCATCTTCCTCCCTCCGTCAGGTAACCAGCTCCAGATCCCTCCCTTAAAGAGCATACGTACGTCTGTACAACGTCGTGGTATTTGTCGACAACACGTAGATCTGAGTGGTACAGCAACTTCATTGCCACAAAAAGGACCGGGGTTCGAAAACTCCCGCGGAACCACTCAAAGGGTTCAGAAAACGTGGGAGGAAGCGTTTTCATGGACTGATTCATCAAGAGGGTGATATTTAACCGGAAGACTGTCAGATTAGTTTTAGTTCCATTCCAAAAAGGGAAAGGCAATATGTGAGGAAAATAGAATAATAAGTTTGATTTATCATGCAGCTAGGTGAAGTGGCATGTGAGGCATCATCTAACCTAGGCTTATAATCACCATGCAATGATCATTTTTCCGCACTGTACAAAACCACGCCCCGTGTCAAAGGTTTAATTAGTCTTTTCTAAGCATCCTTACTCAACTTCCCAGCATTAATTCTCTCCTTGTGATAGTTTCCTTGCCGATTTCAATGTTTCCTCTACTCTATATACGCAATATCCCTACTACGTTTGGTCATCTCGGTCCAAAATACTTCCAAGATAGGTGAACTGTTCCACTTGCTCTTGTTTTTGCCCTCTTATTTTAACGTTAGACTTTCTCTTTGTCAAAAATCCCACACTTTTGTTTTGCCTACAATAATCTTCATCCCATAACTGTTTCACTGATTTTCTAATTAAATCAATGCTTGTAGCCCCTTGGCAGACTTGCTGAATAAAGCTATATCTAAATAAAGAATATGTCTACTTGATACCCTACCGCTGAGGAGTATAACGGGAGTGATTAAACAACAGGTATGCGACATCAAAAATTTAGTTGTTTGAAAATAAGAAATCTTGATCAGTCACTAACCTAACTCACTGCATGAACTTACCTCCGAATTTCATCCAGTCTCCAGTTCTTCTCATGCATCTTTTACGATTTTCTCCAATTAAATTTTGAAAATGACGTGTGACACCCTTCTCTTAGCACCTCTTTCTGACAGTGCCTATCCCGCCTTTCCATTCAACACTAGCACCTGAGCAGTCTGAGATTCGTACGTACAGGTTGCGGATAAGTCTCCTTACCATCTATTCCTCTACTCCTATTTTCTGCAACAAAATCATTGATTTAACCAAATTTACTCTACTAAACTGATGTCGTAATCTACGAAATGAGCAAACACATTTACGAAAGAAAAAGAGAGTACTTGGTTTGATCTAGCCGAAAGAATTAAATCGCTAAGCCAAATAGTCAGGATCATGTATTTAAAATTGAACCTTCCTTTGATGCACAATTGTAATCAACTCGTGGTCATGAATGACTTCTATCACTATCACTTACTTAGTACTTGTGATACACATGTTCGCATTTCATACGCATTAAATAAAAAGCATTTCGTGTTACACGATTTTTTTACATAATTTTCAGCATAATGAGATATGAGCTATAAAAACACAGTAATCAACCCGAAGGTCGGTTTAGTAGGTGATGGTTACCAAGCCAGACGGCGTGTGAATATTCACACATCAGGGTAGGGGGGCCAGTTCCTTTCCCTGTGCCGGTTATGGTTTCCCAGGAAGATCTGATACCCGAAAAATCTACTAGCTTGGGTGGAACTACAGGTGCCCAGAGTGCCTTGACCGGGAATCGAACCCGGGACCCTCCGTTTAATAGTGCCAACGCTCTGCCCACTAGACCACCGCGACCCACATATGAGCTACATGCCATCGAAATTCAATCTGAGTTCCTGGTTTTTATCATTGTTCAAATTCCTCTCAGGCCCCAGGGGGATGGCTGGGGCATAATTAAGACTTGTATGGAGTCGGCCATGGTTATTTCTTGGAAATGGCCACGATATATAAGTCATAATGCTCAAAATTATCAGAATTCTAATGCTCACTTTATGAGCACATATAAAAATAGTTTTTGCCTCTCTTTTTTGCTATAAGAAATCACTAGTTTTTACAAAGCGGTAAAATATTACAAATAGAAGACAAAAAGGAAATGTAAACAGTCAATGCTGACGGAAAAAGTACAATTATTTGCATAAGATAGCGTCAACATTTAGAATATTTGAAGGTTCCTCAATTAGGGAGGCATGTTCTCCAGCGATAAAAAAATTGAAAAAAAAAAAGAGTTCAAGTACTTATCGAAATAGCACGAGCCAAAAAGCTTTCTTCAATAAGGAAACTCTAGGTTAAGTTCAAACACACAAGAAAGTGCTGAATCAGGGCATAGCATTAGGAGAGTACTTGTATTCTGAGTGAATACTGGTTTGTGTTACCTCGGCTACAGAGAAAAGATTAATTGAAGGAGCGCAAACAAGGAAGAATGATAGATAAAACAAGGCCGTTTAGTATAATCCGTGAAGAACCTCTACGAAGAGTGGTCCACGAAAGAAACCTAAGGAATTAGTAACTACAATAAGAAGGCAAGGCATCCATCAAATCTATTTTCAAATAATATTCCCCCACGAATGTATTTGTGGAACAAAGAGCTAACGGGAAGTATCACTGAGAAAATATTTAATCAGATTTATTAGTGGACTGTAAGAATGGGAATGAAGATAGGAGAACGCTTGAAGAGATCCCTCATATTTTTTTAATGTGCATCATCATCGAACACCAGATTGAAGACGGGTGTAACCTTCCTCCAGCCATTCCTAAGATTAATGATATCGAAAATAAGATGCCTAGTTGGTTTTAATTTCTAAACTTCTTCATCATTCGTTATCATGTAACCAGAATCTTCATTAACGGCGTTGTTATACGAATTACCTTTGAAACATATTGTATCCAGAAACCAGGAACCTTTTTGAATCAGACGCTACACTTCATAAGTACGAGTACTAAATTTTTATTCGAGTCCGCACCGCTCCCGGGAAACTGTGAACCGATTGGGCTGTTCCTAAAGCTGTGTCTCGGGTCTGCTTTTATCTCTCCTACTAATATTCTATCCGTTGCTTCCTCTATGTTGACTACGATTTTTCATACATTTTTATTCAATATTATGGCAACCCCTCGCTGGCTCTCGTCCCCTCCGCTGAATATTACTCTGTAACTATCACTTCAGTAATCCCCGCTATCCTCCCATCTCTCCTCGCACAGACCTATCTATCTATATTTCCTCCTCCAATATTTCACTTTTTATTCCACAATTTTCCTGTCCTCAGCATTGTCCTAGCATTCCAAGTTTCTGTTCTAACTAAATCCGTCTTCTTCTTCTGCGTCTTCTGTCCTGCTGCTGTCGGTTTTCTTTCGCAAGGGTTTCGTGAGATGAAGACCGCGGAAGTCTTTCTTCTCCCGCCGCCGGCACGACACACGGCATATTGGGTCGAGTCTGGTTGTTGTCAGGACTCATTTTCTCCATACTATCAATCATGGCATTCTTGGGATGAATACTTCAGATGGTTACCCAATTACGAATACTAATACCAAAATCGCCTCTACATGAACTAGAATCTTGACGTGATGGAAGGGCTGGTTTGTTCCGATGACCTGGTGTGTTGGCGGAAGAAATGATATACGTACGAAGAGAACCGAATGTGTTATAATAGGGACTCGGGATGTTAGGAAGGTTAATGGCAGGAAATTAGAAAATACAAAACGAGAGACAGAAAGAGGAAAAAATACATGTTTTAGGGAGGTGTGATGGAATTATATTAGGGATTACTGTAGATATAGTAGTAAAACGAGGAGAAAGAGAGCCAGCGATGGGCGGCAATTATAGTGAATGAAAAGGGAGGAAAGAAGCGTAGTAAACATAGAGCAAGCGACTGGTAGAGCAGTATTAGTAGGAGTAAAAGCTGAACCAACGAACTTGGTCATTGTTCAGTTCTTAATGCCACCAAGCAATCATAAGGGGGAAGAAGTCGACAATGCAAATCAATTAGAGGAATAATTGCGGTCAGTACCAAGCGATAGTACAAAAACATAGAGCTGCAGTGTGTTTTAATTCGATTTATAAAATCCACGACAGTTTTTGCCGTGTAACGTCATTTTTATGAGTATAGAAAACTTAATAACGAGGGGGAGGGTCCCGAGTTCATATTTACGTGATGACTTTGGGCACGTCATATTATCAAACTTGCAATTTTTAAACTATCAACTTTTCTGGGTAACCTCGGGAGACAGGTTGAAAGAAACCTGACTCCACGCTCCAATTATGCGATTTTTACATGCCTTTGAGTTTAAACCTAAGAATTACTTCGACTCGAACAAAACTTCTTTCGGAAAGCTGACTGGCGAAATTATCCAATAGCGCAAAAGTCAGCGACTAGTAGCCTGTGGAAAAGGATTAACTGATAATTAACAATCCAACCACTAACAGTGAAGCTACTTCTCGGAAATCCCTTTTTTGGCCAATGAAATTATTATCATCTTGATGAAATCTTAAGAATAATAATGATAACACACGCTGGGTTTTCCATATTTCTATAGGTGACAGTTATCTATCCTTGAACGGTCACATTAGTGAAAAGATTAAATTTGCGGTTGGGGAGCGAATGATTCAAAGGAAAGAGATATCTTGTTGCAGATTGAGATTAGTTTCCAATGATAACAGTAACATTGAGACCTTTTCTTATTTTTTTTAAAATAACTAACCACGGGAATATTCAGATATTTATAGCCAACTGATGATAAGGCTTTAAAAAAAACTTCCTCATGCCATAATGTACTTTTATCTTTAGTATAAAAGCTTTGCACCTTCGAGTACAGTTGTCATTGTTTGTTCTGAGTGCTTCCTTAAACCACAGACATGAAAGCCATAATTTGCCTGTTCTTCTGTGTGATTGCAGCCTCTACACAGGTAAAAGGAACTAATTTATCATGATATTTTTAGGAGGAAATTCTAACAATTGTTTATAAATATAATTAATTAATAGAACTATCATATCCTTGTGAGAAGTCTATATAGAGATGAGATGTTCACAAATAATACTATGAAAATCGCTATGAAAATCACCACAAACACATAAGCCTAATTAGATCTGGTAACCGGCACTAGTTTTCACATTTATATTTTCAAGGTATTCCATACCAAACTGTGAGGTTTTTCTCAACTTAGTGCAGTTATTTAACTCCCAAAAAAGATATAAGCAATAGTTGAATTTCAAGCAGAGCTAGAAATACAGAGCTTTTGGATCTGAGGTTTGAGACTAAACACCTGAGTGTAAAGCCTGTAAAACCAATCCAACTGCCTGAATTAGGTTATGTGGTGGGGACTTAGTATTTCAATCATTCAACAGCATGCATATATATGGCGAGAGCAACCAGAAATGGACTTGGCATATGAGTTAGAATATTAATAGTGTATTGTAACAATGGGCAATGAAAGACAGGGAACTTGATTTATTCAAAGCCTAATAGACAGTAGACCCATGAATGATTGCCGACACCCTTTTGTGAGAATTAGTCATTTACCAGTGTTTCCAGATTTTCTCTATTTCCTGTCAGCTTCAGGATGAAAAAAATCAAATAATTTCAGTGATAGGATATTTTTGAAATGAGAATGAAGTGAATGTTACATAGCATTCATTCCAAAGGATAGTTCTGACAGGTAAGGGTAGAAATAGCCTTCAGGTTTAACAGAGAAACATTAATGAAATGTTCCCACCCCATAAATGAACTCTGTAACTTTCAGGGTTCATTATGAAAAAGTACATCTGTGAAACTGAATGTAACCTTGATGCCCAGAAGATTTATTAGCGGCATAACACTGTGACTGAAACTTGCAACGAGGCTCACCCCCTTTGGATTTACTACTCATACGAGTCCAGCAGTATAATAAATTCACATATACAAAAAAGAAGTCACTTTTTCTATGACACCTTAAGTTTCTCATGAATGTTTCTTTTGGAAATCACACTGCTCAGATAAAGCATTAAACCAAGTTCCTTGAATCTACTTTCAACTCAATAATATTTACCTAATATATAACTTTCCCATTTCTACCTTGATGTTTTTTCATTTCCCTGTTCACAACATCATCCTTACAGTAAAGGTCCTATTTTTTAAGCCGTAGTCCCCATCTGTCTTCTTAACATTTGCTGTTAATTAGGCTGTGCAAATAATTTGTGTGATAATGACTGTGGAAGTGTTTTCTCCCCTAATCCTGGGCATGGTATCTGGTCCAGTGGGAAGCTTTCCCATAGTTTATAGGAATTGTTTTCATATTTTTATCCATTTCAACTCTATGTCAGAAATTTCTCGCTGAAGAAAAATTGCTTCTGGAAATAACTTTCATCTGGCTCCCATCCTTCTGACCTATGGCCTTACAAAGATTATCCTACTCCTACCAGTAGAGCTATAAGGTTACAAACCTGCCCATCATGCCAAAGTTGTAGTCCATGGATTAAAATTTCTTAGGTCTCTAGTACTTCAAGGAAAGACATTTCAAAATTCAACTTCATAGTTTCCAATTTTGTATGAGAACACATATAAGGAACACTCACACGTTATTTCTTGATAATTTCGACGAAATCGAGCTCCGTCTTCCTCGGAAGATTAGTTAGGACTGAGTCAGCCCTAACTAATTTTCTGAGGAAGAGAGCACAATTCCATTGAAATTATCAAGAAATAATGTGTGAGTGTTCCTTTCATGTGTTCTCATATTGTGTGTTGCTGTCTAAGTCTTTTATTTAACACTTCCATGTTACTTCGAAGAAATCATTTATATATATATATAAAAATTAATATAGAAATATATATTTTGAAATATATATATATATATATATAGGGGGCCAGTATATATATATATATATATATATATATATATATATATATATATATATATATATATATATATATATATATATAAACTTGGAAAAGACGCTCTCCGGCGACGCACAAACACACAAACACTAACACAAAAAACACTACACACATAGAAACATAAAAGAAGGACACTTACATTGGATATTTACGTTTCGACGGCACGTATATATACACGTATATTTACGTTTCGACGGCACGTATATATATATATATATATATATATATATATATATATATATATATATATATATATATATATATATATATAAATTCACTGATAGTCATAACAAACACAGAAACCAAAACACAAAAGAGGAAAAACTCACTGGTTCTCGAATTTCAGTGGTCCAACCACCTTTCTCAAGAGGAAAGAAGAAATTCTTTTTCCTCTTGAGAAAGGTGGTTGGACCACAGAAAATTCGAGAACCAGTGAGTTTTTCCTCTTTTGTGTTTTGGTTTCTGTGTTTGTTATGACTATAAGTGAATTTACATTACACGTTTGTGGGTTTTCCAAAAAAGTGTATACATATATATATATATATATATATATATATATATATATATATATATATATATATATATATATATATATATATATATATATATATATATATATATATATATATATAGAATTTCTTCTTTCCTCTAGAGAAAGGTGGTTGGACCACTGAAAATTCGAGAACCAGTGAGTTTTTCCTCTTTTGTGTTTTGGTTTCTGTGTTTGTTATGACTATCAGTGAATTTATATATATATATATATATATATATATAGATGAAATATATATATAGCTGATGCCGGTCGCGGTGGTCTAGCGGGTAGAGCATTGGACTGCTGACCAGAGGGTCCCGGGTTCGATTCCCGGGCAAGGCACTTTGGGCACCTGCAGCTCCACCCAAGCTAGTTGATTTTTCGGGTACCAGATCTTCCTGGGAAACCATAACCGGCACAGGGAAAGGAACTGGCCCCCCTACCCTGATGTGAATGAATATTCACACGCCGTCGGGCTTGGTACATGGATGAGCTCTACCATCACCTACTAAACCGACCTTCGGGTTGATTACTGTGTTTATGGTTTATATAGCTGATGCGGAAGTACTCACGAGAGCAATATAACTTTTGGACGGCACAATAGAACACAGAATAAAACAGATAACACGTAAAAGGACACTCACACTGTTGATGATTTAAGCTTTCGGCCTACTCCGAGGCCTTCTTCAGGACAGACTGACTGAGTCTGACCTGAAGAAGGCCTCGGAGTAGGCCGAAAGCTTAAATCATCAACAGTGTGAGTGTCCTTTTACGTGTTATCTGTTTTATTCTGTGTTCTATTGTGCCGTCCAAAAGTTATATATATATATATATATATATATATATATATATATATATATATATATATATATATATATATATATATGCATTCACATTGAAATAGAGATAAGGAAAATGGTAAAGGAACACATATATGTTTTGATGAAGGAATATATGAGGGATCAGAAATTATTTTTTGAAACCCTTCAAATTATATTAATCTAATTATTTACTTGGCAGGCATTGCGTCCAGTTTTAAACCAACTGCCAGAACAGCCAGTAACCGGAGAGCAGTATGAAGCCAGGCTAAAGACTCTGCAAAAATGTGAGTATATGAATTTAAACAGCAAATATATTTACATCATTCTCAAATTGTATACAATAAAACAGTTTCTGGCGTAACTTGGTGGAAAATCTTCATACTGACTTTTAATAATCAAACCACTTTACTTTACAAACATTTTACTTTAGCCCCCCTCTTCATAGCTCAACCAATCCTTTCTTTCCTCCCTCCTCTTCCCCTCCACCCAGAGATATGTATATATACGGTGTTGGACTTGTCAATTTTTACCTGATGATGTTATGTTATAACGAAACCTGGGTAGTAAAAATTAAAAAGTTTATGTGGAAAAGTAAAGTGGTTTGATTATTAAAAGTCAAATTGTATACACATATATTTCATAAACATATGGTTTTCTTTGGCTTAACTAGATTAAATTTTCTGTTTGTATTTTGACCATGAAATACTGCTTTATTTGAATTGAGAAAAAGTTTCAATACCCCAATGAAATGAACTTAATATGACACAAATGAACAAATAGATTTTGGATATATCAATGTTGGTTAAGAGGTAGCTTTACTAAATAAGCAAATCTAGAAAACTTGACAACCATGCATTTTAATCATCGTAGGAATTTCAAATCTTGACATGGTAAATACCACACTAAATTTAAAAAATGAAGAATTTTGCAGTTCTGGTATTAACAAAATGTTTAATGTGTTAGGCTACCTCTAACAATTTTCTACCTACACATATGCAAATTGTAGCTATGTATACATGAGGGTAAACTTATTCCGAATTCAATCGAATTTTTATGGTCCAAATACTTCTGGGGAGTATTTATCCTAATATACCAGATAAGAATATACGAAGATAAAAAGAATTTAATTGCAAATAAAAACCCAAGACATGTTTCTGAAAGTTTCAAATATAAGTCAACAATCAAAAGTCCTTGGTCTGCCCATTCAGAGCTTTGAAAATCATGCAGCACTAAGCACATTGAGCTTAAAATATTTCCGTTTTAGACTGCTTCTGTATCATGGTAGAATACATACTTGAAATTCACTGGTAGCTTTGAGTGATTTTTGTTTTTTTAAATTTTTAATCTTTCTAAAATATTGACATTATGAGGACCAATTTGTAAAAATGTCAATAATCTAATTAAAAAATGTGATATATAAGTCTGGTGGACCATCTATTTGATAACTGGCCCAGAAGTCTTTGATTCAAATCCATGAGACACAGTTGAATGCTCCCAGCTGAACCCAAGCTATGTAATTTTTTGTACAGGTAGGTGCAAGTATTTTCCCTTCTTCTGAGCAGTAATTGCTCCATCTTCTACAATTCCCACTTTATTCAATGTCCTGCATGATCAAGATCCAATTTCCCTTCTTCCTCTTCTACCATCCTAAACATTGTATCCGAGATGATAACCCAAGTCTTTTACTACATCCAAAATTTCTTAATCTTTCCAACTTTTCCTACATATTCTATATTGCCCTTATAGCTTCCTTCAGCTTTAATAAATCATATTTACTAATAGGCTGTTTCTTTGAACATGCTTTATTTATAACTACCATATGAAACATGTCTCAGACTACTCAGGTGCGAGTGGAGAACGGAGAGTCCAGATGGGCAGTGTTAGGAAGAGGTATAAGGCAGGGTTGCCCATTATCACCAGTGCTGTTCAACGTATATGTGGAAGAAATGATTAAAGAGGTATGGGAAGAACTGGAGGTAGGAATGAAATTTGGAGGGGAATTCGTAAAATCAGTTAGGTTCGCTGATGACCAAGCTTTGGTTTATCAATCAGCCAAGGGGTTACAAGCATTGCTGAGTGAATTGGAAGTTCAGTGAAATAGATATGGGATGAGAATCAATGTTAATCAAACAAAGGTTATGTGATTTTCCAGAAAGAAAAATGCTAAGCTAAACATTAAAATAGAAGGGCAAAAAATAGAGCAGATAGAACAGTTTGTTTCTCGGAAGTGTTTTGGACCAACATGGTCAAAGTAGTAGGGACGTAAGGAGAAAAATTGCGCTAGGCAAAGAAGCTTTCTCAAGGAGGAGGGAGTTGATGATGGACACGTTGAGTAGGGATGTTGAGAAAAGACTCGTAAAAACTCTGATATGGAGCGTAGCTATGTACGGAGCGGAAACGTGGTCACTGAAGCAGGAGGATGGACGTAGACTGGAGGCTTTTGAAATGTGGGTGTGGAGAAGAATGGAGAAGGTGAAATGGACCGAAAGGAAAACAAATGAGGAAGTACTAGAAATGGTGGGTGAGGAGAGGGGTCTGTTGGGAGAAATCCTATGGAGGCAGGAAAAATGGATGAAAGGCGTATTGAGCGGTAGTGGAATGTTGAAGAGGGTAATAGAGGGGAGAATGTTGGGCAAGCAAGGAAAGGGCAGGAACAGGATAGGAAGATAGGATAGGACACAGAGATTAAGGGAGACCTGATATGGAGTAGGTTGATGGATTGGGTTTTGTTTGGAGTTAGAAAATATTTGATAGTTGTGTCCATCCAAAAACCTACCTTAACCAGTAAATTACCTAATAATAATACTATGAAGGTTGTGATCTGTAGTGGTATCTGCTCCAGGGAACATTTTAGCCATCTTAGTGCTGTTCTTGAACAATTGGCTGCATGTAATGAAATCCGTCCGCCCCTATCCTCTAGGCTCTTCTATTTGTAGAGTGTTCATGAATGATTCTTGAGCCAAGTGTTGGCTTTTCAGAAATCTAGACTCTCACAGAATTCTACTAATTACTCTCATCTTTTGTTCACTCTTCCTCGTAGGGCATATTCTCCAACTCCATTCCCTAACCTGCCATTACCCTCAACACTGTCCCTGTATCCAACAAACACTGCTTCTACTTGACCCTTTAAAACTCCTATGGCACTTACCTAATATTTTCCATAAAACGTTATAGTGTAATAATTATATTTATAGCTTAGCCAAAATCAAAATCACTACCTTAATTGGAGCAATTCCTTAACTCAGGGCATCACAGCACTAGTTCAAGGATTGTTGGAGGTGAGACAGCTCAACTTGGACAATTCCCCTACCAGGCAGCTGTTAACATTGATGCAGGCTACTTCTGTGGTGGATCACTCATCTCAAATAACTATGTCGTCACTGCAGGCCACTGCGGAGTGCTGTGAGTCACATTTCATTTTGAGTCAACGGTGTCTGTCGACCAAAACTAAAATACTTATCTATATACTTATCCATATACTAATCTCATATTATCCTTCATGGTATATACTTCTATCATTATAGTGCAGTATGAAATCTATTTAACTTAATCATTTTATGCCTACATGCACTGGAAGTTTCTACAAATTGTATGTATTGAACATGCCACCATTAAATGCATATCATTTTTTTATATTTCAGAGGAGATTCATTCACCATCAACTTAGGTTCTATTAGTCCTGATAGAGCTGAGAGCACTAGACTTGTGGTAAGGTCAACTGAGCCACATGTCCATGAGGAATATGATCCTAACTCCCTTTATGCAGATATCTGCTTGCTGAAGTTGTCGCAGCCTATTGAGTTCAATGGTATGCAAAATATGTTCATTCATATTTCTTGAAATTCATTCATGATAATTCTAGAGTGGAGCATTCTCCAAACCTTGAGTAATTGACATGATTTGTTTTGTAATGGTTAAGTAATTTAGCCCTTTCTATTTTTACTTTGTACTTTATTTCAGAAAATTATACATTCACAATTCAATTGCCTATTTACTTCTTACACAACACAAGAATAAAACGTTTATTATGGGCAACCCTACCATTCTGACTTTTCAAGGGAAACATAATTTTGATCACTTTTAGTACAGGAAGAGAGAGAAAGTGATGTGGCAATATAATAATATGAAATGAATTCTGTAGGATATCTCATTTGGAATAGTATGATAAAAAAGACAATTTGCAAACACATTGAAAGGGATTGAAGTTTGATTGAGGATAGCTTGTGTCAAGAAATATTAAACTATGGTATACATAGAGTACAACAGGACATTAAATAAAACAAGACAATTAGAAGAGACAATATCCTCAAAGAATTACTAAAGACCTTTAAGAGAAATAAAAAGGAAGACATATTTTGGACTTACATGAAGAACTTATGAGGAAGGAATTTGACCAGAAAACTTCATTTGGCCAATTTTGATCCCCATACTGAAAAAAGGATTAGGATTATTACTGTTGGTAATAATCGGTTACAGTGGGTTTTCGATAACCAGAAGCTTACAAAAGGAACAGTGATAATTTCATTTTCTTTTAACAAAATACAGCCTGACATGCAACCTTACAATAAGCTCCTCTTGAGTTCTGCATACTTCCTCCCTTAATTCCATCCAACATCCCTATTCTATTCCTGTCCCTTCCTTGCTTGTCTAGTATTCTCCCCTCTCTAATACAGTCTTCAACATCCCATCACCAATTAAAATGCTCTACATCCATCTTTCCTGCCTTTTTTTTTGATTTCTCCAAACAATCCTCTCTCCTTCCCCACCATGCCTAGAACTTGCTCAATTGTTTTCCTTCCAGTCCACTTCACCTTTTCCATCCTTATCCAAAACCACATTCCAAAAGCCTCCAATCTATACCTACCATCCTGCTTCACTGACCATCTTTGCACACCATGTAAGACCATGCTCCATGTCAAAGTTGTGATGAGCCTTTTCTTAACATTCTCACTCAAAGCCCCAGTCATCAATTCCCTCCACCTTGTGAATGCTTTACAATTCTTCTCCTTGCATCTCCACTGCTTTGACCAATTTGATCCAAAGCACTTCTGAGGTACTTTAACTGTTCCATCTGCTCTAGTTTTTTGCCCTCTTATTTTAACATTTTTCTTAATTTTTCTAATCTAAATGTGGAGCACAGTATGCATCTGAATCCTAATTCTAGAAGCAAAAGTGTGAATGTAGGTTAGAGGTATTAGGTGTTGACTGGTAATGGAAGAGCTTTTAGTGAAGAAGTGAGAGGTGAGGTGATTAAGTAAGTTAGGTTTGCAGACAATCACAAAGTAGTTGGAAGCAATATAGAGAGGTAGTGGGATGTTGAGTGTTGAGATAGAAGAGAGAAAGTTGGGCAAGTGAGGTAGAAAGAGGAAGAGAGTATGCTTTCTAGAGTGTAGGAACAGATAGATGCTATGAAATCAGAAGGTAATACACAAAACATACCAGAAGCTAACAAACGAAAGTTTATGTAGTCTGTAATGCATAACAGTTGTTCGAGACTTTCCAAAACCTACAAATTTATCAGGTAGATTATCTATGAATTAATTAACTCATTAGAGAGTTTCCATACACTTTTATGAGTATCAACTTGTAATATTGAAGTGTCCCTATTTTCCAACCTTTTGTGACTCTGTGGAGAGATTCTGAAATGAAATCACTGTCTCGGGTAAAAATATCCAGCCAAGCAATCCTGCAGAGGCCTGGACAAGAATTAAATTAGATATTGTGCATATTTCACTAGGATTACTTCATTACATTCCGTGCTCAATGGCATCTCATGTACATTCATCAGCCTACTGTCACAGTTCACCATGCAGTATGGCTAAAAATATTTCCTATGATTAAAAATAACATTCAGCTGGGCATACCCTAGTTAGGTCCATGCCATGATCATTATGACAGCTGCAGTCAGTTATGTAAATTTTTGAAAAATGTGCTTTAGGGTCAAGATATCTGAAACAACTCTCATGTCTATTTGCTTTTTTTGTTAATAATCTCTTTGTCCAACATATACAATGTCAATTTCATATGTTATAATTACTGATTGTGGGTCCCGGTAGTCCAGGGGGTAGAGTGTTGGACTACTGATGGAGGGTCCAGGTTCGATTCCTGGGCAAGGCATTCTGGGCACCCGCAGCTCCACCCATGCTATGTGATTTTTCGGGTACCAGATCTACCTGGGAAACCATAACTGGCACAGGGAAAGGAACTGGCCCTCCTACCCTGATGTTTGAATTTCACATGCCGTAGGGCTTAGTACTTGGTGAAATCTACCATCACCTACCAAACCGACCTTTGGGTTGATTACTGTGTTTATGGTTTGTTTTAATTACTGATTGTAACAATATATATGTGGATAAGAATACAACATTGGTTCTCATAAAAACTTACATTGATTGAAACGAATTTATTCCCTTGCAGAAAACATCGCACCCATTGCTCTCCCACCATCCTCAAGCAACCCGCCCATGTACGAAAACACTCAAGTGATTGCAAGTGGCTGGGGAAAGACATCTGATGGCAAGTATTTTTCCATTTTAAATAGACAACAATCTATTCACAAGAAAATAATAACATCGCAACCAAGTTATAAGGTCATAATTATTTGTGAAGGTTAGAATTATGATTTGGTTGAAATAAATTCAAAGGCTGCAAAAGATATACTGGTGCAGTATTCACAGTAGCCACAAGTTAGAACTCATGAAGTACCACCTTCAATTTGAGGATAAAAAAAAAGAAATGTAATACTGACACATGGATGACACTCCAGTGAAAATTAGTTTTCTATGACCAGCAGGTTAAGTTAGGAAAATAATTTCAAATAGGACTCGTGAAAAACACAAATGGATATTATAGTTTTACTGTTTAAGCAGCAAGGACATTGGAGAAGCAAGAGAAGGCAGGGAGATTGACAATAAGCAGAAGTCTGCAGGTGAAGAAAGCTTTCTACTAGAAGAAACAACTACCCATGAGACATATGCATGGAGCTTACTTTTGAAGAAATGGAGATGTGGTACTGTGGAGGAATGATGAAAATAAAATGTTAAATGTGTTAATAAAAAGATATAATTCATAGAGTGGCTGAAGATAGATGCACAGGAGAAGGAAACTAATTAACCATAATTGGGGCACAATAGATTACTAAAGAACAAACCTGAAGAAGCTTAGGAGGGGAGCAATTATGAGAAGAATAAGGATCAATTAAGAGAAGCAGGTTGTGGAAAATGCTAGCTCTAGCAGCTACAAGGATCTTGCAACAAGCATGGAAAAGATGGCAAACACAAGGATAGCTCAGATAACTGTTACAAACCATCTTCAGATTGTAAGCCTGATGGTAACCAATTTTTATGGCATAGAGTGTGCACTATAATAAGAGGTTCTCCTTAGTGTACCCGTAAAAATTACAAAATGAGACAATATATGGTACGCCAATGAAACACTGACCTTAAGAGCTGAATTACCACACAGACTCATATATGTCAGCTGATAAATGGCTATTGAAAGTTGTCCCAATTACATATTAATGGTAGATATTGTTATTGCATGAGATATACAAGCCAGAGTAAAGAATTTGTATGAATAAATAGTAGTAGTTTTAGAGGAGGTGACCGACAGCTAAAGTCATTTGTGCTATTAGGGATGAATGGGAAAGGTGCAGAGGCTAACATACAGGCTTCACACCAAGAAGGCCGGGGTTCAAATCCTGGAGACAACAAATATTTTTCATTGGTATCCCGATCCCTACTTGAGGTGCTTTGTGGAGAGCACTTTGAGTGAGTACGACGTCCGTCAGATGGGGTATTAAACTGTGGGTCCCTTGGGGCCTTTCGACAAGAGTAGGCTAATGCCAATGCTGGGTTTCTCTCCACCCTTCCTTTCCCATCCATCCCTAATGGTACAAATGACCTCAGCTGTTGGTCACCTCCCCTAAAAAACTACCACTAGGAGGAAGGGTGGAGAGAAACCCGGCATCAGCATTAACCTACTCTAAAGAAAAGATGCCAAAGGGTTTGCAGCTTAATGTCCAATCCAAAGGATGACATACTTACTCAAAGTGCTCTCCCTAACAAAGCACCTCTAGTAGGGATCAGGATACCACTGAAAAATATCTGCTGTCTCCGGGATTCAAACCTGGGTCTGATCCCCTTGCATGAATAAATATGATGAACACATGACTATTTACTTCTCAGTGAATATTTTATTAATTGAAAATAGTTGTCAACAAGTTAATGGGTAAGAGAGTTAATTACTACCTACCTATGCTCTTTTAACCCACCAATCAAAATTAAAATCTCAATCTCTCTCATCAATCATAGTTTGTTAATTTATGTGCTTTATTAAACAGGAGCAGGAAGTATCAGTTCTACTCTCCAGTATACTCCATTGACCACAATTACCAATGATGAATGTGCACAGTTCTATGGAGACACCATATCCATCTCTCAGATTTGTGCCCGAGGAGATAATTATCAGAGCACATGTAATGTAAGTATCTTAATATTTTTAATATTTGAAAACTTTGATTTCTGCATGTTCAGCTCTTTTTAGTGATGGTACATTTAAATCAAACATAACCTGCCCTGCTGAGGATACAGTGGTAGTTTTCTATAAAAATGAGTAGGGACCTCTTTTTTTAAAAAAGAGTACTTCAAATAGGTTTCCAAGTTTGCCAAAAAATTGGAGCCCCAGGTAGCATAACCAAATATTCACTCTTTGAAATTGCACCCTCATGATCATTTTCTGTGCTTAGAGTTGAAATTAATGTTCAAGTTTATCTTTTGTTGGTCAATTTCATGTTACTTGCCTAAGTCTTTTATGGTATCCTATTGTGTGCTTCACAGTTTGCTAGTCAACTTTTTTAGGGATGCATAGTTATAATTATGATAAATTTTTCAAACAGGATAATACAAAACATTTCTGATACCCCTGGGAAATAGAAAAAAATAATGACTGCTCCATAATATAAATTCTGATATCATATTTCACTCATCTGATCTCTAATACATAACAATCTAAATCTTACCTCTATTCAGGAGACTATTTGTAATATATATATATATATATATAACAATTATATATATATAATTTTAGCTTGATGTATCAATAAGATGGTACAGACACCATTGAGCTGGTAACTCAGGCTAGGGGTTTAGCTGCACCAATCTAAGGCTACTTCATTAATTCTTGGTGTTATTGGTATCATCTACAAGTTACAACTTCAAGTTTGTTTGCTCTTTATGGGCCATCATTTTGAACCCAAATGTACTGGTTTCAATGGATTTATTAATGTTAGTCATGAACCCCTGGTAACTCCATGGGATGAAAAGTCATACTATCCACTTTTGCTATTTTATGATAAAATGTGATCTGTTGAATATACATACCAATGTCGAAGATGAGGCAAACCACTTAAATATCTCTTTTTCCAGGGTGACAGTGGTGGTCCACTTGCTGCACAAGATTCTGGATCTCCTCTCCTTATTGGAGTAATTTCCTTTGTTAGTGGAGAGGGTTGCGAAAGTGGATATCCTTCCGGGTACACACGTGTCACCACATTCCGCCAATGGCTTAGTGAAAATAGTGATGCATAGCTGCGAATATAAATTCATTAATGTACATATTTTCTTCTAATTTAATGCATCATAATTAAAATGATAAATAAATGAAACTGCTTTGTAAATTTGTCTTTTTATTCTACCATGAGGGGTTTTATACAGTTTTAAAGTATACAGGAAAAGATTTTATAAGTTAATGAAAGAGAATTATGTACTCCTGTAACTATCCTGATAAAGTGAAGATACTCCTCACATTTGAATATTTATGTGAAGAGTTTTGAGTATTTGAAGAACAATGTTTTCAAGATAAATGTTTCGTGAATATCCAGAATAATTATGAGGAATGAATTTCACTTGGAATCCAGTTCACTGCACAATCATTTTTAAAATTTAATTAAATTTTTTAGACAACTTATTTCATTATTGAAACAGGCATGTAAGTATAATATTCCTCATAAGTAATAGTCAACTGCTTCATCAGGGTCTCCACGTGCTTCAAAGCATGGATAGTTTATCTCTTACAATGTATGTATTCATGCAGGAATATTTAAAATACAATAGTGTTTGGAATCCATCATTGATGATTTTACAACTGCTTTAAAACACCTCTGGTTTGAGTCCTGGATAGGTGTGCCTGTTCACAATTAAATATCGCAGGGGATGATTGGATGCAAGTATGGTTCCTGAGCTACAAGAGCTACATTTATGCTTTGTTTGCAATTACATTCAGAATAAAATTTTAGATTCACTAAATTTTATTTTGATGTGATAAATATAAAAAAAATTAAAAAATAAAATATTAATAAAACAAAGGTTATGCGATTTTCCAGAAAGAAAAAGGCTAAGCTAAATATTAAAATAGGCGGGGAAAAATAGAGCAGGTAGAACAGTTTACATATCTCGGAAGTGTTTGGACCAATACGGTCAAAGTGGTAGGGACTTAAGGAGAAGAATTGCGCTAGGCAAGGAGGCTTTCTCAAGGAGGAGGGAGTTGATGATGGGGACGTTGAGTAGAGATATTAAGACAAGACTCGTAAAAACTCTGATATGGAGTGTAGCTATGTACGGCGCGGAAACGTGGTCGCTGAAGCAGGAGGATAGACGTAGATTGGAGGCTTTTGAAACGTGGGTGTGGAGAAGAATGGAGAAGGTGAAATGGACCGAAAGGAAAACAAATGAGGAAGTACTGAAGATGGTGGGTGAGGAGAGGGGTTTGCTGAGAGAAATCCTATGGAGGCAGGAAAAATGGATGAAAGGCGTATTGAGTGGTAGTGGAATGTTGAAGAAGGTAATAGAGGGGAGAATGTTGGGCAAGCGAGGAAAGGGTAGGAACAGGATATGGATGTTGGACGGGATGAAGGGAGGAAAGAAGTACACAGAGATGAAGAGGGACCTGATGTAGTTTAGGTTGCTGGATTGGGTTTTGTTTGGAGTTGCAGAATATTTGTTTGATGGTTGTGTCCATCCAAAAACCTACCTTAAACGGTAGATTACCTAATAAAATAAAAATATAAAAACTCATACCCTATTGAGCACAATTATGCTTATATTAACTTAATTAATGAAGTGATGATGGTCACTCAAATACATTCTGTGTCCATCAAAGGAAAAAAATTCTCGCCAGAAGAAAGTCAATCTCTTAGTATTTACGGTCAGAATGTGCAATGTTTGTGAAGCAAAATATTTTTACCAGTTTTCTCCTTGAAAATCACATGATATGTAAATGCTTCAATTGATTTAGGGTCTCGAAGCAATGACAGGAAATTTTCAATCTTGCACCAACTATAATATGTATTAGACACATATTAATCAATCTGAAGATACTTTTAAATACTGATTTTTCTAATGCAGATGTATTACGCTTAACTAAATACTGACTCACTGTTCATGAAACTGAAATTACATTCTTCCAAGGTACTAAACAGCCAGCATTTTTTGCCGCTCCAATTTCATAAATGGTGGCAATTTAATACTAGTCAAAAATGTTGTCTATCCCCTTATCTCATTTGATTTTAACTCCCTTAATGGCCTTCATATCTCACCATCATGTAAGCCAGGAACTAAACTATTTCCATCTATGTCATATACTTTTTCTATGTCTAACCTTGCTGGCCTAAAGGGTTTATCACAAAGTTCCATATATTACTTCCATCTCTCTTGGATCTTTTCTGGTTCAACCAGTACACTCCCAAACTTTTCTCTAATTGTTAGCACAGATTTCCCCTTCTTACTACTCAATAGTGTTTTAAGCTCCTTGCATAGCATTGAAATCTCACCCTTCCTCTGCGAACTTTACATATCCTCACATTATGTCTTCCAACTTGCTTCATTTGCTTTATTTGTTACAATCTCAATTTATTATTAAACTCTTTGCATTTCATTCTACCTCACTCAGTCCCAGTACCATATTTAATGCCATTCTAATGCGGTCAAGCAGGAAGGGTTTTGACAGCAAATCACATGAGGCCTGTGAAAGTGCATGTAATTGAGTGGAACTAATTTTCCCCTAGGCGCTGAGGGTGGCAGGTGGAATTTCTGCCATTTATAACCCTACAGTTGCTATCCCGTATTGTCTGTGGGAAGGAGTCCTTGAGTCTGCTAATTCTGGCATCTATTACCTGAATTTTATATGCATGACCCAAGCGACCAATGTAAGTAGGAGTGCGAATAATTTATATATTGCCACACCCTGTATTTTAAATAATATATTTAGTGCTTTCTGTCCACATGGACCCAATTGGGTCCATGTTCACCCCATGCAGTTTTACTATTATTTATTTTTTCAAGATTTGTGCCCTTCAGAATTACATAATTTGGTTTTTTATTCTACTCACTATAAGTCTTTTTTAGGTTTCACATACACAAGAAAGGTATCCTGGTCCCCAGATAAAGGTATTCACCACAGACCCTTCCATGTCAAAAATGACATACCTACTGCCAATTAATAGGTGAGCATCCACTTCACAAAGCCAGTGTTGTCATTTTGGATTGCAAGATCCTGTCAATTGGTTTGGACTCCATGGCAACTCAACAGCTCTGATTACGATGTGCAAGTCGATCCTTGCAATGTTGGCAGAGATGGAGAACTTGATCTGATGGAAGACATGAGATTTTTATGATGTGAAATTGTCTTACACTACCAAAAGTGAATCAAACTAATCAAAACCAACTTTTGGGCTCATTACTGGGATGAATCCTGAATTTTGATGATGGAGATTTGGTTTAAGTGAAAACCAGTGAATAATAGGGAGTACTATAATATTTTTTAATACAGAGTACAACAAATCAACTCAGGAGCTGCATATGCAATGAAAGTAATAAATAGATTGAACACGAGTTCCACAGACAGGCTATAATACTATAGGATCTGAATAGAACATTAGCAAGGTATGGCAAAATCTTTAGATTCTTGGGACAAAACAGTTCATTTAAGTAAATGTTTCAAAATAATTTAGAAATCGTACCAGACGTATAGTACACTACCACATGGGAAGGGAAACTATGTTGAATGGAGAACTTTGGACAGTGAGGGCTTCACATATTGTTTCACAAAATATTTTAAAGACTTCTATCGAATATTCACTTACCTATACCTCGACCAGTGTTATTAATCTTATCACCAACTCAAATGAACCAATTTGTGTATACCTTTGGCCTAAAATTTCTCAACCATGGCATTATGGCACAGGAAATGGCCAATGAGCTGTTTTCTATACGCTGCAGACTTAATAAAAACAAGCGCAAAGTGAAACAGCTCTTTAAAACAACCTTTAAATGATTTTAATGACAGTGATTGGGACCAAGTTTCCTTAATGCATAATTCATTATTATCAGTACATTAATTTTATTACCTGTACAAATATCACCAACTTAGGCATGTTTATATCAAGGAAATATAAATAATCTAAATCTACATAATACTCCTGTAAGCAGCCACAAGGGTGTGTGGGGGGGGTGTTAGATCACCACCAATAAAAGGGAATAAAACCACATGCAAAACCAACATATTCATGAAAACCTCACCCACAGAGGCATATATATATATATATATAATGTACATGTTCGTGGGTTTTCCAAGAAAGTGACTATATATATATATATATATATATATATATATATAAACTTGGAAAAGACGCTCTCCGGCGACGCACAAACACACAAACACTAACACAAAAAACACTACACACATAGAAACATAAAAGAAGGACACTTACATTGGATATTTACGTTTCGACGGCACGGCCGTCGTCATCAGAATATATATATATATATATATATATATATATATATATATATACTCTTGAAGATGACGCACTCCGGCGACGCACAAACACACAAACACTAGGTTAATAAATATTAAACATACAGAAACATAAAAGAAGGACACTTACGGTAGATATTTACGTTTCGACGGCACGGCCGTCGTCATCAGAATCTATATATTATACATATATATATATATATACACTTTTTTGGAAAACCCACAAACGTGTAATGTAAATTCACTGATAGTCATAACAAACACAGAAACCAAAACACACAAAAGAGGGACTCACTGGTTCTCGAATTTTCGGTGGTCCAACCACCTTTCTCAAGAGGAATTAGGAATATATATATATATGTATATATATATATGCGACGACCTTCTCAACCCACACCCAGGCAAATACATATACCATCAACCAACATCCACATGTAAATTAGTAAAAATCTAGCGAATAATGTGGAAATTAGAATTTAAAAGCAAGACGGGGAAACTCTACTATCTAGCAATGGAGGCATGCCCCCCAAACAAAGAAATGAGGTTTGGAAGGAGAAACTTGAAAACAAACAAAGCAGGTTCAGCAATACTATAATGAGGCACTACATTCTTTATTGGCAATCCCATGTGGGAAGGGGTCTGACAACAAAACACACAAGATTAGTGAAAGTGCATGCATTTGAGTAAAACTAATTATTCCCTAGATGCTGTGGGTGGGAAGTGGGAGTTTTTGTTATCTATAATCCTGCAGTTACTATCCCATATTGTTTGTAGGGAGGAGGAATCCTGCAGTCCACTAGTTTTTGCTTCTATTTCCCAAATTTTACACTCATGATCCAAGCAACCCATGTATGTTGGAGTTCAAATAATTTGGGAGACCTCGGTACTGAAACATGCGAATCTGAATTTATTTAGCAAGTTCAACCTGGCATCGAATCCTCTTTCTTCTAATGATTCTGACCCCAACTTCAGAAGCATTTCAGTGTTGCTTTTCATTTTTTTGTAACAGTAATTGAATAATTACATAAATTGCCTCCTCCTTGGTGTTTTTACCACATAGCTGCATGAACCACTTTTTGACAAGCTGCTCTCCATTTTCTCTGGTTGAGGAATAAGGTTTCTCTGCCCTCTTTCGCCCAGTCGCCTTTACATTGCCCATTCCAGAGGCTGCTGTCCATCAAAGCAGAAGTGTATGTCCTCTTCTCTTCCAACTACTTCTGTGGACTAACACCATTGAACCCCTGATCATGTTCTCAGCGATCTTTAGCCACTCCCATTATCTTCTTACATCTACATTGGGTACACTGGGGTTGGGGTTTTTCAAATAGGTAGGGGAAGGTGGGGGGAACCTGTAACAAAAAAAATATATATCCACGCGCAGTCCCTAACCTGTACATTAATACTTATTGTGTTGAACTGACTCCGGGGGGGTTTCGACTACAAGCATCCTGGTCTCTTATTGTTCTAGGAAAAAATGACATTTTAAACCTGTCAGTCTTGCAGTCTATCTCTCTAATCTTATATTCGTGATCCCTCTGACCGTAATACGTTGGGGTTCATATTATATTCTTGATGTCACCGGAAAAGGGCTCATCTTTAAATACTTTTAATAAGTTTAACCTATGTTGTAAATGCTATTGTGTAAGAGAATCCCAACCTAAATTGTCTAGCAAAGTGGATACGCTGCTCTTAATTCTCTCTCTCATGACATATTCAAAATATGACACTCAATTGTCCACCTGAGTATTTATATTTTTTGGCATGATTAGCCAAGTCATTCTGGAATGGCAGATACTGGCTGATCAAGGTCCACTTTGACCCATTTAAGCCCCCTCACTATTTAAAATTTGCCTCCTGTGAGTGGCCACTGACTCGATTGCTACTGTTCCCATTCTGCACTTTTGTAAGAGGTCCAAGTCAAATATATATACAAGATAAAAAAGTGATGTTGGGGGATAATGGTGTCTGACAGGATTGGTTCCCAAGTTGATGTCTTGTAATAGTCAAAAGTCAATCTGGGTTGAATGCCCAATACTGACATAGGTGACCAGGTAGGTGGTACACCTGTATTTTCCTGAAGGTATTAGCTAAAGCAAGGTTGTACACTTCTATGCAATCCAGTACCTGGAAGCCATAGTCATTATGGTTGCTATGGCCATGATCTCCAAGATACATACAGCCATCCCTAATCACTTCCACGTGCCCACTCAGGTCTCATTGGACTATTATGTGTTGACTGGGCTCAAAGAATGATGGGTGCATGCCCAGATAGAAAAAATCTCAACAGAAATCAGGGAAAACTGGACATCAGGAATGGATAATAAGTTTTTAGAATCACTCCTTAACTGATTTTAGGAAAAATGTAAGGGATTTTTGTCGACTTTTTCACAGCAATCATGAAGTAGTTTCACCAGAGCCATTATTGAGTTAATTTTAATCCTCCTGAAATAGAGCACATGAGATCTACTTGACCATTATCTTAATTTTGAACATATCCAAGTTAACATATTGAAATGAAATTATTCACTCTGTAATTCTACACAATCAGTATATCTTTGATGGACTGATTGTGTATCAAAGATACAACTCGGTATATAGGTGTATCAAAGATAAGACTCAGTATATCAAAGATAATACTGAGAATCATAAATAGGAGATTATATAATAGAGAAAATGATTATCTAGGTAAAGAACAGTTTAAATTTAGGAAGTGGAAGGGAAGACTTGATGTTATGTACCTGAAAAGAGAACATAAATGGAAATGTCACAATGACATAATTGTTGTAACGTTTACAAACACTCTGACAATATTTTTTTATGCTGCCTGAGTACACGCAAAGGTCAATCAAAGTTGGATGGGGGCCTAGTCTTCCTCTCCACTATTGAACAGTCTGTGATCTATTAAAATATATACCTGGAACATGGAATATTATTAAGTTACTTATAAACTTTATTTTGGCTACAGAATAATGTCAACTCAACTTTATTTAAAGCACACAAACTGTGACTAACAGCAGTTTTAATTTTGGTACATTGATGATTTAAGATGCACTGCAAATAAGATAATTTTCCATTTAAATCATGTGATGACAAAATGGATGTGTGGAAATTCTCAATGAATCTGACTCGGAAAAACTGAGTGATATAAAATGCTACAGGCACATTTCTTGCAATCCCCACTTACTATATTAGAATGGAATTTAAATAGATTGTTATGTCACCAGGGAATTTGTTAATTGTTTGAAAAACTCAGGCTATTGCTTCTTTCAATGCATTCTTAATTATTCTGCACTGTTCAATATTTTAATAATACTTAAGAAGTTTATGAAGAAAGAAGTGTGGTGATAAAAGCAGAGAAGCTGTTTGAGCTACTCAAATCATAAAACACTGCAACTTATATGCTTGAAATACCTTTTATCTAAATCCTATCTTTGTATATCAACCAAAGAAAATCATCTCTGCTCTCACTTATATGGTGAAAGTCACATCGCAAAGCCACATACGTCACATCACAACCATGACAAACCGATTTGCATGCCCTGATCTACCTTTAAGAACTGAACTGTAGTCCTGCAACTGCGGCTAGATGCATTTCTTAAAGGTAGATCAGACTATGCAAATCCTTTTACCATATCAAGATTGTAATCCACAGGGAAGAATAGCAATAGCACCACAATTAATGTTCAGCCTTTATCCACCAATGAAACTCATCCAAGCTACGTAATGAAAATTGCAACATCCAAAAGTAATGATGAAGATCAGGAAATCTTTAGTGAACATCACTGAAATCTCTTGATGAACTATTCTACCAATCAAATGGATGACAAACAGAAAATGATGATCTAGTTAGAGCTCAAATCTCAATTGAAAGAGGTGCAGGAGATGCCCCGACAGTGATAACTTTGATGGAGTCATCTGCTTCTGAGAACTGAAATCAAAACAACTCCAAAGTGTAAAAATCATCTGCCTTGAATGGGATCCTGATCAATGTGAATGATTTTTACACTTGGGAATTGTTACATCTTAAATCTAAAGCAATAGTATATGAATCTGAGAAATGCAACAGAATGAACTAGAGAAAAAATGAGAATGAATAACTTTCCCATTCATTCACAAGATTAGAGTAAGGCGAAAATTACCATTAAAAGTAACCAGGAAGTCAAAACTGATCTCTCAATCCTATCTTCCTGGGTTTGATGAGCATCTTTCCATCCTTTAACTGTAATTTTATTTCATGACATTCATCTAACAGCCATGTCATCCATAATATAACCATAAACACAGTAATCAACCCGAAGGTCGGTTTAGTAGGTGATGGTAGAGTTCACCCGTGTACCAAGCCCGACGGCGTGTGAATATTCACACATCAGGGTAGGGGGGCCAGTTCCTTTCCCTGTGCCGGTTATGGTTTCCCAGGAAGATCTGGTACCCGAAAAATCAACTAGCTTGGGTGAAGCTGCAGGTGCCCAAAGTGCCTTGCCTGGGAATCGAACCCAGGACCCTCCGGTCAGTAGTCCAACGCTCTACCCACTAGACCACCACGACCCGCCATCCATAATATATTAGTGGTAAAATGTTACATAATAACATTAGCAGGGATTATAAATAGTGGAACAGAGGGTTTAACAGTATTGTAGAAGAATGGAATAACGATTGAAGGCTATCATTTCCAACAAGTATATTTTCAGGTCTTTCCACTAGTTTTTACCTAGTAAGTTTACAGTAATGGTTGGATAATTAGTATGTTACATAAAAAATGTCAGTCATGCTACATACAAGTAAAACAGTAAACTATTTTCCAAAACTTCATTGGAATGAAAGCTCTGAGAATTGTTTGGGGCCTTGGATACACAAGCAGCTTGTTTGGAAAGTATGTTAGCATAGATCTATGCTATTTCTCTTTAGCCTAACAGAATTAAATTAATTCATGGTTAAGCTATTGGGAATATATAGTCTGTTTCAGTCCATTAAATATGACCTTGAGTATATCATATGCCTTATTCAGCAAACACAAGAAATCTATATAAAAAATTAAAACGTTTCTTTCATTCATACATAATTACAAACATCTATACACCACAATCTCAAAAGGAATTCAATAGAATATGAATGGCTCCAACTATGTATAGTGAAGTAATTCATCCACACCATAAGTTAAAACTTTTAAATAAAATCTCATCCGAGTTAACACGATTTGACACTAAAAATTATACAAGCTGCATAGAGAACTTCTCTCCATGTATATACAATGCCACTAATGAGATCTAAATGCATGCAAATAGACTGGAAAATATATATAAATATAATAGTTCAGTCACATGGGACAACATTAATATGGCACAAGTATTGAATGGTTTTGATAAATTACTACATTACCTAGTTTGTGCTTTCCATTGGCCAAAATGAAATGGCAACATTTGAGCCAATTCATACTGTATGTACAGACTTTGGCATTTATAACAACATTCAACTTTTAAAAGTTTAAATGCCCTCACTCAATTTGTCAACAATAACACATTACATACTCTTTATATCCATTTTTTTCCTATTTGTACATTTTTTAAAATTTCACCATCTGTAAATTTTCACACTCCTGCATGCCTCGGAACGTCGTGGTACCAATTACCTTGGCAGTAAAACTGGATGAAAATTGTACAAACATCTCTCGTACGAATTCAAATAAAAACTCTCATATAAAATTGAAACAGGCTGATGTTAAACTTCTTCACACACACCAGTAGAAAAATTTGTAAATTAAAATCTCTTCTGGGACGAATTTTTTAAATCACGATTGACTCTTTTGTCCCCCTCCTGTGATGCCTACCAAGCCCATGGAGGGATCCCAGAAATAGAAGGAACAGTGAAAAAGCAGAACTGCAGACCACTCCTCATATTGCCAAAATTAAGCAGGCGAGGAGGGCAACACAGAGGATGCAGGCGAGGAAGGCAACACAGAGGATGCAGAATTGCAGTTCTTTTCTTTGGTTTTCGGATCCATCCTCACACAATGTCTATGCCACCCATCCAACTGCGATAGGCAGCAGGGTTGGGGTACCTACCAATCCATAGTGGAGCACTACTTGCCATTAAATACAACGGCTTGACTGCTGCATCAACACTTTGGGGCAGTCCACCTGGCAGCTGTAAGCAAGGGCAGGGACAGGAGGAAGGTCGGCAAGTGTTGTCTGCAGGGATAAAGGAAAAGGTTGCAACAATTGCTCATGGATGAGACCATCAAGCCCATCCTTTTCTAGACTCCTTTTCTTTAAGCAGAATTCAATCCAGGGGAGTCATGGATTCTCAGGTTAAAGACAATTATCATGCCAAACATGACAAGAGAGAAGCACCACGACCTAGACTAGAAATGCATACATGGCAGTGGAGATTACATCCTCATTTTCAAACAGCTAATTTAAACGTAATCAGTGAGCTTTCCAATCTCCAAAGGTACACTCATCACGTGAGCATTGAGGAATGTCATTCAATGGTCATTTCACATCCATTTGGTCCGCCTCTTATTCAGTCTCAAATGGTTTTGCAAACCGAGAACACAGTCATGGGCTGTCTTCCCCACGTTACTCATGGATTCGAAGAATGGCCAGCAGAAGCACCACTGCTATCGGCAGCAGTTTCTTTGAGGTGCTGCTGATGCTGCTGCTGAAGTTGTTGCTGTTGGTGTTGCTTCACAAAAGCACTCAGTCGATTGAGCAGGAATTGCTTGTCATGACCCTCAAGGACAAGTTGACGTCTCAAGACATTAACCATATCCCGATTTGCAGTTGACACAGCCTGAAGATAAACAATGAACAGATAATAATTGGTATTGTTACATGCAGTATAGTATGCAACATTACCAAGACAAGAAAACTACTGGGTAAATGTATGATCAGAACTTCACTATAATATAATGAAAGCATAAAAGAATCCTTTTAGTTGTTCCTTAAAAGCCCTCAGGAATTCAATTGTTTGAGGATACGCAGATAGCATATCTACATTAGGGACTCTGAAGAAAATGAAGGGATTTGGGTGGGAATCCCAGTCTCAGAGAATGATTTTTACATTGTGAAGTTACATATGAGTACTACCTTGATCAAAAAGTTCCCGGAATTTATTCAGAAAATTAAAAATACAAGTTTATTCATCTAAATCTATATTGTCCCCTTCAAAGTAATCCCCATCGACTGCAACACACTTATGCCAGCGCTTGATCCAATCCTCGAAACATTTTTTATATTCGGTTCTCGGTATGTCCATCAGTGCTTCCTGCGATTTTTCCATTACTTCCTCTCGGCTGCTAAAACGCGTTCCCCGTAATGGTTTTTTAACTCGATTGAACAGAAAGAAGTCACAGGGAGCCAAATCAGGTGAATTCGGTGGCTGTTGGATGGTATTTGTTGCATTTTTCGTCAAAAAATTACGAATAATGATAGCACTGTGCGACGGTCTCGACGCACTGTGCGACGATTTCTGGTCTCTTTCGGCGAATTGCTTCACGCAAACGTCTCATAACGCCCAAATAATACTCTTTGTTTACTGTCTGGCCTTCTGGCAAAAATTCATGATGCACTACACCGTTGTAATCCATGAAAACCGTCAGCATTGCCTTCTTTTTTGACTGAAAACGACGTGGTTTTTTTGGTCTCGGCTCATTTGGTGAACGCCATTCACTTGCCTGATGTCTGGATTGCGTGTCGTACTCATAAACCCACGTCTCGTCTCCAGTAATGATCCTTTTGATGAATGTGGGATCGGATTCAGCCTCGCAAATCATGTCTTTTGCGACGTCAACACGGTCTCTTTTTTGCATGAAATTGAGGTCTTTTGGCACCAACTTTGCTGCTACACGACGGAAACCCAAATCATTAACCACAATGTCTTGGGCAGATCCATAGGCAATGTTCAAGTCCTCCGCTATTTCTCTGATGGTTAATTTGCGGTTATTGACCAACATTTCTTTTACTTTATCAATTTTTTCACCGACTTTCGATGTCGATGGTCTGCCACTGCGTTCATCATCTTCGATTGACTCATGACCACTTCTGAACCGCTCGTGCCACTGGTAAACGACCGTTTTTTTTAGAGAATCGTTGCCGAAACACTTTTCCAACATTTCCAACGTCCGTGCGCCACTAAATCCGTTTTTTACGCAAAATTTAATACAAGTTTGTTGTTGCAAATTTAAATCCATTTCTGCAATTGTAAAAAATCGCCAACACACACAGAGATAGATGTACTCTTGGCTACGTAACTTTTGCAAATGTCAAGTTATGACACTAAGATTTAAAGGGAATATCAACAACAGATGTACCAATTTAACAAAAAAAAACAGAACTCAAATCGGAACGATGGGAGCGCCACACGGTGGTTATTCCGGGAACTTTTTGATCAAGGTAGTATATGATTTTAGTAGCTAAAAACTAGATGCACGTTAAGTATGTTTTCCAAAATAATTGTATGGTACATTTTGGATGGTTATGGTTAAATTTCATTAGAAACGAAATTATGATAATCAAGAGATAAGGGTTAAAAGGTGGAAATATAACATATAAAGCAGGGGAAACTCAAATAAACATGTGTATTGCAAAGTATTTAACTAATGTTTACATAGCACTATACTTCCCTTTTGCACTTAACGCTGTTATTGTGTATAAAGCATTTCGGGAAAAACCAATCAGTCTATAAATTGTCCAGTTGCAATGAAAACTTCTGAAGGTATTTAACAATGCAGTACAAATCAAACTATTGCGAATCACCAAGTGGTATATCAATGATTTCTGTAATTAACCCTCTTAGTGCTGCATTCTGCCAGCAGTACTGGTGAAAAGTGCAGAGGGTTATTTAATAAAATGTATCTTCTGAGGGGAAAAAGTATTTTGAAGTAATTTCTTAAGATATCCAGAAGCGGTTTTATTTATTGCATAGTAAGTAGTCAAAACGGTCAAAGTAGTAGGGAGAAGAATTGCGCTAGGCGCAAGGAGGCGGGAGTTGATGATGGGGACGTTGAGTAGGGAGGTTAAATAATATTTATATATATATTATAAAATATATAAAAAAAATTATTTGTATATATATATATATATATATTATAAAATATATAAAAAAAATTATTTGTATATATATATATATATATATAAAACTTAGACAGCAACATACAATATGAGAACACAGAAATGGAACACTCACACGTTATTTATTGATAATTACGATGGAATCGAGGAAGACAGAGCTCAATTCCTCAATTGAGTCCTAACTAATCTTCCGAGGAAGATGGAGCACAATTTCTTCGAAATTATCAAGAAATAATGTGCGAGTGTTCCTTTTATGTGTTCTCATATTGTGTGTTGCTGTCTAAGTTTTATTATATATATATATATATATATGCTTCCCCGACAACGGCATTCTGATAACGACGGCCGTGCCGTCGAAACGTAAATATCTACTGTAAGTGTCCTTCTTTTATGTTTCTGTGTGTGTAATATTTATTATCTTAGTGTTTGTGTGTTTGTGCGTTGCCGGAGAGCGTCATTTTCAAGATTATATATATATATATATATATATATATATATATATATATATATATATATATATACACACACACACACATATTGAGATAAATAGAAAAGATATGTGAATATTAATAGAATAGAAGTGACCAAAAAGTACTATAAAATTAGATAACTTGGTTATCACTCAGATTAGCATTGAGGTATATCAATAAACTTAGTATAAGTGCCCTGGGACAAAAACTAGCACTGCTACTGTGAATGGTAACACAATTTCTTGGGAAAGATTGAGATTGTTGAAATACATAGTAACACAATTAATTTCCATGTAGAAGCCATGACTTGAAGTGACTCCCCCAAGAAAGGGCCCTCATTAAACTGCCAGGATGGGCAGCAGCTTTTCATCATAAAAGAAAAGATGAATCTCACATTGTGCAAATAATGGTGAGTGAGGTTGACCCAATCTGCAAGGCACTGTTTATTCTACTACACTACTCAGCTAAGAAATTCCTGTGTCAGGAAAATTCATCCTGAATCTACAAACAGAAATTGGGTGAAGAAATTGTACATTAAAAGGGATTTAGGGTGAAGAGCGTTCAACAATAGAGTGAAAGGATCATCACAATCATGATAAAAATTGATATGCACAATTACTAACCACCACTACATTTCTTAGCCTTGGATAAATTGAAAAAAGAGATAGCATACCCTATAAGACACCTCTTCATCTCTGTATACTTCCTTCCTCCCTTTATTCCATCCAATTTTCTTGTCTTCAACATCCCATTTTCTATCAAAATACTCTGCATCCACTTTTCTTGTCTCAATTGGATTTCTCTCAACAGCCTTTCTCCTCCTTTACCATCTAGTACAAAATACTTCGATAGTTTTCCTTTGCCCATTTTAATTTTTCCATCCTTTTTCAATGCCTACATCTCAAAAGCTCGCAATACTCTACTATCATTTCCTCAAGCATTAAATTTCTCCACTGTACAAAACTATGTGGTAAAGTCTCCACCATTCTTTTCTTTATATCCTTGCTCAAGGTCTCCATCATCAACTCTCTTCTCAGACATATTTATATTGATTTTCATCTCTTATCAAACAAAATGAATTTTTAATTGATCATAATCCTTTGCTTGACCAGCACTAGTTTATCTAGTAAGTAGACTTGGTTCATCCACAAATCTAATTTTATGGATCCCCCATCTGCTTGTCACTTTTGCACTAATAATGACAATAATAAAACATGATTTATTAAGTAGAAAATTGAATTACCATAAATACTCATGTCTTGATTTCATATGTAGGTCAACTCCCAAATTTTTACTTAAATTGATTTTATTTCATAGATCTCATATTATACTATATGTAAACCCTTATTAAAAAAAAATTAAATACTGCTTCTTTTCATCTAGTGAATTGATTTTAAATATAACTTGTGAACTTTTGCTATTTCAAATTATGAACAGTATTAAACATTATTATCGATAGTGATATTTTGAGTGGACCCAGAAATACACCACTGATATTGCCCAAACGATATTACAATTGTTTGATTTTACCACTGTACTGCAACAAGCAGGCAGCAATAGTGGGGCTAGCTTTAGCAGTAACACAAGTCATATCTGAAACATTATATTTATGTGGCAGTAATGGCAGTGAATTTCAGAATGTAACCTTGCAGAAGTTGAACCCACACCTCAATTAACATATTATTTAACTTACTATAAACACCTTTCTCGTGCATTGGTTGACCCTTAATTTTTTCACTGAAATTTCGTATTTAAAGGTAGACCTGTACATGAGTATACACGAATACTGTTGTTTTTAGAGACATTTTAAATTGACGAGTGGACAAAAGAAACAATAGTAGGTTTCCAAAATAAGGAGGCAATGATTTCAAATTACCTCGGACTAATACTACCAACATAAAAAATAACACACTGAAATAAGCAACAAACAAAATGACTTACATGAAAGTAGCAGAGTGCCAGGGCTAAAGCAGCAAAGGCTGGGACGGCAAAGGTTGGAGTGATGAGCCCAGAAATGAAACCCCGCAGCCAAGATGGCAACCTCTCTGTGGTGGCACGCGAGACAGTTTCCCAAACAGAGGAACGCCCTCTAAACGGTCCACATGAGAGCGATGGCTGCGTCTCAGCAAGGGCATAGCCTATTGGCACTGCCGAGGCAATCAGAGAGAGGAGTAGCACGGCCATAAAGAGTGAGTGTGTTCGTGATGCCCTGTGCAATGGTGCGAGCGATGAGGAGAGGGAGGATGGTGCTCGCGAAGTGTGGCAGTCGACACGACGGACATAGAATGACAGTATAGAAGCAATTGCTGACAGTGTGGGAAGCAGGGGGCAGTAGAACGTTCCGAGCCAACAGAGTGTCTGACTGTACACGGCATCAAGGACGTGGCTCGGGAGGTCAAACTCCGGTGGTGTTATGAGGAACCTCATGAAGCAGCCAGGGCCACCTCTCCTCTCCCGACCATCCCCATCCTCACCCCGGTCAGACAGACAGCGTTTTGCAAAAAGCGCCCTCGGCACGTGGATGCAGAAGGTGACTGCAACGTGCACAGAGAAATCCAAGATGACCAACTTGTAAAACTGCTGCCCAACAAACGTCTCCCAGCAGACGGGAGTGTCACATGATACACTGAAACACTCCGTTACATTGGTCATAGGATCACTGATGTGGCTTCCGCGGCTGCACGAAACGACACTATAGAACGAGGCAAGCAGGACCCCAAGAGAGGACAAGCGAAGGAATACTGTGCGCAAGAGCGTGATTCTGACAGCAACAAGAGGACTGTATCGCTCGAAAACAACTAGAAAAGCAAAGAGGTACGGTACAGTGAAGTTGAGCAATAAAATAGCCATGTATGGTAAAAATTCGAGCAGCAATCTGTAAAGAGCATCTGTCAATATTGGAGGATTCTCTTCCTCGACCAGAGTGGGAAGGGTTCTTGGTGCATCTGCATGAGTTTCTGCCAGTCTTTCCCTGCTGAACTTGAATATTCCGTAAATGGCAAAGCCTAGGGCTCCCAAAACACAGAACACAAAAGCATTGATTGAGATTCTCACTAGAGACAAATTGAACTGCTCCCTCCTTGTGCGATTCCTTCTCTCATCATCCATTTTTTCAGATCTCAAGCAAGCCCTCATCTCGTTGTACAGTGCCCTGTGCTTGGTTATGGCTGCAGTTTCATTGTCTATGCAAAAGTCCCAACCTGAGAATACTAAGTGACAGTATCTGTGGGCTCTACCTCCCTCCCCTTCTACTAATCTTTCCTTAAATCCGGCAGCCGCAGACTTCACTATGGCTGCCAGGGAAACTAGAAAATAAGCTAGGGTAGCTGCAACATATGCAAGGGGTAGGTCATAGCCTTCTATATCATCATACATCCCATAGAAAGCCAGAGTCCTTTCTAGCCACCCGGTACCTTGGACAAAATCTATTATGAAGTTCCCCCCTGAGTCATTTGGACCGTAAAGGTATGCTTTGGAGCAGCACTCAGCTGCAAGAGCAGCAGAGGGGGTACCATTCTGAGGGGGTGGAGGACATGGTTCATTATCAGTATCAGAACTAGAATGGACACTGCCAAAATGGTGTGGACCTAGAATGAAGGATGGTAATACTACAAGGCTGAAGACTAGAAGGAAAATCGTTAAGTTGAGGAAGACTAGCCAACGAAGGAATAGGAAATAGGAGAGCACGCCAGTTCCGTGGCGTCCTTCTATGTGCTTGAGGCTACCACGCCAAGGTGCCAGCTTTGTCCGGAGCTCCTTCCATCGAGCATGAGCAGTACGCCACCATTTTCTGCGCCGCCAGTTAAATTGTTCCAATCCTTGCAGGCGAAGCTTGGTTGCATTTTGAAGTCGTGCCTTTAGCTCACGTTTCTGGGCCATGCACACTGGCAGAGCCTAGTTAGGAAAAGTAATGAAAATATTTATAATATAAAACATAGTTAATAATCTTTTTTATTAGACAGCAATAGGCCACCAGTACTTAATAATGGAGACTAGATCACTTTCTAATCTCTAACACAAATCAAACAATGCAGTTTACATCTTAATGTGGAAATAAAAAAAAATTTCACAATTCATTTGTAAACATGACAGCGTTTCAAAATATCAAAGTGTGCCATACAGAATGTTCAACCTTTGGAAATTAAATGAGGTGTACTCATGGGTTCTTTACTTTCTGCTTCACAGTGCAACCTTGTACAAAGAGCATAATTTGTTTCGCAATCTTTCTTGTAAAGAGAAACACTCATTCAGTGAAACAACTTTTTGTACATAAATTAAAGTAAAATACTACCTTGAACAAAAAGTTCCCGGAATAACCACCGTGTGGCGCTCCCATCGTTCCGATTTGAGTTCTGTTTTTTTTGTTAAATTGGTACATCTGTTGTTGATATTCCCTTTAAATCTTAGTGTCATAACTTGACATTTGCAAAAGTTACGTAGCCAAGAGTACATCTATCTCTGTGTGTGTTGGCGATTTTTTACAATTGCAGAAATGGATTTAAATTTGCAACAACGAACTTGTATTAAATTTTGCGTAAAAAACGGATTTAGTGGCGCACGGACGTTGGAAATGTTGGAAAAGTGTTTCGGCAACGATTCTCTAAAAAAAACGGTCGTTTACCAGTGGCACGAGCGGTTCAGAAGTGGTCGTGAGTCAATCGAAGATGATGAACGCAGTGGCAGACCATCGACATCGAAAGTCGGTGAAAAAATTGATAAAGTAAAAGAAATGTTGGTCAATAACCGCAAATTAACCATCAGAGAAATAGCGGAGGACTTGAACATTGCCTGTGGATCTGCCCAAGACATTGTGGTTAATGATTTGGGTTTCCGTCGTGTAGCAGCAAAGTTGGTGCCAAAAGACCTCAATTTCATGCAAAAAAGAGACCGTGTTGACGTCGCAAAAGACATGATTTGCGAGGCTGAATCCGATCCCACATTCATCAAAAGGATCATTACTGGAGACGAGACGTGGGTTTATGAGTACGACACGCAATCCAGACATCAGGCAAGTGAATGGCGTTCACCAACTGAGCCGAGACCAAAAAAACCACGTCGTTTTCAGTCAAAAAAGAAGGCAATGCTGACGGTTTTCATGGATTACAACGGTGTAGTGCATCATGAATTTTTGCCAGAAGGCCAGACAGTAAACAAAGAGTATTATTTGGGCGTTATGAGACGTTTGCGTGAAGCAATTCGCCGAAAGAGACCAGAAATCGTCGCACAGTGCGTTGAGACCGTCGCACAGTGCTATCATTATTGAGTAATTTTTTGACGAAAAATGCAACAAATACCATCCAACAGCCACCGAATTCACCTGATTTGGCTCCCTGTGACTTCTTTCTGTTCAATCGAGTTAAAAAACCATTACGGGGAACGCATTTTAGCAGCCGAGAGGAAGTAATGGAAAAATCGCAGGAAGCACTGGTGGACATACCGAAAACCGAATATAAAAAATGTTTCGAGGATTGGATCAAGTGCTGGCATAAATGTGTTGCAGTCGATGGGGATTACTTTGAAGGGGACAATATAGATTTAGATGAATAAACTTGTATTTTTAATTTTCTGAATAAATTCCGGGAACTTTTTGATCAAGGTAGTATGATAAAGCATTCCATGCCAAAAAAAAATATTATGTAGAAGGTTTATTCAAAGAAAATTATGCACGGATTGTTTAGGATTTTGAATCACAATCATCTTCTTTGCAATCATGTACTCAGGAATGCAAAATCAAGTTGTAAAACCAAAGAAGGATCAAAATAAATTAATTAATAAACTATTTATGATATGCACCTGATTCCTTTTCACTAGAAAGGTGTCTAAAAACATTTTTTTGCTAATGCTTTCAATTTTTGTAAAAATGAGACTAAGAATTATAATTAAATAAACTTCAGGTGTGCATTGCCAATGTATCATTAGGGCGATGCCTTCTATGCATGGTACAATACACCCGTTTCCTGTTATCTCCACATGATATTTAGCCTCGTGTTTTTGACTGAACACTTCTCAAAGGCTTGGGGAATTTCTGAATGATAAACATGAAAGGAATTGATTTTCAAACTGCCGCTTGCATTTGTACAAAATAGCAGCTTGAGATGGCCAATCATTAGCTTTTGGCCGGGCAATCAATCCCTTTCTACTGTTACATGAACAGATATAGGTTCACTAGGTATCCTATTCCATAAGAGATCTGACTTGTCACAATTAAAAACCTATTGGAGCAAGTATCCCTCTGAACCTAAGAGCTTCTTGAACTCACAGATGAAGCTCTCTGTTTTATGTTTGCTTATTTACCAAGCCTCACAATGCCATGGATGCCAGTTCTTCTCATATACTTATAAAACTATACATGACTCCCTCTAAATACTTCTTCAGCCGTAAACGATCCAGGCATAGATATTCTTATCACTCTCTTTGAAGTATTCATTTCCTTTGACTTGTCTGTGTTTTTGAAGAAAATGTCAATTGTTGGTTGGCATAATAGATTAGCCACGCTCACATCTTGTTCCCTATTTTTGGTGATTTTATTTTTCATTTCTACCGCTATTTTTATTCTCTTATAGTTTTCTTCTAACGGATTTTTCTTTCGGGCCATTTTTTAAAACATGTGCAAAATATTATGGATGGGTTGTGACAGCCCATGGGTAGAGTATTGGACTACTGATCATAGGGCCTGTGTTTGATTCCAAGGCAAGTTTTTCTGGACACCCTCAGATTTTTTGGATACCAGATCTTTCTAGGAAACCATATCCAGCAGAGGGAAAATTGTTTTTAAAAAATATTATTAAACTTTGCACAAAAAAATCACTGGTAATATGTCTGAACACAAGTCAGGAAAAATGTGTGATCCCTAGCAATTCTAAGATGCTAGCAGAATGAGTGCTTAACATATAACTGAAGTATCAGGTGTACAAATATTCTGGGAAAAAAGTTGCTCATTAAGCGAGCCATTTTTGGGACCAATATTTTTGCTAGTTAAGTGAATTACTCACAGGACAAAATGCTCGTTAAGCGAGACTCCACTGTATTCATGAATTATGTCCTTTTTTATGGCTGACTCTTAAGTCACTTCTCAATGTAGATGACACTTCCAGTCTAATATCTGCATATAACTTAGCAAACATCATGAAATGAGGTTATTTCTCAGCTGAAGACATGGTGTCCATAAAAAATTTACACTTAAATAGTATCAAAACTACATAACTGCTTTTCCACATTAAAAAGGACTCACCCGCCCTCTATCCCTCTGTTAACTTTAAATATATTTAGCAGGAAACATCTAGAAACCACTAATTTCTTGGGTTATGCGAGCCCAAAATTTCTTTAGTTTTCAAAGTAAATATTATAAATAAGATTTTGGTATAGCCATGGGTAACCCCATTTCACCCTTTTTGGCTAATGCATTCATAGCCCATTTTGAGAACACTTTCAAAAAGAAATCTGATTAATTCTGAAAAATTTGTCGAAAATCTTAATAACCTTTTTGATACAATTAAATTCACATATGAAATAGAGAACAACAATAATCTTAATTTCTTAGACCTCCTAAGTCAAAACACATGTGATGTTTATGTATGTAAATTAATTGATTAAGAGTTCTACAAAATTATGGATTCTACAGGCAACTGTATGCAGTTTAAATTCAAGCCTTTGACATTCTCAATTCATTCATGGATGTACTAACTGGTAGATGGTCTAAATAATAGTTCTAATTTAACTCTTGTACTGTTTTTAACGGCAACTTTTTCATTTATGGTACACTTATAAATGGAACTAACACTTCAGCCTTATCTGCTGTCTAAAACTTACAGTGTTAGAAAACTTAAGTATTTTTTGAATAGGAATCTCATAACCTGGGAATATGCTTTACATGAGCCATCAATATATGGTTAATATATAACACATCACAAAAAGAAGTACACAGACATATCATACTGACCTTGAAATTGTTAATCATAGAGCCACATCAAATAAGTAAGTAAATAAAAAAACAGTAATGATCATTGATGAAAAGCCCTTCACTGACTAACTATTATGTGTATATCACAGATTCAAGCATCAAATATAAGTTGAAAATATCTACTAACATGCTACCCAGAGGGATACACTACATATAATACAAATTTATACCAACACTATTAAAACACCTACTATTCTGAATTTTTCAAAGTATGTATTCCTATTCTGGGGTGAACATTTTATGGATAACAAGCAATAATATGATTAAAATACAACTGTTACTCAATGAGTCAATATTGAAAAATAAAATTGACAATATTATCTCAAACATCATGAATGACAATAATTCACAATTTGAAACTATACCCCAATGAAAATGCAAATTCAAATTGTAGTTCTAATGCAACCAGTTTAAAGTTGAAAAAGAAAATTGAAAGTGGAATGAAGTCGTCGGATGAATGTTAGAAATATTGACATTTATTCACTCATGCAAAAATCAAGCTCAACCACAAACCATAATTTATGAACCAAGAGACTTTTATTTAATGGATTTACTTCATTTTATAAGTGTTACAATACTTTTACTGATAGCTTGGTTGAGAACACTAATTACCATTTACAGTGAACAAGAAAGTACAGTTTATTATACGAAACAAGAACAAACCTACGAGTTTTTATTTTACAATGATCAAATAAAAGACACCCCAGTTAACTTTCACAGATTGCTTCAATAATGTCAATATTTTTAACAGACATATCATTTTTAGGGACCTTGAAAGTGACATAAAATACTGAAAGGATATTCACTACAATAAAATTGTGTAAAAAATAACTAAGTGTTTTATTTAACCATAAAAGGGTGAACATTAAAGAGTTTTCACATAGTGATGCCTGCCAATCTTAATGATAATATTACAGAAGGTAAATTCACAAGAACTTCAAAAAAAACTTCACTAATGAAGAAAAATGAAAACTCAAGATTACCTTTATTTGCATTATCTCTTCCCATGTTCTCTCCTCATTCGAAAGATTCTCTGTGAAATCAGGCAGCATTGCAGCATGCACCTCATTGGCAGGCATGGATCCCCTTCGATCAGGGGCCATAGAGGATGATGGCCCAATTGTAGGTGCCACGGGTGCCCCTGAGGCCCCCCCTCGTAAGCGAGTGGCACCAGCAGAGGCAGCAGAAGGGCGACGACGAGGGCGCTTTGACCCGTCACCACTACGACCTCTTCGTCTTCCAGTCACTGATCATTTTTTTTGAAGGAATTCAAGGGTTAATTCAATCAGTTTTCCTTAATTGGAATACCTATGCAAAATATTGTTTAAATGTTAAAATTTCAAGCAAGACAGTTTGTAAGAAGTGAATTTTACCCTTTCCAAGCAACCTCTAATCCATATTATCCTATTTTGTTCCACTAGGAATTAACATTTTGATACATTTTTGACCTCAAAAAAATGTATCAACTTTTCATGTAAAAAATTGAAACTATCAAGCATGTATTGTTCAAAGTCTCATTATATAGTCACTGCATTACTTGTCAATATCAGAAGAAAATATTGAATTTCACTATAATATTATGGATGCAACAAAGATTAAGACTGAAAGAATCAAATTAAAAATTGAAATAAGTTTTGTTATAAGTTTGTTTATGCAAAATAAATGTGATGGAGTAGCCAAGAAACACATAAAATACTCCACAGTAATAAATTTAGAGCTTTAGTAACTACTTATCACTATAAAATTAGAAAAATAACTCTTTGATTAAGATACTAGCGAAACTCTAATAAGTAGGCTAATTAAACAAAATATACACTACTGATGAACAAAAGTATTTAAATCAAATTTCATGAGGTTTAAAATATTTTATGGCTCCCTTAATTTAAGCATATTTTAGGTCCAAGTTGCCTTCCCATTTTTGTTAGCATACATCTCTCAACTTTACTTCACATCAATCAGAGAAGAGCAATGAAAGCAATATTTTTAACTTTCTCAACACAACAAATAATATACAGAATGTCACAAACTGACTTTACTTATTGCCAAAGTAGTAAATTGCTTTCTACTTAACATACAAATGATACAGCCACACCTTTTTAATATATTCTTACATGAGCATATGGCTATCTCTTTTATTTTAGTGATAACTAATTAAGTAAATAAATGACTTACGAAAATAAATAATTACTCTTTCAACAGAGGCTAATAAAATTAAGTAAGCAAAAATAATCAAATCTAATAATTTTTTCCTCTATGAATTCACTATAGGTTCAGCATGATATCCTTTGATTTTATTCTTTCCATTACACTAATCTTGAGGAAAAACATAACATGTACAATTCCATAAGGTAATGTATATCCTCAACAGTTGAAGCTAAAAGGTAGCAAACAAATCAATAATTGAAGAAGAAAAAAATCCTAAAGAATCTGAGTAACAAAGAGCTAAGAGATTAAACATAAGACCACTCCGCTGGAAGCAAAGCAAGCAAAATGTTATTCAGGAGAGCAAGAATTTTCTAATTAAAATTCTGATTGAAGATGCACATAAAATGAATAAATGGGAAGAGTATTTGAACAACCATTATGACAGAAGAGATAAGGAGAAGCCCAAATTTGATGCTGTAGTAAATAATATAGCAGCAGACAAGTCACCAGTGATCATTGACACCCATGGAAATAATAAAAATATCAAGAAATAAAGTGATGACCTCAGATATACAACATGATATATAATATGTGTATGAGATGAGAACTACAGCTGAAAGTGTCATCACATAGTAATGGAATCAATTCTATACCATACAAGGATGACAAATACAAAAACTTGACACAATTAACCTGAAATTTCATCCATTACAAATTCTGACAAAAATAATCTACCACAGAATGGAGAGAAAATTGAAATATACTGAGGAAACTAATTTGGTCATTGAAGATATAGAGTACAAAAGAAGCTGCTCTAGAATCTAACACTTATCATAGCTAAGAGGATGCAGAAGAAAAAACAACCTTTACCACATTTGTGAAGCTGGATAAGGCTTCAGAAATGGGCAGGAACATAATGCTTAGTATGCTAAATAAAACTGGAATGAACTACTGTGACAGAAGATTGGTAAACATTCCTACTGAGATAGCAGATGGCAATGATTAGATATGGAGATGGGAGAGGAACAGGTAAAATATAGAGGGGAGTGAGATCACCCCTCAAAAAGCAGGCGTCATTATTTACCTTTATGTTTAATGTGCACACTGAAAAAGATAAGACGACAGTATTACAATGTCCAGAGAAAGGATAAGCAGGTTAGTACGGAGAGCTTGGAGTGCAGCTACAAACCAATCTCAGTTTGATATCCCAACCTCGATGATGATAAACTTATTATGTAGATTCATTCTATGGATGTGGGATTAGAAATCGATGCTATGATAGTCAACCTGTCAAAAGCCTTTGACAAAGTTGACTAGGATTGCTTAATGCTTAAGATGGGCCAATTACCACTACGCATAGATGGAAGAGTAATCTCGTGGGTCAAAATTTTCACTAAAGGTCATACACAAAGGGTCAAATTAGGAGAAGTGTATTCTGAAAAAACGAGGGTAAAATGAGGAGTCCCACAAGGTAGCATACTTAGACCGCTCTTGTTTTTAATCTACGAGGATAGACTGAAAAGTAATACACACATGCTTGTTGAGTATACATAGGGCTTTTAGAACAAACAAAAACAAATAGCAAGATCAGTCAAAAAGTACATTTAAGTACAATTCTTCAGTTCCAAATCCATATATTTATTTTTCAACATAGCCACCGTTAAAGCTAACACATTTCTCCCAACTTGTAACAAGTTTTTGAGGCAAAAAATAAAAATTGCAAGATGCAAGATCAGGGGAATCAGGAGGGTGTGGAATTGGTTCAAATTTCAGGTTTCCCAGAGCCTCTCCAGTTGCGAGTGAGGTGAGTGGACAAGCTTCAGGTAGGTTTTTGGATGGACACAACTATCAAATAAATATTTTGTAACTCCAAACAAAACCCAACCCAGCAACCTAATTTACATCAGGTCCCTCTTCATCTCTGTGTACTTCTTTCCTCCTTTCATCCCATCCAACATTCCTATCCTGTTCCTGCCCTTACCTCGCTTGCCCAACATTCTCCCCTCTATTACCTTCTTCAACATTCCACTACCGCTCAATACGCCTTTCATCCATTTTTCCTGCCTCCATAGGATTTCTCTCAACACCTCTCCTCACCCACCATCTCCAGTACTTCCTCATTTGTTTTCCTTTCGGTCCATTTCACCTTCTCCATTCTTCTCCACACCCACATTTCAAAAGCCTCCAATCTACGTCTATCCTCCTACTTCAGTGATCACGTTTCCACACCGTATATAACTATGCTCCATATCAAAATTTTGATGAGTCTTTTCTCAACATCCTTACTCAACATCCCAATCATCAACTCCCTCCTCCTAACAAAAGCCTCTTTGCCTAGTGCAATTCTTCTCCTTACGTCCCAACTACTTTGACCATGTTGGTCAAAAACACTTCCAAGAAATGTAAACTGTTCTACCTGCTCTATTTTTTCCCCTCCTATTTTAATGTTTAGATTAGCCTTTTTCTTTCTGGAAAATCGCATAACCTTTGTTTTATTAATATTCATTCTCATCCTGTATCTATTGCACTGAACCTCCAATTCACTCAGCAATGCTTGCAACCCCTTGGCTGACTGAGTAACTAATGCTTGGTCATCAGCAAACCTAACCGATTTTAGGAATTCCCCTCTGACTTTCATTCCTACCTCCAGTTCTACCCATCCCACTTTAATCATTTTCTCCACATATATGTTGAACAGCAGCAGTGGCAATGGGCAACCCTGCCTTATACCTCTTCCTAACACTGCCCATCCGGACTCTCCGTTCCCCACTCACACCTGAGCAGTCTGAGACATGTAAATGTTGTGGATTAGCCTCCTGTCCCTCCCATCTATTCCTACTTTCTGCAATACACCCAAGAGTTTTTCCCAATTCACTCTATCAAATGCCTTTTCAAAATTTACGAAACAGGCAAATATGTCCTGATTGTATGCTATATTCCTCGGGATTAGTGATCTCATTATTGCAATGAAATCATGCCTGCCTCTCCCCTTCCTAAACCCACACAGATCATTCCCTAAGTAATTTCTTGCCTTGCTCTCCATGATCCTGAGAACTGCTTTAACTGCATGGGAAATCAAACTTATTGTTCTGTAGTCCTCACATGATGTAGCCTTGATCTTTTTCAGAATAGGAACTAACACTGATCTCACAAAGTCATCCGGCCAGATTCCTTCCTCATAGATACTATGAATCAGTCCATATAGCCCCTTCCTACCACATTTTCCTAACCCTTCTAGTAGTTCCGCAGGAATGCTGTCTACCCCCTTAGCCATATTTAATTTCATCTCCCTTAATGTATGCCTGGACCTAAACTAACTTCATCTATGTCGCATTTTCTTTCTAAGTCTAGGGTTATTTAAGTTAAGTTCTTCACCACACAATTCTTCTATAAATTCCTTCCATTTCTCTTGGATCTTTTCCATGTCCATTATTATCTTAACTGACTTATCTATAACTGTTAAGACAGATTTTGTGGATTGCAGATGGGTGCAGAGAATGACTTATTTAAAAACCTCAAAAACCATAATAATTGTATTGTTTATTTACCAAATATTAAAAAAAAACAAAACCACAAATGTGATAGACATACTAGATACACATCAAGTAACAACTACCATTGATCAAGAGAAGGTTTACAGCTGTATGGGTATAAATTCCCACAGTACTATATTTGAACAGTGATGCTTGACGTATGTAATGGGAAATGTATATAGAAATGGCATCAATGGAAGTACACACTTTAGAACAAATTTTCCAACACTGTTTCTTGAATTGTGTAGTCTAAGTGATACACTGCATTATAAAAATATCACAGATACATCTTGAGAATTAGTTCACATGCTGAGCAGTTTTTAAATTGAGGAATCATTGTATTAGAGTGAAGCTAATTAGTTAAATTTGAAATCAAAAGAAAATATAACTGATGTGCTAAAAATTAGTCAAAAACTTAACCACCGCAGCTTCTTAGTAACATTCCATCCAAGAGCCTCAATTCCTTTCCATACACAATGATATGTCTCCTCTTCTAATTATTCCTTTTCTCATTTACTAACTGACAAAAAAGGGTAAAACATAACCCTACCTTCTCTTAAGATACTACCCAAGTGTGTAAAATTTTTCATTCATGCTAATCTTTCTCCTTTCCCAGTGAGGTGTATGAATACAACAGAAATGAAATAAGTAAGCAAGAGCAAGATAGCACGGAAGAAATCCGAAAAAGTGAGTAAGTTCTCTGAAATAACCAAGTAAAAGTATTTTTTTTTACTTTGATTAATGCAAATGGAAATAGTGTGCATGTAAGTACGTAAAGGGTAGAATAAACAAATCTCATTTATATTGATCATTAAACATAAAATAAAGTAAATCCTCATTTATAATTTAAACAAACTTTTTATGGTAAATTTTATGATGACACACATCCAAATTATGCTTCTGCAATACACACATACAGCCTTAAGCAGTTGCACTCATTTATTATCGAATTCTGGTTGATAAAGTAATTTGTTTAATTGTGGCATAGATATTTGCAAGAAGATGGATTTGATATGCCTTAATATACTTTTCTTCCGTGTTAATACAAATGAATCAAACCAGATTGCTTTCCAGCAGATTTCCATAGTGTGATGTTGATGAAGCTTGTTCAGAAAGAGAGTTAATGCCCACTTAACATGGAGATAATCAGTACTATGGAAAATTAACCCCATGGTTGATTCATACATCAACGGTTTTGAATGAATACTTTAAGGTAAACTGTTTGGTGTAGTTTTCACAGCTATAAAGCCTTATTTCTGCCTCTTCTTTTGATTTAGATTATTAGGTCGATACTACTGGAGAGTTTATTTTTTTCAGAAAAGTTGTTAACAGACTTGCATCACTCATTCTGGAAAAATAATAACAGAGACACAGACTATTACAATTTTCCACTTAATAAAGATTTATTTCTGACTAGCTTCAATGTACCACATCATTTCCAAGTTAAACTACATAATTTACAAGTTTCAGTTCATTGAAACTAGTCAGAAATTAATCTTTATTAAGTGGAAAATTGTAATAGTGTTCATCTCTGTTATTATGGAACAGTTCTACCACATCACACCTGAATCTGTAATTTATATTCTGGAAAAAATTAGATTTTTGGGATTAAGCTTTGAATAAGTGCTCCCTCAACCCGGGCCCTCGCCTATCAATGGTAGAAATTGACACAATACTGGACCAATGTTGACGAAATCACTAACAGTTAAATTGAAAAAATAGCAATGCTGGTTCAACACCACCAGCAAATCATGTCAATATAATGGATGAAGTTTTCATTTTGATGCTCAGACGACAATGGTTACAGGTGTCGGTCCAGCTTTTAATCTTTCTTTGCTGATTTGGACCAAGACTGGGTAAAATACAAATGGCTGCTTAAGACTACACATCCATTATTACTGGTTGCCACATGGAAAGAGTTTAAAAGCTACATGACTCTCTTAACCCAGAAGAGAACATGACAGTTGGTATTTTCCTGCAATGATAATGCCATTAAATTACTTAAATGAATCTGCCATCTATAGACAATTGAATCAATGTTGCAATTAATTAGGACTCAAGATTGATATCATGTTCTCCTTGGGATTACGCAAGACACAAACAAGCAAAAACACATGGGCAAGAAGTGCAAGTCAGATATAGTAGATCTACCTTTATACTTCAGTTTTCCATGCTTTTTACTAGGATACATCACGAAAGGCATAGGTGGAATACAGAATTTCCTTTACGCTAAACCTCTAATAATAATAGATATTATTAAAATCATACTAAAAGTGAGATTGTACATAATTAAAAAAAATCTGCTTCATGAAAGAGGATTGTTGGGAGAAATTCAAATGAGGCGGGAAAGATGGATCCAGAGCATTTTGATTGACGTTGGGATATTGAAGGCTGCGATAAAGGGGAGAACATAGGCAAATGATGAAGGAGAAGGAATAGATTAGACATGTTGGATGGAATGAATGGAGGAAGGAAGTATGCAGAATTGAAGACGGACTTACACTATCATCAGAAATCAGGTTTTTTTTTCTAAAGAGTTGCAAGTATACATATTGTTGTACTATTGTATAGGCTATGTCCACACAAAACCTACATTAACTGGTAGAACACCAACTATAATAATAAGGCATTAACATTACCAGGAATATACCAACTACAAGGCTTGTTCCAAAAGTAGTTTGACTTATTTTTTCCCGGATAGACAGACAGGTGGCAGTTTCTCTGGCTGTGTTCGATGGAGGGGAGTCTCAGGAAAGGCTGGAGGTTGGTGGAAGTTGGCTTCCAGCCTTTATGGAGTGTAGATTATCCCTATGCAAAACCTCTATAATGTGACCTTGTTACGATCCATCATGAAATGGTTATTGGAACAGCACTACACCATCAAATTTGCAGTGTAAAACTGGGTAACACCGGGAAAGAGACTCATGACATACGCAGGGCAACTTATGGTGATAACGCCCTGGGTAGGTTGGGTATTTTTGAGTGGCACAAGAGTTTTCGGGAGAGTAGAGAAGATGCTTACGACCCTTCGCCCTCAAAAACTGATGAAAATCTTGCAAGGCTTTGTTGGACAGGGAATGCAGGCTAAGTGTTTGCATTGTTTCTGATGAACTTGGCATCCCCCAAAGCAATGTGCATTGACTTGTGGGCGAATAAATGGGCATGAGAAAGGTGTGTGTGAAGTGGGTGCCATGAATGCTCTTGAAAGAACAAAAGGAAACTCGCATGTGGATCTTCTCAACCAAGGGAAAGAGGATCCAAATTTTTTAGACTATGCCCCACCAGACTTCTTCATCTTCCCCAACCTCAAATCCATGCCGAAAAGACATCACCACGGCTCAGTGGAAGCATTACAACAGACCATGATGAGGAAGCTTAGCAGCATTTCGGGCACCATCTTCCAGAAGGTGATCCATGCTTGGAAATACCACTGACAGCAGTGTGTGGACACACAAGGGTGCTACTTGTATCTGTACTTGACTGTATCAATTCTGTCAATAATTGTTTGAACTCGACTTAGTATTACTACTTCAGGACCCTTTTACACACTAAATAGAAGTAGGAACACCTCTTAACGACGAAAGATGAGTAAAAATTAAAGATATGTAGACTAGATTGGGGAAATTTGAGCACTCAAAACGGAAGTGATCACCAATATCAAATAGCAGACACTATTTTTCTATCAAGGACATAAACCAATAACAAGAAACTTTTACACAAATCACACACAAGCATTTAATACTGACCATTAACAATGGATGCAATTAGTACACCTTACATATACAGCTATCCCCTCACTAAGTGAAATATACTAATGTACTTAATAAAATCACTGAAGGTGTTCATTTGACAAAATGAAAAGCAAAACAACCACAGGTGTCAAACTAAATTACATATACTCATTAATCAAGCAATACAATAGGGTAGTACTAGTTTGTGCTACAAGAGTGTCTCTACAATAATACTAAAAATGTTTTCTTCGTATACGTACATCTTCCTTACCTATGATATTTTGAGATGTTGTGGAAGACATATGTCAACTGAGATGATTAATCAGCAATTATCTTTAAGAAAGATAAACACAACAACAAAACATAAACAATGGCGAAAATGACAAAGTTTTGGCATGCTTACGATTCTCCCCGTGAAAACATACATTCAATGAAATTAAGATAATTTGTAGCATTAAAATTCACAAAAATATCTATAAGATGATATCAGTTAGTTTATTTTAATCAATTCACAAAAACAAGGCAAACCAAGATTTAAAAAAATATATGTAGTACCAATGAAAATTAAACTTCAAGTTTGCATGCAATTCTTCCAATATGCCTTCGCACATTAGGCATGCATATGAATACATTCCTACATTGAGTGTAAAGCCACAATGCACACACTTGAATAATTTAAATGCCTTGGAACATATATTAAAAAATTAATTTATTCCAACAACTAGTTTAAAGACAGTAGTGTCGAAAATAAATGTATTCACAAAAGCTTAAAAAGAATAATAGAAAATAACGTCAAAAAAGGTTACCTTCGACCCCGTCTTGAGTGAGTTAACGAAACTTCCACTTACCCACAAGGGTGTTGTGCATCTGCTTACTGGGCAATAGTGTGGCAATACTTGACGGGTCCCTCGAAAACGCATCAACGCCTCCAGACCCTCCATCAACTCCTCCGAGACCTCCTTCGGCGGCGGGATAGCTTTCTTGGTAGAATTCGGAGCCGGCCTCCTCCCAGCCCTGCTGCTGCCTTCGGCCTCCAGGTCCACCGCTGCCGCCTCCAGCACCAACTCCACCCCCAACACTTCTAGGGGACCGTTTAGCCTTCCTCTCCCCGCCGGACATTTCGTTCCTACCCTTGCAAGAAAGGCACAACCCAAAATAGTAACCACTCCAAAGAACTAAGAGAAATATGTACTCAGTAAGATCACATTTGACATAATTGCAAGAAAGTGGACAGTAATGACTCAGCCTAGAGGAAAGGTGCGTTGCAAACTTTTCTATGTGCACACATGGGTCTGGAGGCATAATGGAATCTATTCTATAATGTGCAAGGGAATGGAGCCAGGTCCGACAACACACATAACACGACCACGGGGCCGACAATACTTATCTGCCATCATCTACAAGTGCCGACAGTCTGTGGGGGAAGGCGACGGCCGACCCACCTCCAACTGTGGTGCGAACAAAATACTCTAGGCCCCCCCCTTTTCGTCTGTCATTATTCATGGCTAACCAACTTACATTTCATTCCCATTACATGTTATTGTTGTACTATCTCCAGTTTGCAACTATTATATATCTTCACGCTTCTATGATCACCTAAGAGCTACAAGAGAATGCAATCCCACCATTAAAATATCACTAAATCAACACAAACATGAAAGTCATCTTACTCACAGCTACAGCTGTTTATCAAACGTAAACATCAATAAATAAATACCATATGAGGGAAATAGTGCCCTAAGAACAATTATTTAACAAATTATGATTTTATCTGCAATCGTTGCATCTAATTTCTTTTATAACTAGTATACGGGGCTTAAAAATATCAAAAATTGACAGTAGCATTACATAAAAATAAAACACTTTTACCTTTAACTTCTACGTATAAAATCGCCACATGAATTCACTTTTTACAAGTAAATTATCTTTCCGACATTTTTCTAACACTCTCGATAAGCATATGCCGAAAAAATAAATACTGTATTTATCTGCCATAAGTTCGAAGCAGACAAATTCCCTACACCTTGCACTGCACTGGCCAGTCTGACTGACGTCAGACACAGTTGACGACAGCGTTGACAGCGACAAAACCTAATCGTAGGGCGTAGTCCTCGGTAACGCGTGTGTAAGTCACGTAATTTATCGATCAATTCCAAGCGAGAGGATTATGTATAAATTTAAGCTTCTAAAATGTTGCCTGGATTGGGATATGCTCTTCTATTCAAGTATATGTCATCTCTATATTTAATGAAACAAGCTCATGTTGGGAAATTAATTCATTTTTGTTTCTTCTATAAATTGAAGCAATAAAACGTTTGTTAAAAGTTGTCAGAATAATTTTCGCCGGGTAAAATTTATTTTCTAATTAATACGCTTGGGAATTTTGGTTTAAATTACTAAATAGTTAATTTGGGTTTACCAGCGTAGTTTTGCTGGACCAACGCGCTACCTTTCTTGGTGTAAATTACGTTCGGGCCTCGTGAATAAAGGAAAAGCAAATTTGCGAATGTATGTCAATCATGGTTTTTCTGACTCCACAAATTATCGATGTGATTTATTTTGTGGCTTATATAATTGCGAACGAAATGTAAAAGTCTGAGGCAATTATCATGCTACAGAAGGCCGAAATAGTTTTAACTTCAAATTTTCGACTAATAAGACCAATGAGAGTTACAACATTCAGCGGTAAATTACAACCGGTGTAGAGGGGACCAGTGACTACTGGGATTTGATTAACATCATTGCTTCAATGCCAGTGAATATCCTGGGTGAACAACTAATTTGGCCATTAATTTTAGTTTTCTAGTTCTATTATTCCACTTTCATTGAGAGGTGGTGTTCACGAGGTACTTATTTATGAATTCCTCAGACAAAATGAAAAAAACTGCTTTATCACATTATTCCTTAATTTATAGTTCACTGAAATTTACCTCTTGCCTGACCTCGCTGTGAATCCAACTTTCGTACTTAAATGGTACAATAAAAAAATTTCTAATCCACTAAAAATCTGTATAGTTTAGGCACCTATTTAATTTCATTACACAAATAGAGAGATGCCTATTTATTGGATTGGCATTCATGTATGGTGGTGGATGAATACCTCGACGTGGAAACACGAGACAGTCATATGAAAAGGCTTTATTCTTGTAATAATGGATGGAGAAAGAAGGTGTGAAGGAAAAGAAAAGTACCTAAATGTATATGGCATAGATGTGGGAGCAGCACATACGTTATTGATGATGTTTTAACAATCTACCATCACCATTTTCATCTTTACTTATTTATTCCCTCCCTGCTTCTTTCCAACCTATCCAAAATACCACCACCAGCAGGTACTTTGTAGTTGAAGCGCCATATCGTGTGAATGGTTCCTGCTGATAATTACATAGTAATTTCTTTGGGGAGATAATGATAGGGAAGACAGATATAAACAGACAGAGGATAAAGAAATTGCTGAAAGAAGAATTTTAGGAAAAAGGCAGTCCCTTGTCGCAATAGCCATATATCTATTCACCACTACTTCCTTCAGGCTAGCATATGATATTAAGTACATCTCATACTGGATATTCTTGAAGAAAGCAGCTCTGGGACGTCATATTGGTTTCTTCTCTACAACTTTTCCTTTCGATTAGTTAAGGAATTGGTTATTCCTTAGTAAATATCCAATTAATTTTGCTCTTCTTTGCCCTCTTGTTTTTAAGAGTGATCTCTTTTCTTTTACTTCTGCTAACACTTTTTCAAAACTTTTTCTTTCAATCCAGCATGTTTTTGTTAGTTTCTCTGAAATCCACATTTATCTTCCCTCAAGCTTTTTCCTTTCATCTTTCCTGTTTGTCTATGCCTTACATAATATAATGATACACTCCAAACGAGCATTTTCATGAACTTTTTTCTGGTTTATATACTTATATGGTTATTAACTAGTAAATTCTTCTTGTTTGTAAACATTTGTTTTGTCAACGCTATTCTTCTCTTAATCATAGCCTCAATATATTTTTGTTGTTAATAATACTCTCCAGGAAGAAAAATTTTCAACCTGATCCAAGGTAATGTCATCTATTTTTATGTCAGTTTTCACAATTTCTTTTCTCTTACCATTATCTTGGTTTTCTTATTTATTTTCAATCTTCTAGGTCTCTGGATAGTATATTGACCAAATCACTCAGGTCTTTTTCAGAGTCTGCAATTATTGCTATATCATCAGCACAGCAAATACTGTGAATCCTTCTTCCATTCACTTTAATACCTTTAGTCTTGCAATTTTATGATTGCTTTCTCAATGAATAAATTAAATAGATAGGGGAATAGGGGACCTTAACTCATAACTCTTTTTTGCTACTTTCCTAGATCCATTTACATCAGTGACTTGTACAAATTAAAATTATTCCTTCTTAATTATAATTTCTATCTTTTCAATCAAGTTTGTTTTTGCCAATATTTGGAATAGTAGTCTCCTTCAACTTTGTCAAATGCCTTTTCTAAATCTATGTCTTTCAATTAATCTCTATCCTCGTCTCCACAAGCTGCCACAGTGTGAATATCACTTCTCTGGTTCCTCTTGTCCTAAATCCAAATTGATCATCTGTTAAATTTTGGTGGATTTTTCCTTTTATTCTGTTTTTCATTATATTCTAATAGAATTTTTTAAGCATGTGAAAAATGGAAATTGTTATATAATTGGAACTCTGTTATCTTACCTTTCTTGAGGACTGTAACTATTTTACTATTGGTAAAATCTTCAGGTACCTTTCCTGTTTCATGACACATGACTACAGGTATATTATCTGGGCCTGTTGCTTTGGTGTCCTTCAAACTTTTCAAAGAAAAAGTAAATTCTTCATGGGTTATTAACGGACCTAGCCTATCTTCGTATGTATCTTTCTAATCCCCTATTCATGCATGATTGTACCCTCATTTCATTGTATAATTCTTCTCCATCTTTCAGCCACTTAATCGTTTTCAGAGTATATTTCCATTTTTATCTTGAATCATATTTGTCCTGGTTCTACACTTTCATTGAAGTGATTCAATTTTAATATATGCTTTGCCCAATCTCCCCTTCACCAAATCATCATCTCTTTCCTCACTTATTTCTTGCATCCTTTTTCTTTCTCTTCCCGACACTTTTGACTAATTTGACTATCTAGCTTTTTCTATTCTCCAAAATCTTTCCTCCTCATCTTAGGGAAGAATAGCCAGTAAAAATTTGGTAGCAAATAATGAGAAAGCAATTTCAAACTACATTTGGCAATGGGGACTATGATAATACACCAAATTCAGTATTTTGAATTATGAAAGTCTCAATTATGGTTTCCCTATATTATCTAAATAATTAAATATTCTAAGTAAAGATTTAATTATTACAGTATGCATAAAAGAAAATTTCTTTTATGTGGCTTCACCAAGCCAGTTCAACTTCAAGCATATGTCAGAATTGATAAATTTTGAAGGTGGAAAATGCAACTGTAAAATGGGAAACATATTGTTAATGTAAATATTAATTTTCATTCAACATTTCTGTAGCTTGCCTATGTAAATAACATGGTTGACTTTTCAATTACCTGAAGCAATGTCAGTCCACACCTTACTGAATGATCAAGACACTACATTGCACATGTGTATCAGTATTTTGTTCGATACACCCAATAACTACAATTAGCAGAGAAGGAAGAATAACTTATCTTTAAAAGTAATTAAAGGTGAGCGCATTCAAAAACCATTAAACGTTTTGCACATGACCCATTCTCTTACTTGGATCAATATAAAAAAGTTGAAAAAGTTTTTAATTTTTAACAAAACTTTATTTTTTGTATTAATATCAAATTATAAGTATTTACAATACAGAAAAATATAACAAGTTTCATTTTGCTGAAGAAGCGCCATCATTTACATAAATACAAATATTTTCACTCACAATATCAGCAAATAATGGAGCCTTACCAAAATACAAGCAAAGCAAGTGAGAGGGTGATTAAAGCTGGGATGATCATATCACAAGAAGGGAGGGAATGTAGGTTGGTTTTTATGAAGGTATTGCACAACTATCTGGTTTTATTTTGCTGCACAACAACCACATCCCCAGTCTCAGCTGAGAAATAATCCAGAGATTTCTGATCATTATTCAACTCTATCTCCATCCCAGGATGCTGCAAACAAAAATGTACATCTTTCAAAAACATCATGAATACTTTACATTACATGAATTGTTGAAAAAGAGAAGAAACGAAATTAAACTCAAAATTTATGTAGTTTAAACAATGTATTAATACTAGAGGGAAGATCTGCAGTAGAGCTGACAGAGGCCCTAAAACATGGGTTTTTAGAAGGTTTTACTAGCTACATTACATATGCTTTTAAAGCATACATAATAGATGTTGGTGCAAGAATTTCTAAAACCTAATTTTACCTGAGTATCACCACTATTATGGATGACATGAATTCATTTCAATGAGACATAATTTTAGATTCAATGCCTCAACAACATCCACTTTTATGAGTCAACTCGATTTATCATGATCTTTGAAGGATAGTTACCTCTAATACCATAAATATTGGAATAGTGCATGGGTTCAAACAATACAGTTATACCTAAATATGCATCACCACCCTTCATTACAGGTTCTAAAATTATCTTTTTTTCCTTTGATTTGACCCTTACTCCAGCCAATTTTTGTGAATGAGCTTAACCACATAGCACTAACACCTCAAGTGATCATTGGAATCTAATCTGAGGTCTCTTACTACTAATGGTGTCCACTAAATATGTCCATCCTCAAAAATAGCACTGGTCCATCAGTGCAAACAGTAATACTGAGAAAAAGTAGAGGTTGTAGCAACAGGATTAAATTAATTTTTTCCAGGGTCTGAACAAAAAAAATGAACCAATCAAAAAACAAGGAAGTGGTCATAAAACCAATTAGAAACAGAAAAATTCTTTGCCAAATTGGTCCTCCAGGTTCAAGTGAGCAGAGATAAACTGGAATACAGGATGCAACGCAGCACTGAATATAATGGTGTACTGATACTTTCATCATCCTGTCACTGTTAAGCAAGGTTTTGACATCACATACAATTGAAAAACATGCTAAATGTTTCCCATGAGTCTGCACTGCATTGTCCTTTTAGTATTACATTGTCCTCTCAAGTCTTGACAATACATTGACATCTAAAAAAGTTCCCACTGTGGTCACAATTTCTATCAATGACATTGCTTTCCTGGAAAGGTAGGAGAGGAGGGAAATTTAAATGACCGGGGAAAAGAGGGTCAAGAATTTGGACAGTCGTTTCCATATCATGCTTCTCTATTTTATGTGATGTGCCAAACCTTTTTCCTTGGAAACCCTACCCCTTCATTCTCCTGTCCAATCCCAAAATGCCTTCGTTCAAACACCATACTGTTGCCCCATGACCAAAGGTATATATATGGAATATAACGCTTGAAAAAGTGAAGCTGATGATGATACTGTGTATTGAAACCTGGGTCATAAAATTAAAAAAAATTAAATGGTGTTAACATGGTTGTTTTTTCTTTCTGCATGGAAATAAACGTCTACATTTGTCATGAATTTCCATAATGATTCATTGTTCTAATGTTGTACTTATTTGCATCTATAAAAAAAAGGTAGTAACTTTGGAAAAAACTGAACATTGTATCAATATTACTTTTTCATCTCCTAATCTCAAAATCCAGAAATTCATCATCTCAAGAGCTAAATAAAAATTCACTTAAACCCTCTTCTTCAAAAGCTGAGTCTTAGTATAACAAACCTTCCTCTATGCCTTCAAGTATGTTTATAATTCCTTATTCGTTAAATTCCTTTACAACTTTCACACTTCACGGCATTCCATAAAGTTTTAACAGATTTTCAATTTTGTGAAATGCCTCTTCCTCCTTCCTGAAGGTGTTACTTCAAAATATGTTGATTGCATCCAACTGTTCCATTCCTCCTTCACATACAAGTTTTTCATTCTTCTTCTAGTTCTGACCATTTTGAAATTTGGTCACAAGTTGTGCCATTTACAATTTTTAATGCATGTTATTTCATGTCGCTTTTTACTATCTTCGCCGATTTCTTATTATCTTTTCAATTGGCAGTGACCTGAAATATCTCTCTGCTCCCATTTCAGTGTTCTGTAGCATATGTAATCACTTTTGGCTTAAATGCAATATCGTAACAGAATCTGCATTATTGTTTTCCTATGCTCTGCCATGAAATCTCAATATAAACATAACTTTGATGATCCGTAAAAAAATGTTTACTTTTAAATACATTCCAATACTTAACAATGATGAAACATCCATCCGTTTCTATGTTTTCACTAATGCACGAATGCAATGATTACGATTATCCACCATTGTGCCCAAACAATAGGCTCATGGCCATCTGTATTGCCATTCTGGCTACTTCCTCACTCTTCCCCAAAATTTTAAATGATAACCTCACCAATGAGAAGCAGATATGGCCGATAGTGCTTCACTAGAACTTGTACAGTAATGAAGAATTCAGATAAATTGGCTGTGATCACTCCATGGAAGCTTAGCCTAAAGTTTGCACTATTCACATCCAAATGTCAACATGATTTCATCAGTATTCACCCAATTGAATTACATGTGAGCTTTGGAGAAATCTTAACTTTATGCAATAGGGGGTGAACTCCTTTCACATTAATGCCCCCTCATTCAGAGTGAAGAAAAAAATATACATACTTGTATTACACAACATTATTCTTAAGAAGAGAAAAAAATTATGGAAAATTTATTTGAAAACACTCTTTAACAAAAAAAAACACAAAATGCAATTGAATATTAAAAAATATACATTAAAATAAACCAGAAATTTTAGACAAATTTCAACTTACAATCTAGATTACTGGGGCAAAGGATGCACCTCATATTTTTGCTGGATTTTGAGTATGAAAAAAGTGCATCCAACACGCTGGTAAACCCACTACTTTTATTTACATCACAAAAGAAAAACTTACCTTGGGGTTTGTGAGTTTCAAATCTAGAGATCTTGGATCAACGAAATGCAAAACTTTACATACAAGGACTTTAAGTCTTTGTACTGTCATAGTTTTAGGTAGCCTTTTGTTGATTTTGATATCTGGTCTTTGTGGGCTGCAGATAACCAAATCTGAGATTTGATGTTAAGGTATAAATTCACACTCGGGACAATTTAACAAAAAATGAGCTAGTATTGCTATGGATTACAAAAGAAATGCAAAAAGCTTATGACAGTAGAACGCTCTCCATCAATACCATGAAAGAGACATTTCAATATTACCCATTTGTTATTCTTCTGTGAAAACTTTTATAATGCACACTCATTTGGAGTAAATTCAAATTTTATGACTTACAGAGCTGAGACTGGCGTAAAAATCCAATGAAATCCCATTGGGTTCTTCTTATTAAGCATAGATGTTTGATTCAGCAAATGAAATACAATAACATCAAACATACTACAAAAAAATTACTATTAACCTTTATGTTGCTCTTGGGAAATTAAATGATAATAATGGTAACTATTTGAGTTGTTAACTTGCAGCTAAGTTCATTGTTACCATTAGGGATAGGTGAGTAATCAAATGCATAGAATTTTAATAAAATCATAAAGAGTGGGGAAAAAACCAGACTCGGCAACAGCCGAATCTTAGAAGAACACACCAAGGGACCCACAAACATAATGCACCACCTGATAACTGGAACAATGCCCTAGGTTATAATAGAAGTATGGAAGAAAATACAATGATGAGAAAGGAACTATATACAAAAGAGACTGATTTATCACAGAGTAAGAGCTACAGGGTTTGTCCGGAAAATAAGTTTATGATGCTCATTGTCTTTTTTGACAAAATGGGAATCGTCCACTACGAATTTGTACCTGAACGACAAACTGTAAATGCTGCATTTTACGTCCAAGTGCTCGACAGGCTTCGAAAACGAGTCGCCCGCGTCCGGGTGGCGATCAAAAACATCTGGCGGCTGCATCACGGCAATGCGCCGTCTCACACCGCCCTTGTCGTGTCGGACTTCTTGGCCAAGCACGGCGTGGTAACGCTGCCGCACCCGCCCTACAGCCCGGACTTGGCACCACCAGACTTCTTTCTGTTCCTGAAGATAAAGAGGAGTTTGAAAGGAACGCGATACGGGACTTTGAATGCCGTCAAAGAGGCCAAGACGACGTGTCTTCGAGAGGTTCCCGATGATGCCTTTGCGGGAGAGTTCCAGGAATGGGAACGCCGCTGGAACAAGTGTATCGACTCTCAAGGGTCCTATTTTGAGGAATATTAGCTTAAGATATGTAAAGATGTAATAAATTTTTTTTCCTGAGCTCAGTACACTTATTTTCCGGATGAACCCTGTATAGTCTAAACGTTTTAAATATCTCTGTAAATGGGGTTAAATGGAGACATAACAAGGGCAGACATTTAAGAATACGATAATTAATGAATGAAAATGATACTAATGAACTTTGCTGCAAAAATCATGCTTGAAAAGGATACCAATAAGAGTAGAGGAGAGAGATGTCGTGGAACTTAACACCAGCTCTCCTTCTTCTGGCTCTCCATGTTCTGCCAAAGAGAAATGTACATATATCATATCAACATATATTCATTGCAATATTCATATACTCTATGCAAATATTATTTACTCTAACAAGTTACTCTGTAAAAACAACAATATAGAAGGTCACCATTTTGAAAGGTAAGATAAGGTGTAACTATGCTCTTTTAACACTTAAAACCAAATTCATCTTCCAACCGGGCAAACATTTGGACCAGGACAGCAATTTCTGATGATCAACTCTAGGTCAGCTTCTCTATAACAGCAATACGAGTCGCTCGTACATCCAAAAAGAAGTTAGACACTCAAATTCTTGGGTGTCAAAATGTCAGACTCTCAAGCTTTAACATAAAGCAAATTTTAATACCAAAACAAATCAGTTAAAATAATAATTAAAACGGTTTAATTAATATTTATACAATTCCTATGTTTAGAAATGAATCTCAAAGCAAAACCAACTATCAATTCATGTAGACAACAAACATGAGGTCTCACAAATACTACCTACAAGAGGTTACATACAAAATTATTAGCAACATTATTATGTACGTATATCGCGCACCGGATCAAGGAATAAAACAAGACAGAATCAGCACAAACACACAAATTTCTTCAAAGCCATTCATAAAGACTTGAAATCAAAATGCCAGTGACCACTTTATATAATTCAATCACCCTCTGTAACACCAAATTTGTTGTCTAAGTACTTAAAAACAACTTGCAACCCATATGTAGAATAGATAATAATAGTCATGGGTACATAGAATAATGGTGACTAACTTTTAATGAGCTCAGCATAGCGAGGATGGATCTTCATGAAATCTTTGTCAGGTATCTTCATCCTTAGTTTTATGGTAGCAGCTTGCTTGATGTAGTCCCTCTCAGACCATTTCCTTTCTATAGCTTCTATATCAACACCATTCAAATTCTAAAACGTTGGAAAGAAATTGTGCTATTGTTAAAGAGAACAATGACATCAGTATATTTAAATAAACTGATGCCAGAACATGAATGTGCAGGCAGTTGTTGACTTGTTATATTTCAACTTATAACAACCTTTATTTCTATCTTTCTTTGTGATGGATAATTAATACTAGGATGATAATAATGTCTCTCTAAGTTCTCACCAAGAAACATCAATTATAAGTAACGTAATTTTTTAAAACATTTTCCCAACTAAGCATTAATTACCAATTGGAATAGAGTAATAGTATCACAAACAGAATTAACTTTATTTAAAAACCAACAGGCACAAAAGGTTTGATAAAATTGTGCCAAATTTGCTTAATGGTTTCTGTATTTATAACAAATAGTTATTACTAGAGGCTTATTAATTAATTTTATGACTTTGGAAAAGTGACAAGTAAGTAATAGTGTCTTTTATGTTAAAAAAAAATCAATGGCTATGAATTCTCACAATGAACTCAAATAGAAGTGCTTAACACTGCAGTGTAAAACATGATGGTAATGATGCTTATTGGTTCCTAAAAGACATGTTTGAGGCATGCATGGAACACGTTACATTAAGTACATATATTTCAGACAAACACAAAGAAAATGCAATTAGAGTTTGAATACCAAAGAGACAGAAACAAATAAAAAAGAAAACAGTAAACAAGAGCAGCAAAAGCACACGCAAGAATTAAATTACGAGGGTCATCTGGAAAGTAGTACCCGTTCGTGCCGCATGAAGTGCTGACGACGCGAGTAGCCGCTGGACGAGGTCAGATAGCTTCAGTGGCTTGTCTGCCTTCTCTGAGCCAAGTTGCGTGACGCTAGCATTGCCTGTGTTGTTTCTGTGATTGCTTACAATGTTTAAAAAAATTGAGAACGCCGCCAGTTGTGAAGTGAGGGCAGTGATTAAATTCCTCAATGCAAGAAACGTTCGCCCATGTGATATTCATCGCCAATTAAAGGAGGTGTATGGAGACAATGTAATGGACGAGTCGTCTGTTCGGCGGTGGTGTCGCAACTTCAACATGGGGAGGGGGAACACACACGACGATGAGCGTTCGGGGAGACCGTCTGTCATTACAGACCAACTGGTGAGCTCAGTTGACGAATTCGTGAGGAACGATCGGCGCGTCACAATTGATGACATCTGTGAGCATTTTCCCAATGTTTCTCGAACAATTGTTCATGAAATTGTTAAACACCATCTGCATTATGCAAAAATTTGTGCAAGATGGGTCCCTCGCATGCTTACAGATGAGCACAAAACCAAGCGTATGGCTGCAGCACTGACGTTTTTGGGACGTTATTCTGATGAAGGAGACTCTTTCTTGACTCGCATAATTACTGGTGACGAAACATGGGTTTGTTATGCATCACCTGATAGTAAACGACAGTCAATGGAGTGGCATCATGCTCATTCACCAAACAAACCAAAAAAATTCAAGACAGTTCTGTCCACCAGGAAACTCATGGCAACCATTTTCTGGGATCGACGAGGTGTATTGCTTATTGATTTTATGGCCCGTGGAGACACTATTAATGCCAATGCGTATTGTGAAACATTAAAGAAATTACGGCGGGCAATACAAAATCGGCGGCGAGGTCTATTGTCTACTGGTGTCATTCTCGTTCATGACAATGCCAGGCCTCATGCAGCTGGGATAACACAAAAACTTTTGCAGCAATTCAAATGGGAAACTTTCGACCATCCACCGTATAGCCCGGACTTGGCCCCTTCAGATTTTCATCTCTTTACAAAGCTTAAAGACTTTTTGGCAGGAAAAAGATTTGACAGGGATGAAGAACTTAAAGAAGGAGTGACCCTGTATCTCAATGAGCTGGCGGCGAAGGACTATGCAGCAGGAATACAGAAACTTGTCACACGTTATGACAAATGCCTTAATTTGCTTGGAGATAATGTTGAGAAGTAGTTTAAAGTATTCTCTTTCAAATAAAATTTTTTATGTTTGTTAATATTTACTTTTGTGTCTTTATTTCACGAACGGGTACTACTTTCCGGATGACCCTCGTATTTATCAACATGCCTTTTAATATTCCTCTGCCCACCACAATTCATCTTCCAAGATTTAATTTATTTATTAATTAAGGTAAGTCAAAATCAGGTCTCTGTCTTGTAACCAACTAGATGGTTTCTAATCTCAGGTTTTTTCCATGCTCTCAAGGATAAAGATATGCCTTTCAAGGTTTTGTGCAAGGCACTGTTACTACCTTGTATTCCTCCTGTAATTCAGCAGAGTGCTAAATTTGCAAGTACAAATTTCAGCAATTATTCCTCATCATTCAGTCATGGTTAGATAATTCATAAATCAAATATTTAGCATAATAAATCTGATGGTTCACCAAATTAAAAATTCCATTTACAGTGGAGGGGTAGCCTCATGATTAGGTTTTGGATTCCTGCATTGAGTTTTAGACCTTTTTAAGAACCTAAATGAACAATAACTATGGCATGACATGTATTTGCATTTTTTTTTACTGGGAGCATTCAGGAAATACAAGTTCTTGAGATGAAGATTCTTGATTCCAAGCACATGATAACAAAGGAGAATATCATCATGAGAGGCACCAATTGTTAGTGAAAAAAAATACTCCTGTTATGGAGGATTAACTATTGTGTTATTCTCACTGAAATAAGTGCATACCTATCAATTAGCACACAGTAATAGTGTAATGGTAGTTAGGCAGCCATTTCGTAGCATGACAATCAGCTTAACTGCAGAACAATTGCTTGAATGGTGGTTTCCAACACTGTCATATGATTATGTGATTACCTTAGTATTCACTAGAGAACTTTCATGTCTTACTATTGGTGAACAAGTACCCAAGGTTTTTCCAAGTCCACTCCAAAGACACTCAAATGAATAATGAATAAAATTGAAGTATTCATTTTAATACCGGACAACTAGGATGAATATTAAACCATAAACACAGTAATCAACCCGAAGGTCGGTTGAGTAGGTGATGGTAGAGCTCACCCATGTACCAAGCCCGACGGCATGTGAATATTCACACATCAGGGTAGGGGGGCCAGTTCCTTTCCCTGTGCCGGTTATGGTTTCCCAGGAAGATCTGGTACCCGAAAAATCAACTAGCTTGGGTGGAGCTGCAAGTGCCCAGAGTACCTCGCCCGGGAATCGAACCCGGGACCCTCCAGTCAGTAGTCCAACGCTCTACCCACTAGACCACCGCGACCCGCATAGGATGAATATTACAGAACTTAAATTGTTCAATCATGTGAAAATGAAAATGCCTACTTCACTGATGGTACAAGTAAAAGTGAAAAACTTTCATAGAAATTATGCATTAAACATAAGTAAAGCCTATGAATTGCCCACAGCAAGTTTTTTTTAAAGTTCAATTAATTAATTTTAAACAATTAAAATTTGAAATTAATCATTCATTTGAATTGACCTGGTATCGATCCAAGTGGAAAAGTGTATGAAAAAGGTACTCCCGTTTCATAGAGGTGCTTTAGGAATTGACAACAAATGAAATGACTTCTCTGAAGCAATCCAATCCTTTTACTGACTAGATTACAATAATGCAACAATTGCAGAGTGTAAAAATCATTCGCTGTGACTGGGATCAAATCCGGATCCCTCGATATCCAGCCGAGTACTTTAGCCAGTCAAGCTATCAAGGCGTCCTCTTAAACTCTGAAATTTTCCCAGTTAAGGCAATTCCGGTCAAGGTGAATGATTTTTACACCCTGAAATTGTTGCACTGAAATGCATATTAGTGGATGACTCTGTTAGAAATTACAGTTGTGGCATCTCCTGCAGTTTCAAAGATTACAGTAAGTCTTTTTTGCATGGGCTATTTGCATATTTACTGCTCACTTAGATGCCTTCATTTTATTCACTTCTGTATTCAAAAGTCGAAATGATTACCATTAAACCTTTAACGGACTAAATTTGGTGTGCCTAACATAGAATTGATTTAATGAATTACAGACCTAATATAAAAATATGCTTCCAGGGTAGGGAAAAATAACCACGTATTCTAGAGCAAGATTATCAACGAATGCTGCACGGAAAGAATGTATGGCTTAAGTAGTTTTCACTTGCATTTATGCTCTAATTCTAAGCAATGGGATTTTTGTAAGAAAGGAAATATCTGGAAGGCCATAAATATTACACAACCATATGCCGTATATATTATGATGACATCAGTGGAAAAATGACCTCCAAGCACTAAACTCACATTAACATGACATTTTTAAGGGTAAATGTATTTTTATTCAGAATTTTAAATCACAATGTTTGTATGCATGAGGTTCTCCAGAGATTACACAGGGAAGCAAACTTTTTTCAACATGATATGACCTTAAAGTGGAGCCACAGAGTAGGTATTTGAGGAGAAGGGGGCAATTTTGATAGCATGTAAATTTTTACTTTTCTGAAGTTTAATATAAGATAACCTAGAAAAACTGATGATTGAAATCATGTTATGTGTAAATTATATGAAAAAATGTTAACTTTTGAGGTAAAACATTTGTCTAAGATGAGTGAGCCCCATAAAACCTAGATATTTTACCATGACATATTTAATGCTCTGCATGATCATGTCAGCATTAATGAATACTCAATTATACGACTTATAAAAATGTCGACTGCCCTCTGAACAGTGTTAAATCTATTACGTGTTGTCAATGGAATATAAATAACTGCCTCCGAATGACAATAAATGATAAAAATGTATTAAAGCAGTACATGGTCATTCAATACCAGTCAAATCATTGAAGCATGAAACTTAAAGTATGTTGAAACACAGAACTTGAAAATTTTAAATAAATATTGCCTAATTTTTACACATTTTCATTATTACTTGAATTTATGGAAGCAATGCATCACTCTAGTATTTTTTGTAGCAAAAATCAAATAGCTACATCTGAAAAAAAAAATGAAATCTATGGTATTCAACTCAACTATTAGTTTCTCAACTAGTTTCACAATGAATCGTGAAAATAACTTTTTGAGTTCCACTGAATTTTACTTAAAATTACTGCCCAAAAAAACCAATAATTTTAAACAATAATCAGTGGAGTTAGCAAAGTTTTTATATTTCAAAATAATTGAAAAATTGATTGTTTTACAAGAAAATTTTAATTAAAACACGTTTTGCTACTCTCCTTGTCTCATTTTGGGTCAAATGCTCAAATTACTTACAGTAAGACTACCTATCCTGGCAATCACTAATTGCGTGGATGTTCTTGGGTCAATCATATCAACCACAGGGTTTTGTTGAATACGAAGGCTCTGGAGGGCTGGAAGTTTATTCAGTTCACTAATGGAGACCCACTGGGAAAAAAGTCACAGCAATGTATCACGGGCTTTCACCATTTAAAAATATTTTTAACAAATAATCATAGCTTATAATAACCATAAAAAATAAAAAACAACCAAGTGAAATATTTACCAAATCACTCCACTTCTCAGAAAAAAACCAATGCATAATTACCTCTTCAATTTTATTCTGTTGAATAATTAATCGTTTTAGAGATGGGAAAAGAGAAGTCTTGTGAGCTCCAGGGAATCTGATCACTTTTACACCAATTTCACTAACGTTTAAGGTCTCCAACCTAGAATGTTTTAGAATACAATGGGTTCAAGATGCATTCAATGAATGAGGTAATAGATACGTAAGATACAAGATTTGGAAAGAAGCCGATTACTTCAATTAATACCATAGAAAAAGTCTCAATTCCAAGTCAGTACATTATTAAAAGTGTAAGACTCTGAAAAGAATTCGGGTGTAACACAAAATAAAACCTAAAATGAGAAAGAATAATTCAATAAGTTCCACTGTGTAAAAATCCACGCAAAAGGGTGTCTAATACACATCTGAGCAAATTTTAGACATTACTTAATGGCACGATATGAGAACAATTATTAAAAAAGAAAGTATAATATGCATCACTAAGAGATAAGATATTGAATTAATTTGAAATTTGAAAGTGTACAACCATGACTCATTGATCTTCGACACAAAAAATTCCATTTTGGAAAATTGAGATGCTCACATAATGAGGTAATATGCCCTCTACAGTACAACGCATTCAATGTTACATTAATCAAACCGTCACACATTCTTGTTACTTGACTTCCTTCATTTTGTACTCGTATTGCTCTTTTCACAGGAGCATTTTAATTTAGATATGGATAGTTTCCCCATAGTTGTTTTGCTAAATATTTATGTATCAAGAACTAAATTTAATACATGCAGATATAAAGCATATACGAGGTGTGATAAAAAATTAATGTGAATTTTTTCATTTCGGGGGTTTGGGGAGTCCGATTGTCAAACTTTTTTTATTATGTTGGTATACATGCCCCTGAAGTATGATAAAACTTTCAGCTGTATTCATTGTGGACTTTGTCTGTGACAGCCACTAAGGTTTGCTGTGTTTTATGAGCTCGGTGATTTTCGTTTGTTAAAAGAAATGGATCAAAGAATTTGTATCAAATTTTGCATAAGAAATGCAATAAAGTGTGTGAAATGCTAACAAAAGCCTATGGTGAGTCTGCTACGAGTAAATCAAGAGTTTACGAGTGGTATAAGCGTTTCCAAGAAGGCCGTGAAGACCTTGAAGATGACAAATGCCCCAGCACATCAACAATCGATGAAAAGGTGGAAAAAGTGAAAGAAATGGCTGTGAATGATCACCAAATCACAATTAGAGAGGTCGCTGATGATGTTGGCATATCGATTGGATCATGTCATGACAGTTTTTCTAATTTTTTGGGTATGAAACGCGTGGCAGCAAAATTCATTCCAAAATTGTCGAATTTTGAACAAAAACAGCGGCGAATGGAAATTGCTCAGGAGTCACTAAATGAAGTAAACGACGATGCAGAATTACTGAAACGTATTATAACAGGTGGGAAACATGGATTTATGGATATGACGTTGAAACTAAGGCTCAACCATCGCAGTGGAGACATTCTGGCTCGCCAAGACCGAAAAAGGCTCGACAAGAGCGGTCAAACGTGAAGGTTATGCTCACTGTGTTCTCCGATTTTAATGGCATAGTGTGTCATGAATTCCTGCCACCAGGTCAAATGGTCAATAAGAAGTACTACCAACGAGTGCAATGCCATTTGCGTGAAGCAATCCGAAAAAAAACGCCCAGATCTGGGGAAAAACAATTCATGGCTTTTGCACCACGATAATGCACCAGCTCACACTTCATTGCTTGTTCGTGAATTTTTGGCCAAAAACAATACTGTAATGATGCCCCAGCCTCCATATTTGCCAGATATGGCTCCGTGTGACTTTTTCCTATTCCCAAAAATTAAGAGAACCTTGAATTTTGTTGTTTTACAGCTGTAGATGACATTAAAAGCGCATCGCTGAAAGAACTAAAGGCTATCTCAAAGATCGAGTTTGAGAAGTGTTTCGGGGATTGGAAGAAGCGCTGGCACAAGTGAATAATCTCCAATGGGGACTACTTTGAAAATGAAAACATCAATGTATAAGAATAAATAAATATTATTGTCCGAAAAATTAAAATCCCGTTAATTTTTTAACACACCTCGTATCTCTAGCACAGTTTTCTTGTTTCTGGGGCATTTTTCACTGGCAATGTATTGGTAGACAACACCAATTTTTATTTTATTCCAAAATTCCTGAATCTGGGAATGAATTCATTGATTTCCCATATGGTAAAATGGAAAATTAGATTTTGAGACAAGAATGACATGCAGTTGTAATTATTAATATAATGGTTGCATTTGAAAAAGGAGACCGGAATAGCCAACAAATGACCACTGAATGTTATCAACTGTTTTATTTTTCAATGGTAGCAGCTAAATTCATGCTACAATGTTCAGGATAGCCACTAAATTATTTTTCCTTAAAATCATGATGCACATTTATTGTTAGACCATAGAAATTCTATTAAAGAGAGTTCTATTTGTATTCATATTTTAGTAGAGGCCTTGTCTTTTAAAAAGAGAATGAAAACATTTTGTGTCTATGTCATATAAAAAAAAATTGGAGAAACCTAAAGCACCATTGCTCACACTGGTTTAATTGTCTAAATCTACATGTATTATATATTTTTTGCAAGAGTCTTTACATTAAGGAGTGACCTAAAAAGGTTTAAGTAGGGACTATTTTATGGAGGCTTAACTGATATTTTAAATAAATTCCATTACAATGAAAAATTCAGAATTTGAAATTTTACGTTTTATCAAATGGTGCCAAAAGCTACCTTTACAAATTTGTAAGCCATTGAAAATTGAAAAAAAATTTACATTTCATGGATTGTATGGACCTGATTCACGCTATTGTGCATTCACTCCCAATATTCAATGCCCTCTATTTCTGAAAGAATTGCAAAAAAAACACATGTTTCCGTTATAAATCCTGATGTTAGAAAAAATTAATTTCTGAAGACATTAGCGCAAAAAAAGAAGTATAATTTCATGACTGATCATCCCACAGTAAACATAAAAGGTGATGCCATTTATAACTCACTGCATGCATGAATATAAATACAATAAATCAATGGAAATTTTCATAAACACGGAATCCATGTTGATATTTTCCACAATATTTCCATAAAAAAATGGAATATATTAGAAAAAGAAAACCTCAAAAGGCTATCATTTCAATGAATTGTTCTCACCCATCAAGGATTCCTAATTTATTCACTTCTTCCCAATCTCCAATAGGATTACCCTGCAGATCAAGGGACTTAAGGGCTTGTAGTGCAGGCGGATGATCCAATTTTGAAATGTTATTCCATGGTATTTGCAGCTCACGAATGTTTGGCCACATTTTCACGCAAGTCATTACATCTTCCCATGAATAATCCATATCTCTAAGCACGATATGTTCCAAAGAACTGAAACATTTTGAGATACTTTCAGGATCATCTGGAACTTGGATCCTGTTTTCACTAAGGAATAAGAGAGGAAAAAGGAAAAATGATTGAATCACATTTTTCCTCAACTCACAACAGCAATAATAATAATAATTAGCAACATGTTCTCCACACCTCCAAATATAGATCAAATGGTTTATCAAGAGTTGCTCCTACAAAATTGAAAAATATTCGATAAAAATCTGATAAAAACACATACTGCTTCTTTTCATTTGTTCAGAATGATTTAACAGTCTCCTGGCCACGTTCCCATAAATGCAACCAATAAGTCCATTAACTCTTCCTTCCAAGTTTTCCTAAACCATTAAGAAGCTTTGTGGGGGGCTATTATCTATCCCCACAGCCTTATTTGATTCCAATTCCCTTAATGCCCCCTCTTATCTTGCAATTGAGTATGTCTGGGCTTAAGTTATCCTCATTCACATTATATTCCATTCCTAAATAAAAACTCCTGGGGACATTATTTCTACTGAACAGTTTCCCTATGAGCATATTCTTCAAATATTTGGTCATTTAACTCTTTGACCGTTTAACGCAATTATTTTAGCCATTGCACATATATTTTATCCATTACATCTCTAATGGTAATGGTGAATTTCCATTCCTCAAATCCTAAGAGTTTCTTCCCCTTTCTGTTTGGCAATCTTTCATTCATAAGGGATCTTCTCATTCATAGTATTTTTTCTGGTTTTTCACACTCCCCTTCTCTTCGTGGCTGTTTTCCTGCATGGGCTTTTACTAGGCGAGCAACCCCACACTCTCCCTATGTTTTCCCACAAACCTCATTCTTTGCTTAGACTTTTTCTATTTTAAAACTTTCTTTTTCCACTGCAATTTACTTTGTGTAGGTGTAGGTGCATATTAATTTACATATGTATACTTACGCACATAGAGATGAATATATTTGTTAAGATCTGCAAATCTGTGTAATGTATGTCTGTTTATATGTACTTAAGCATATGAAAATAACAGGTATTGCGGACGGATGTACTTATATAGTTTATGGCTTTATATAATGCATATGATAATGGGTTAAATGGAAGAGGGGACCATTCAGTCTCAATTTCGCCCGAATGAAGACCTCTATGTATCTATCTATGGCATATACATTTCAGTACAACATTCATATTATTTCAAAGCATCTTCCAAACGTACTTCTCTAGTCCTATAAGTTTCTGCCCTCAGTTTATTGACCTTTCTTCCTAATTCTATGTTAATTTTCTTCTATTTACTTTTCTCTAATCCACCTTCCTAATTATATCTTTTTAATTAATGTCTATTTGAACCTTTTGCTGTTTATCATTCTTAATGTGTCTTCATCATTTGTTTGAAATATTCCAATGTTTCTTCTTATATTTTTTAGGATGTAGACCCATCAAAAACCTACCCCACTAGGTTGGGGTAGGTAGGTTTTTGATAGGTCTTGAAACTACACACTACTAGTAAAGTCTAGTCCCAATCAATATTATTTTTCAACCAATATACGCATAAAAATCAATAATAATCAACGATCAATAATGCAAAAATGTCATGCATCAACCATTACCTCACATTCAATAAACGAAGATATAGTAGTTCTGACACGATTTCAGCTATTGACCTCCAATTTGATATTAAATTTTTCGTTAGATCCAGTTCTTGGATGGCCGGACAAACATCAGATATGACCCCCTTTGAATCAGCCTCGCTAATTTTCTGATCCCTTAAGCCAGCAACCTGAAGGTGTTTCAAGCAACTAAGAACATATGTAAATGAGAGAGAGAGAGAGTAAATTTATGAAAAATCTACGGCTATATGACTATGAAATAGTTCCATCAATTATATATAACACAAGTACTTTCATGAATAATAAGAAAAATTTCCAAGATATTAATACATACAAACGGGAACAAGCACATTATTTGTGTAACAAGACGAAACAGTAAGGTCGTTACGTTCACCTTTGCTTTTTGCTAACTTGGTTCATGCCCACCATCTCTATGAACCGGACGTTCATTTCTCTTTTTACTCGTGATAATTTATCAGCTGCATAAGAGTCCTCATCCTGGATTTCTCGATAACGATCCTTCAGGGCACTTAAAAAGCTTCTCCCAAAATTAACTTTTGCTGGTCGTACAAATGACCCAGACGTGGGATGCCTGAAATGAGTAAATTTAGTAAAACATATTGTTCCGGAAAGAGGAACGTCATTATTGGAGAAAGAAAAAGTTTGACAAACAGCAACGGACAGCCTTTATGAATCGGGTACAACCAAGGCGTACTTTATGAATTCGAATGGAATGGTGCAAAAAGATGATATCACTAAGGCCACCTGGTAAAAATGCACATACTCTCTTTATAGATAATCCCCCTATATAATTGGACATACCAACCTTGTTTGAAAATATCTTATTCCTTCATGCAATCCGTCGTGTTTACCACGAGTCGGGTCATCCCATTCAACTCCTAGCCACACCCCAGAGGTTGGAGGCACTTCTCCAACATATAGCACAGTTCCGTACTCCTCATTAAATTCTATTCTTCTCCCTGCTACTAGATGCAGAGGGGTTTCATCGGAAGCTATCATCTTGTGAGGCATCTGTAGTGCATGAGAAATTTGAAGTTAGCCCTTTTCAAAATTTTCTGAACTAATTGAACTGAGAATTTGATGAACACGACGTTGAAAATTTTATGGATAGTTGAACTATTCTAGAATATCTAATCAGATTACAATTTCAAGGTAATACAAGCAGTATTGAATATGTGAACACCCACGCTTTAATTTTCCGCATTTAGAATAGTGACAGCAGTCACAGCCGTACCAGAAACAATTGAATAACACAATACATTTCTTCTACTAGTTACGTTCATTGTCACCCCAGCGCTGTCTACCGCACACTACTATGAGCTCTGATGTCCAAACTAAGAACTATTTGAAAGATGAGGGCGGATATGAAGGATTTAAATATTGTTGTTTTAGTGCTGAGCTTGGTTATATGAAATAGCAGTTGGTAATCAACTGTAAAAATATTTCAAAGATGGTAATAGTGTATCAGTTTGCCACCGAATGAAACTGAAAGACCACAGTTTGGGACATTAAACTTCAATTAGCTTAGAGTGACACTACGAAAATCATCTCTGATTGAAACCCAGGGAGGTTGCGATTACATTAACTTCACCATTATGTGTCACGCATTCAATTTAATACCACAACCATGCTAAAATTAAATCATATATTTGGGCGGGGTGGGAAGGTGTGTAGAGCGCTGGGTTACTAACTGAAAGACCAGGGTTTTATTCTGGACGGCGCCTCTGGACACCCGAAGACTCACAAAACTGTGAGATCTTTGCGTATCACGCCCTCCTTGGAAAGTATCTGTCCATCCTCTCCTGGTACGTGAATTCCACGTCGTTGGCAGGTTTTGCCCCGCTCTTTTAGAATTAACCTTCCGATTGAATTATTACGTATTTGGCAACCTACCGTTTACGATAGATTGTGGGAGGACATGGAATGAACTCCGCTACATTTCTGAAACCTCGCCCAACAAGAAGACCATTGACACATCACATTACAATAAACGATTATTCAATTCAGAATGCATTCTTCCTCCTTTCATTCCGTCCATCATGCCTATTCTTTTCTTCCCTCTTGCTCGCTTGCCTAAAATTTCTCCTCTATCAAAGCCTTCAACATTCCATTTGCAATCAAAATCCTTACATCCATTTTTCCTACCTTCTTTGGGATACATACTCCAAACAATTCTCTTTCCTCCCATTAAACGCCTAGTACTTCTTCGTTTGTTTTCTTTATCTACAAGGTCTGTCCCAAGAGCAGTATGACTTATTATCTCTCGGATAGACTGGTGGTTTCTCTGGCTGTGTTCGAAGAAATGGAGACTCAGGAAAGGCTGGAGGACAGTGGCAATTGGCTCCCTGCCTTTGCCGGGTGGAGATTGTTCGTTTGCTAAACCTATATAACATGACCTCATTACGCTCCGACATGAAACGGTTATTGGAATAGCGCCACGCTATCAAATTTTGCGTGAAGCTGGGTAAAACCGGGAAAAAGACTCATGGCATGCTCAAGACAGCTTATGGTGATGACGCCATTGGTAGATCGGGTGTTTTTGAGTAGCACAAGTTGTTTAGGAAGGGTAGATAAGCTGTTAAAGACGCCGAACGTTCAGGACGCCCTTCGACCTTTAAAAAGTGACGAATATCATGCAAGAGTGAAGGTTTTGTTGGACAGGGAATGCAGACTAAGAGTTTGCATTGTTTCTGATGAACTTGGCATTCCTAAAAATAATGTGCATCAACTTTTGGCAAAAAAAATGGAAATGAGAGAGGTGTGTTCGAAGTTGGCGCCGCGAATGCTCTCGGAAGAACAAAAGGAAATTCGCACGCGGATCTGTCAAGAGCTTCTCGACCGTGTGAGTGAAGATGCAAATGTTTTAGACTATGCCCCACCCCGATTTCTTAATCTTCTTGAGCCTCAAATCCATGCCAAAAAAACATCACCACGGCTCAGTGGAAGCGTTACAACAGACTGTGAGGAGGGAGCTTAGCAGCGTTCCGGGCGTCGTCTTCCAGAAGGCGTACGAGGCGTAGAAAATCCGCTGGCAGTGGTGTGTGGACGCACAACGGTGCTACTTTGAAGACTTTAGGGTGAATGCATAAATTCTGGCTATGAGTTTTTTTTAAATCGACTGATTCCTACTACTTTATGGACTTTGTACATTAAACCTTTGTATTTCAAAAACCTCCAATCTAGGAAAATCATTTGCTTCACCGACCATAGTTCCGTGCTGAGCATGACCATCTTTCGTACCAAATTTCAACTAGCCGATTTTAAAACTGTGTTTATTTGTAAAATATATCACAATCAGTAATCCGATGTATTTAGGAGATTGAAAAATGCAGGACATTCCCCAAAACAATTCTGGAACAATCTGAGAGTAGAAAACGAGGAAAATATACATAGGTATTACAGTTAAAAAAGGTTTTTCTTGAACCAAATACGCGACTTGATGGTTTTAAAATTATTTCACTGATGAGAGTCACCATTTTGATATGGTGGGAACTACAATGAGAACACTTTAGTAATCTATCATACGCTAGTTAGCTTAACTTCACCAATCCTTGCGTTTTCCGCCTGAAATTGGGACCAAGAAGTAATAAAAATTAAAATACGACAGTTTTAAGCGTCAGGTACGACCCTTCGTCTCTGTAACAATTGCAAATCCTAACTTGCGCTACCGCATAATGCGAAAGTTAAAGGAGAAGAAAGGGAGGATAATTGAGGAAATCTTTTACTTTCCCACATTAGGCAAAGGGTTTCAGAAAATGCCATATTGCGTAGCATTCGAAGGACCTCTTATTGGAATTAAATTTTTGCACAATAAAAAAATTATTTAGTGAGAGAAATGGGAAGGGGTGGTGTTGAAAAAATACTTATCCTGTTGGGACTTGAAAAGTGCACTTCATCACGTTTGTTATTCGAATATTATTTTTCAATAAAACCCACTTCATTCATTGTTAACGTTTTGAACTATTATGTCGTTTCCCCTAATCCAAAATGGCGATATTCTTTTTAAAAGAAACTTTGAAAACTAATGTTACTGATCGAAAACATCATAATATTTTCAAATAGTGTTTCATTTTTCGTTACGTGTTAAGTACATGTTTCAATGTATGTCAAAAGAATATGACGAATTGGCATCTGAAAGAAGTTGTGGAAAGGAAGTTTTGAAAAGTCCGTCTCCATACCCGAAAGTTGAACGTTAAATTAACATCCAGCCAAGGATATTCATGTTAACAAAATCCTATCCGAGTAATCATTTGACGCAGGGACTTTATCGCTCGAAATTTTGAAGACCATTAAAATTAACTTTTGCTGGAGAACCCTTAACCTTATGCGAGATGATATTATTTCCTCTTTTCGACCATATATGTAGACAAAAGAGTAAAGAACTCTATTCTTCGCAAATATTTGGTGGAGTACGATGATTGGCCCTGTCTTCTCCAATATTACGACGAGTCACTAATTCAAATATTGCCTCACCGCTATCGAGGTTTTTTTTCCAAACTAATGCGCACTTAGGGGACATGGTGACAAGATCAACACCTTCAAAATAATGTCAAGAAAAGGGTGATCTAAAAAAATTGCGAAAACATTAAATTTTACGACCACAAGCTACTGTAGTAAAGTTTAAGAAACAATCACAACAGACATTTGAGCATTAAAATTTCTCGCTAAAACTCCACCCACCTTTTCCAGGAGAATAGAGACTGGAAAATGCTAGTTTCACACGATGAAAACCATGGGTAATTTCTGTTGTTAGGCAAAATGTAGGACTGTGCGGACATAGTTACTTTTGAAAATCATTTTCTCAACTAAATGAAGGTATTCTAAGAGCATCGATTCGTGTTCAAAACCCACGCAGTAGACAAAATCCTTCGAAATCATTTGAAGGCTTCTACAACCAGGACAGTGTAAATTATTGTTAGATAGCCCAACGTTTTAGGTAGGTTTATGGATGAGCACACATTTTTCCCTTCTAACGAAATACAAGCTAACACTTCACACAATATCAAATTGTTCTTCAATCCCACATTTTTTCTACCGCCCTTTATTCTGTCCAATATGCCTATCCTTTTGCTTCCCCGTCCTCGTTTGTTCAACATCCCAATCTATGAAAGTCTTCAACATTCCACCGCCCTATCAAGATGCCATACATCCATCTTTCTTGCCTCCTTTGAATTTCTCCCAATTATTCTCTCTCATCATCCCTCATCATTAACAGCACTTCCTCGCTTGTTTGCCTTTATATCTATTTCACCTTTTCCATTCCATTTCGCACCCGTATCTCTAAAGCCTACCGTCATCGCTTATCATCTGCCATATTTTCCACGCCGTATAAAAACTTCTAATCAAAATTTCAGCGAAAAAATCAGTATTTCCTCAATCTTCTTACTCAAGGTCTCTGTCATCAATTACCTCCTGGTGAAAGCTCCTTTCCCTTACGCAAATCTCCCTCTTATACCCCTAATACTTTGATTATATTCCTTCAAAAAAACTTCAGAGATTGTTTAACTGTTCCAAATGTTCTATTTTTGAACTCCTAATTTAATATTTCACTAAGCTATCTTCTTTCTCGGAAACCGCACGACCTTGTTTTATTTACACGTACATTTACTCTTATCCCATACCTAAAGAACTAACTTTCCAATACGCTCAAGAACTCTCGCAAAATTTCTTGGCTGACTGGCACTAAACTAAGTTTGATAATTTTCAAACCTTACCGATGTTTAGGAATTCCCCACCGCCTTTCATTTCCATATCCAGTTTTTCTCATGCTTCTTTTAGTTTCTCTTCTCCTATACGTTTATTTTGAAAATCAAGGGTGAAGCTGAACACCCCCGTTTTACCCTTCTCCCCAACGCTGCCCAGAACATTCTCCACCCACCACTAGCATCTGAGCTGTCTGGGGATATGCACAGGTTGAAGATAAGTCTCACATTTCTCCAATCTACTCTTATACAGTTTTCGTCCGGAAAATAAGTGTACTAATTTTTTTCCCGCCGCTCCAGGCGCGCCCAGCACCGCTCTGACGGGCTGCGATTGGAGGGGGGTATGTTGGCAAGCGACGCTGAAAAAGGCAGTCGGCTCTGAGCTGTGGTGTAGTGAGGAGCTCTGTTAAACGCGAGCCTCCACGCTCGACTCACGTCACGGAACGCGATGCCGAAGTTTTTGGAGCAGCGTTATTCCATCAAATTTGCGGTAAAGCTTGGGAAATTGTCTACCGAAACTGTCGGTATGATTAACCAGGCTTACGGGGAGTCAGCCATGTCCAGAAACATGATCTTTCGGTGGCACAAGATATTCGTGGAGGGCAGAGAAGAGGTCGACGACGAAACACGGCCTGGACGCCCATCAACGACACTCACCGACGAAAATGTGCGAAAAGTTCGCGATGTACTGAACTCTGATCGTCGTTTTAGTGTTCGGATGATAGCAGAGCAGTGTAATGTGCCAAAAACCAATAGTGCACGAGATTATTAGGGACCAATTACAGATGCGAAAAAAATCACGACAATGCGCCGTCTCACACCGCGCTTGTCGTGTCGGACTTCTTGGCCAAGCACGGCGTGGCAAACGCTGCCGCACCCGCCCTACAGCCCGGACTTGGCACCACCGGACTTCTTTCTGTTCCCGAAGATAAAGAGGAGTTTGAAAGGAACGCGATACGGGACTTTGGACGCCGTCAAAGAGGCCGTGACGACGTGTCTTCGAGAGGTTCCCGATGATGCCTTCGCGGGAGCGTTCCAGGAATGGGAACGCCGCTGGAACAAGTGTATCGACTCACAAGGGTCCTATTTTGAGGAATATTAGCTTAAGATATGTAAAAGCGTAATAATTTTTTTTCCTGAGCTCAGTACACTTATTTTCCGGACGAACCCTGTATTCTGCAATTAATCACTTAATTCTGCTCAATTTACTCCATAAAATCCTTTCTCGAAATCTAATAAACGAACGAATACAATCGTGATTTTCTTTTAGAATGTTCCTCCCCATCCTCTTCTTGATGATCTTAAGGACCACTATTGCTGCGAGCGAAATCAAACTTGTTGTTTTTTTAATCATCTCATACGACAACCTTTCCCATTTTTTGTATGGGATCTAAAACTAATATGATGAAATCTATGGCCTATTTCCTCTCACATAAATGCTTCAAATTAGCCTATAAAAAGGCTTCCTCCCACATTTTCCTAAACCTTTTAGTACACCACTTTCGTGGGGATGTTGTCTACCCCCACGGCCTTATTTGCTTTACATTCCCTTAATGGTCTTTCTATCTGGGCGTCGAGTAAACCTTGACCTAAGCTATATTCCTCTACGTCACACTCTCTTCTTTATCTAACCATGCTGGTCTAATTTCTTCACCATATAATTCTTCTATGTATTCTTTCCAACTCTCTTGAATTTTACCGGGTTAAATTAATAATTTTTCTGACTTATCTTTGATTGTATTCCAGAATTTTACCTTCTTTCTGGACAATGCTTTCACCTTCCTCGCGAGTGTAGCAATTCCACCCTTCCATTGTTAACTTTCCATATCCTAGTACTTCATTTTTCACCACGCTTTTTTTACTTCATAAATTTTGATTTATTTAGCTTATTGTTTTCCTGCCTCATTTTGTTTTAAAGTTTTTGTATGTTCTACTACCTGACTATGTGTTTGTATTTCATTTCCTTCTCTTTCTGGCTGTCTTGCCACTTTGTATGTAATCCATGACTTTCTCGTACTTTTCCTATCTACTCTCCCTATAGTTTCGTTAACGGATTTCCATATTCCTTGTTTTTGATATCTTCCCATTTTTATTCCAAGTACGTCACCCTTTTCTCGCTCATAAATTTCCTCTGCGGCATGCTGATATTCTTTTCTTATTGACCCGGCTAATGCTTCTACATTCCATTTCCTTAACCACCTTGAAAATTTACTATATTTTCCACAAATATGTAACCATTGATTTAGTTCATGAATTCTGCTTATGCCATAGTAAAATACATACTTTCACATTCTTTTAACCTCTATGAGTCCGGAGGGGAAATGACAATTGTGTCCTCTTTAAAACTCAGTACCGTGTTCAAGATTTATCATTCATATTATTTCTGTTCCATCTGCTTGGGACGTATATAGAATATAACAAATTGAGTTGAAAAAATCTGCATTTATCAAACATTTATTATTATATCAAATAATATTTTATTTATCTTATAATAGTAGTTAAATTAGGACAAATTTTCGATGGTAGGGGAAAGAGAGAAAATGGTTTTACCAAGTTTTATGACGAAGGTTTCCAGCGTTAACACACGATACCTTTGCCAGGGTTGAAGCTTGAAACTGTGATGTACTGAGAGTAATATTAACGTCCGATTTATCCCACTGGCAGATTCATATTTTATTCTTATCCCGAGAAAAAAATGTTTTTCTTGATAGTTAATTTCAGTAAGAAGACTAATTTATTAAAATTAATCGGACCAACCATTCTCAAGGAGATTAGCGAAGACTAAGTAATTTAGAAGGGAAGTGACCTTCTTGAGGGTTCTCATTTATGATATTTTTCAAGGGAATTTTGTATCCCCTGAATGCTAATGAAGGCGACGGCTTGTACACCTCATCGCCTAAGTGCAGTAATTTCGTTCCTTCCTCGGCGCGGGTATGACTACGCCGTTTTTCCATTATGCTTGATGTGGGTTTCTGACCCACGGACATGGCTCAACATATCACAGACCTTGTGTCTTAATGAAGATGTGTGATGATACAGGATAAGGTACAAAAAAATCCTCCTTTACATTTTCTGGGATATGGATTCGAAATATTACTGAGATGCTGTCCCGGGAACTACGCGCGCATTATGTCTGCCGGTGCAGAGGAATACCTGCGGCTAATTAGATTAAATGATGTAAATTTTAAATAATAGCATGAGAGTATACCAAAGGAAAGGGAAACTAGAAAGGAGGAGGGAAGCATGGAGGTTAATGGGGAAAAACACACGATATTCATCAAACGGGAATAACTAAACATGACAGTGTGGTGGCTGATGAGGATACGCTGTAAGTGATTTTAATGTGACCTAACATCATTCTTATTTTTACTTAATCTTCTTTTTAATTTTTCCTCCTCCGAGTCCCTGAGAAAATGTTAGTTTTCATCGGTGTCATATCTGACGGAGTGCACAATCTGCAAACATGTCACATTTCGCCGGATAGGAGTAGTGCTAGGGAGCAGAAAGCCTTCTTCCGTTACAGCACTGGTACGCGGATGTCGACACGAGCGCATCCGTTTCCGCTCTGCCTCATGGGGTGTAGTCGATGCTCTCATTGTGTCCTTTAACTACACCCGAGACCGCCTACGGTGATGTAAAAAGCCTCTCCTAGTATCTGGGATAAATACTCGTGGATACGCCGCAGGGCACGCGGAGGATCTAGATTTTTTCCCTTTCTCCACGTACACTGCATCCACTTTCGTTCCAAAAGGAGTCGAAAACTCAATCACGAAGATGGAGGTTTGGGAAACGGTCGAGTAGGACGACATTTGGATTGGTCGCCGTCATCTGTCGGGGGTGGAGATGATGTAATCCCACCAGTTATTGCAATTTCCGTTCCAAAGAGTGACCCAATATCTCCGGGGGGGGGGGGGTGTATAAGGTAGCACATGTGCCTCATCAAAGTCGTAATACTGCCGGGAATGAAGGTATAAAACCCGCAGAGCAGCGGTATGCCGTTGGGTTTACGCTGCCCTGGCGTAGCGGTCATATCCGGAGGAGAGATGACAAGTCTCCGGCTGGGTTAGGCACGCTCCCCACCTCGTTAACAACACGTCCGTTTAGACGATGTGGCGGCGGTATACGAGTGTGTTTATGACACCAACTACGGTGCGAAAGGACCCAAGTCTCGCTTTTGAACTCAAAGTTCTGCGAATCGTAGCAAGGCAAACGTCAGTTACTCCGATGGGCCCGTCCGTTTAGGCAGAAACTTCCGCACATTGGCTCTTATTTAATGACTACATCTTTGCTCAATTCATCTGAGAGCCATTACCTTCAGAGCAAAAATGTACAGTTTCTGCTGTAATTCCAGCAAGGTAGTAGACGTGTATGTCCAATCTGACTCCTCGGCTACTGCCTTTAACGCTCAATCCTATATTATCATTGTTAAGGCTCAGAAACTTGATGTCTGTGGAGGGAAAGAAACAAAAATAAGGGGTATCAGAGTGGAGGATAGTGGGCTGACTCTACGGAGACAGATGAGGAAAGGAAAGTTTCGGCGTAGGGGGATATGAAGTTGGAAGGGTAAATTTGAAAAATATACCAAATTTATGTAAACAAAAAAATGCCGAGACCGCCTCGGCATTTTTTGTCTACATTGATTCACGACCGTAGCTACGTACCTTGTATATTTAAATTACCAAATTTATATTTAAGACACTGAGTCCCTCTCAGATGGTGGACATTCCAAATTCCGTCCACGAGGTTTGCAACAGAACTAGTGTAATATTTAAAGAAACAGAGGGATAGTAACTTAAGTGAATCCACCCATCGATGTGGACACATATACGATAATTTTAGAGTTCAATCAATAACTAGGCGATTGATTTTTTTACTGTGATATTCTTTCTATTCCGAGCATTTTCACATCTATTAAAATCGTATGAAATTTGAAGAACGAAGATATTGTTTCCGCAAAACCATAGTGTTATCCGGAAAAAAAACGAAGGCGCGGGCGCATCATGATGATCAGTAATGTCCACCTGGGTATTATCTGGACACCAAAATCTATTTATTCAAATCTATGATTTCACACTTCACCTTATTAATTTGATAGTTTTGTAAAATCACGGGCAGTTTTAACGCCTAAACGTAGCTGTGTATTTACTCATTATTTACATGAACTATCGATAATTATTCTATGTTATTCACATTTTTGAATCTTTGAGTTCAATTTTTAATGACCGCTTTACATAACTTCTTTCACAGATGTATTGTACAGCGTTTTAAAAACCCAAACCCAAAACAGGTGAAATCATAACTTTCAGATCTAATGAAGTAATGATCTCAAAAGTGATATTCGACTGCATAAGTGGGGGAAGGATTGACTTCTTTTAGGAATATATAAGACCAACCACTGTGGTGACAACTCTGGCTCTAAGGATAATATTATAGCCGCTGCACCAACTAGATACCCTTGATTCCATTGAGCAACATATTTATTGGCACTTATAAGAACTGGCGTGGGGATTTATTGATAATAGAAGGAAGTTTTAGGTGGAACATATTCCTAATACTCGCGTTTTTGGTTGATCCCGGAAGATTTTCTCTAACACGTCACGAAAATATTAGCAAAATTGTACGATTAAATGCATTCAAATTTCAATAGCTATTTTTCTATCCCGTCAGTTAAGGGAGATCAATTACCCAATTTATTTCACAAACTAAGATATTAGTGAAGACATTAAGAACTGGATTTTATTAGCAAAATAGGAATTTCGGGAAGAGAAGAAGTGATGACGGGTACACTGATCACATGTATGAAGAAAAAATTAGACAAAACTTTTTAATGAGGAGCGTAATGCATTATGGATTTGGTCCCTGATCTTTGAGGCAAGAGGATGAGCGTAGATTTGAGACTTTTAAGATACGGATTTCGGGGAGAATGGAGAAAAGAAGACGAACCAAGAAAAAGACAACTAGTGAAGTTTTAAATAAGTAATACTGAAAATTAAAATATATCAACCTTCATATCAATGAACTATTCTCATTTTGAATAATAAATCATGATTAATTAGTAATGTGTTTATAAGTTTTATTGATGATACTACAAAATCAGTGGCCATATAAAAAATAGGAACCGAAAACGTTTTGCTCAAAATCGAGGAGCTTGAAGTCCGAGTTAGGGTCGGGAAAATCTACGAGAGGGGCTAAAAAATTGTTATCATAAAGTTTTTATTTCAATAATATACGATATGAATATAATTCATAATTTTATGCTATAATGTTAACTTAATATTTTTAAAACATATTTGTGACAAATGTCGTTGATTTCACTCTTGTAATGAGTCTATGGAAACCGCTGCGAGTTGAAACAAGTTCAATTCGCCTACGAAAACGATTTTACTGCGACAAGCAGAGCTATAAGATGGTTTTAAATGTTTAAAGGGGAAAGAAAGTAAATTGTAAAGGTAAGTGGACCAAGAGCTACTGCCATTGACTGCTCTTATGGGAGTAAACATTAACAACTTCTGTTATTGTAAGAAAACATCATCATATATTATTCGGAGTGCCATCGGGAATCTTGAAAATTTGATTAGATGTCCCCACACGCAGGTAACAAAAAAAATGAGTTTTTGTGTTCTGTTGGTTCCACGAAATCACAATTGTATCCCAAAAATGAACGTGAAATGTTTTCCTCATCCTTTTAACTATCTAGTATTAGCCCCATTAAATGTTTTACCTTTTCCAAAAGTGAAGGAAACCTTCGTGGAAAGAATTTTCATTATTGCATAGAGAACAGAGCACAGAAATAAGCTAACTGAACACGCTTCAACTTGCAAACGACCTCTGCTGACGCAATACTGAAATCAAATCAATGAAACATGTACACATTAGGCATTACACGTTAAGCTATATATTATAACATAAATTTCAAATTTTATACATTAATTTATAAGACTAAAATAATGCAATACTACTGTTCACTGAACAAACCTTGTATTCAAGCTGATCTTAGACAATTGGAACTAGTTTTTGTAGAGGCTCCAAGGGTAAACATAATTTCCATTAAAGACTACAGGAATGCTCAGTAATGATTAATCACTTTTCAAAGCCACGATATTGTGGTTCTCCATTGAAAAATAATTAATTAATCATCGTGAGACCTGTCAAAAACGGGGCATGGAGAGAAAAAAACAAGAAAACATTAAACGCTGAACTGAACGAGGGTGTATCGAATAGCAAACGCTTGATTGAGAACTTGAAGAGCTGAATTCATAAAAACGCGGATGAGATCCGCACCACTCAGCAGTGAATACGAAACGGGAGAGGGAGGATGAGGAAAAGAGAGGTGTTCGGAACAGTGCTGAAAACAAAGGAGTTGGAGGAAATGATTGATACGTCACTTTGCTTCTACGCAAATATCCATGGGAAAAAAATTCCATGGTGCAGAAAATGATAAATATAGGAGAAAAATAGCTAAAAAAAAAGGTTGAGACAAATGGGAATTTTAAAAATGCGTTAAAACGTTGAAATGTCGTACCACTTTCCTGTCAGTTTGCAACAGTGATAGCCATTGTTTGAAGAATGGCCAACGATTGGCAACACGATTTCAGAACGCAAAAATATTGCGCAACAATATTATAAGCATGGCAAATCCACTCCCAATGTGCACTGTAAGGAAACAGCGTTCTCTCATTCGGTAATTGATTAGTAAATGGGGTTGAACGCATTTTAATTCATCGAAGGATGAAAGTTTAGCATGGTGAAACATCGATATCTCACTCTATTAGTGATGTTGGACTAGTAGGCTTATAAAAACTACTACTTCCATAACAGGCACCTGGAACACGAAATTGTGACACCAGATACCTAGGCAGAAGTTATAGATATGGCTTTCCTAGAGGTGCCCGTGAGCTAATAGAGCGTTGGAATAATTATATTGCACGACATCAAAACTGCATATGAAATACATGATATTAGATTATATTTTTGTAATTTTCTAAAGAAAGCACGACATAAAAACAAATTTTAGATTTTCAGGAAATACTTAAGGTTTGACTATCCCTCGGGTAATAAGGAAATGAGCAATATTGACATCGTAACTCTTACTTACCCTTTTCTAATGCAATTTTTCATGAAACTAATTTAATTTTCAAGAAAATTGGTATGGTATGACATTAAAATTCATATGTTTATTAGAACTATCAAAGTATTAATTCTTCAAATGATGAAGTGGCAGCAGATTGATAGTTGAAGACGAATTCGTCAAAATAATTCCCGAATTTCGATGCTAGCAATGCCAGAAAAAGAAGCCATTTCAAGAAGTATAAACTGGCATATGCATTCATTAACATAGTTTTTTTATGTTCCAAGAAAAATTATGAAAAATTATTTTTGATACTTTTAAAAGCTTAGTAAAAGATGTATCGTCGCGTCTGAATAATAAAGCCAATAATAAAAGGTAACCCCTTGCAAATGACAATGAAAGGAACAATTGAAAATAACATTGACGTTAATAACTGGTTGAGGAGATAAAGACAGATGGTTGTCTCGAGTGTACTACCATAGAGCAAGATAATTCTCTCGTGTAAGCATTGAACATTTCTTTTGGAAGAATTTTAATAGTAAATTTCAATCGGATGCATCGCTAAATTTAGAAGATGCCTAAGTTTAAACTGTGGCTACGAAATATTTTCTGGCATGTCAAAGAATATGATATAAACCATTGTAAAGTCAGTGGGAAAATGCATATTTTAGATTTTATTAGGAAATCTACCGGTTAAGGTAGGTTTTTGGATGTACACAACTATCACATAATTAACTTGCGACTCCAAACAAAACCCAATCCAGCAACCTACTCTACATCAGGTCCCTCTTCATCTCTGTGTACTTACTTCCTCCATTCATCCCGTCCATCTTCCCTATCCTGTTTCTGCCCTTTCCTCGCTTGCCCAACATTCTCCCCTCTATTACCTTCTTCAACATTCCACTACCGCTCAATACGCCTTTCATCCATTTTCCCTGCCTCCATAGGATTTCTCTCAACAAACCCCTTTCCTCACCCACCATTTGTTTTCCTTTCGGTCCATTTCACCTTCTCCATTCTTTTCCACGCTCACATTTCAAAAGCCTCCAATCTACGTCTATTCTCCTGCTTCAGCGACCACGTATCCGCGCCGTACATAGCTACGCTCCATATCAGAGTTTTTACGAGTCTTGTCTTAACATCCCTACTCAACGTCCCCGTCATCAACTCCCTCCTCCTTTAGAAAGCCTCCTTGCTTAGCGCAATTCTTCTCCTTACGTCCCTACCACTTTGACCGTATTGGTCCAAAACACTCCCGAGATATGTAAACTGTTCTACCTGCTCTATTTTTTCCCCGCCTATTTTAATGTTTAGCTTAGCCTTTTTCTTTCTGGAAAATCGCATAACCTTTGTTTTATTAATATTGATTCTCATCCCATATCTATCGCACTGAACCTCCATTTCACTCAGCAATGCTTGCAACCCCTTGGCTGACTGAGCAACTAATGCTTGGTCATCAGCAAACCTAACCGATTTTACGAATTCCCCTCCGACTTTCATTCCTACCTCCAGTTCTTCCCATGCCTCTTTAATCGTTTCCTCCACATATACGTTGAACAGCACTGGTGACAATGGGCAGTGCTGTATAATAATAAAAAAATATTGAAGCAATGCTTTTCATTTTATAAAAGCTGAGCAAGGTGCTTCGCAAGCTGCCAAGTAATGAATATCACAATTCAAAAGCCAGGGGCTAAAACGCTGACATCTTTAAGAAAGAATGTTGAAATAAAAATAGATGGACTGTAATAAAAACTGTCGTAAGTTTCCGTTCTCCATGCAGAATATAGACAATAACGCATAGTATTTTTTGAGGCTGGAATTACTCGGAATCTTAAAGTCTCAATTTCAGTTTTTATCATATTTAAAACAAGTATATTATTTATAGTGTTTATGATGGAATCTTCATTTTCATCAATTCAATTTGTTGCTAAAATAAACAATGATAACAATATTTAGTGGCGATATCACTGCATTTTCAGCTTAATAATCTTCAAGTTGCAAACGTTTAGTACTATAAACACTGCTAAGGGGTCACGATGCAAACTAAAGACATATTAGGCGAGCGTAATATAACATAAGATGGCCCGGCGTACAGACCACTATGGAGAGACAATGCATATAGCGACGGCCCGAATTCAACCGATAATTTTCTATTATATATAATGATTATAATCATTTACAAAAACTTTTATCCTAAAACAGAGAAAAGATCCTTTCTCACTAGCGGGCACTTTCTCTCCAAGACACGTAAGTTCTCTCTTGTTACAATTTACTGTGCTTCCATCCTTGCAGAATTCGTTGGCGAGAAACATCATGGGAGAGCAGCAAGGAATTGGCCAGGCGCCTAGCCGGAAGGTTAGACGGGCTGAGACGGATATGAAAACTTTCGGAAAGTCAAATGCAACCATAAATTACCTCTATTTAATTGTACCAGAAACTCTCACTCCCTGAATTCTCTATGGTCGCTCATAAGACATTATGGAGTCTTGAAACACACGGGACAGTGGGGTATCTCACTTTTGAAGACGTATTGGAAAATAACCAAGCATATCGAAACCATCTACGAAATTATTTGAACCAAAGTTATGACTGTTCCTAAAAATAATAAGTCTGATGGAATATGACAACGAACGTACACTCTGTCATACGAGTAGGAGATAAAAAAAAATTTACATTAAAAAATGAATCAGATAATGAACCCGTTGCTACAAGTTGTACTGAGCATGATTGTCACATTCGCAATTCACCAAGGAGAAAAAAGTCGTTCTTTACCAGTATAAACGTAGATGGACGTTGCAGAACAAATTTAAATGATCTAACATTTTGTCAAACTATATAGACGAAGCTGGTTATATTTTTTGTTTGCTTCTACAAAAAAAGACAACAGTATAGATACGAATTTCTTAAAACAGCGCAACATCAAACATTTAAGAAGAAAGGATTTCATGGCGACCACATACGACAATTTTGACTGTGGACAGAATGAAATGTGAACACCGGTTTTTAAAACTTTAACTTTACTAAAATAATCCCTAACGTTCGTATACTTATTAATAATAATAGTAAACTCCCTAACGTTCGTATACTTTAGGGATCATTTTAGTGATGTGTATTTAGTAGTGTAGTGATATGTATTACTTCATTTATAAGTGACTTCATTGGATTTAATGATCAAAAAAGAATTTTGAAGTCGTTGCCGGGAACTTTAGAATAAAGTAATAGCACTGACTACAAGTTTCTTGTTTCCATTGCCATAGTCGAGACTAAAGAGACCTGAGCCATCTTTTGTCATAAGTCTTAGTGTACGACGCAATTATTGACATCTTATCACTATTGGGGAGGATACATTTTAAGGTAGTTATTTGTATGAATACAATTTGACACACCTTACAGTGCAATAATCCTCTCTTTAAATTTCGCATAAAATCTATCTCCATTCATTCCATCCAAAATGCCTATCCTTTTCCAACCCCTGCGTCACTTGCCTTATGTTCATCACTCTTAAGTCCTATTATATTTCATCCGCTATTAAAATACTCCACCTTTCCCCCCTCCTTTGGAATTCTAAAACAAAAATCGATTCTCCTCCCCCCAATTCTAATAGTTCTTCATTTAATTTTCTTTCTATCAATTTTCCCTTTTATTCTTCCTCATATCCACATTTCAAAAGCCTCCAATATTCGTCTATCATATCAATCGAACAACCAAGTTTCCGTACCGGATCAAAACCACGCCCTTTATGAAAGTTTCCTAGCATTTTCTTAACTTAACGTTCACGTCATCAATTCTCTTCTCATGGGAACTTTACCAAACGCGATTCTTCTTCTGATGTCCTTACGACTTTGACCATCTTGGGACAAAACACTTTCAAGGTAGACAAACTCTTCCATTTGCTCTAGTTTATCACCTGCTATTTTGACGTTTAACTTATCTTTCCTCTTTCTTTAAAAACCTCATCAACTTTGTCCGGATTAGTATTTATTTTCATCCAATACCTAATGAATGGATATTTGATGATCATCCACAAACCTAAATGATTTCAGGAAATTATCCACCAAGATTAATTCCTATCTCCAATTTTTCCCATCCCACTATTACCATATCCTGCCCAAATGGGTGGGTGTAATTGTGTCTATTGTTATATATGTCATCGCTAAAAAGTCAGACGTAAAGATCAGTAAGTGTTCTTTTCGGATTACTGGTAAATAAATACATTGAGAGGCTGGGGTGTCAATGGACAACCCTTGACTTGGTACCTCTATCAGTGTAGAAGTCTAAGTTTCGTGGAGGGAGGTAAATTACGCTTGGGAAAACTAGGGAGGCCGAGGTATGGATGAACGAGACTAGGAGAGACACACGTTTTGGTTTAAGACTTCATTCCGACTCTATCTACCATAAAATGGCCTGTTATCCTGATCCTAAAGATAAAACATAATTGCTATTCGTGAAAATTAGCATGTGAAAGCGCCGCGGTTTCCTGCAATCCGTTAAGCATACTTGATTGACGTGAAGCATAACCACGGGCGTTTATCTCGCGTTTGCTCCCTCGATCCTAATTTAGTGACGTTGGAAAATGAACCAATAACTGCTCCGTTGATTACTAACGTAGTTTACCTGCAGCCATAATCATTGTAATTACTTTATTAGGTATTGATTTTACCGGGGGCGAATACCCATGGGACTGGAGGAACTGAATCCGCGCTCAAAACTGAAGAAAGGAAAGGAGAAAGGGGAGATTAGTTTGAAGAACTAAAGTTTCCAACCCATCTGGAGTTTGTGGTCAATTAGAACTTGCATTCCTCATGGAATTTGAATGTGACTTTGTACTATTTATCACTACGGACATAAAAATATAGATTTTAACAGCTTTAGCGTTGGAAGAATAATAGCTTAATGCCAATATTATGAATATTTCACTTCTAGTTTAGTTAAAGCAGTTCCAATTAAATATTATCATTAAAATGTACATGTGAAAATAGACAAATGTCAGGTGGCACACAAGTTCCAAGTGTTACAATAAACTTGTCTTGGAAAAATAACATGGTTTCTGAAATACAATCAACATCACAAAAGATAATAAATAAAATCAGTCAGAAAAAAGAAAAAAAATACACTTTAAGGAAATTTCCAAACACCAATCTGTAGTATATAAAAAAAAGAAAATCCCCATTTCATTAACATTTGTTTCCCAATCAACAAGAAAAAAAAATTAAGCTGTTACATTTAATTATATACAACACATTAATCAAATGATTACAGAAGTTGTTTACATATTTTCTTAAAAGTTTGGACTCTGTTAGGAAAGGGCTTAAAAATTTTTTCAGGTAAATTGTTCCAATCAACAATTGTTTTATTTAGAAAAGAAAATTTTTTTTTATTCGTTCTTTGTGCCCGGCATTTTACCTTAAAATTGTGGTCATTTCTCCCTATAAAATTCGGGTTCCCCGCCTCTTTCCTAAGATCTGCCCAAGTCTTCTCCCCATACAGAATGCGGAACATTCCACAAAGTCTGCTTACTTTCCTTCTAGTTTGTAAATATTGTTGAACAAGGCAATTAATTCTTTACGAATTTCAATTAATATTTTTCTGTGATATTTCACAATGAGAATAAAGTCATGGACGTGGATATTCGTTTAATAAGATTGACTGAAGGCCAATATAATCGGTCTAAATATACCTAATATACCTTAAGGTATATGGACTGAAATATGAATACAGATGAACTGAAGATGAAAGTTCCAAACGGTGAAAAATAAACTTGTATCCATATCTCGGAGGTGAATAATGCGCATGTTCAGCATCAATTTGAAATGGATAATTTAACTGATACGCTTTGTTTCCATTATAAATTAGTTAGTAAGTAGGCAATTTCAAACTTACTGGAGGTAGGAACTAAATATGATACGTCGTCAGATTCATTATCAGAGCGTTGAGACACAATGGTTGAAATGATTCATCGGTGGTGGCTTCAATTGATGGAAGTTATCATGAAATACGTAGATTTACGACCTAAATTACTGAAATCTACAAAGAAAGTAGTAAGTTAGTCAATTAAAAATGCAAATGAGAAGTAAGACGCTTTAAGTAACAATATTATTATTAGGTAATCTACCGGTTAAGGTAGGTTTTTGGATGGATAAAACTATCAAATAAACATTTTGTGACTCCAAACAAAACCCAATCCAGCAACCTAATCTACATCAGGTCCCTCTTCATCTCCGCGTACTTCCTTCCTCCCTTTATCACGTCCAACGCTATCCTATTCCTGCCCTTTCCTCGCTTGCCCAACATTCTCCCCTCTATTACCCTCTTCAACATTCCACTACCGCTCAATACGCCTTTCATCCATTTTTCCAGCCTCCATAGAATTTCTCTCAACAAACCCCTCTCCTCACCCACCATCTCCAGTACTTCCTCATTTGTTTTCCTTTCGGTCCATTTCACCTTCTCCATTCTTCTCCACACCTACGTTTCAAAAGCCTACAGTCTACGTCTATCCTCCTGCTTCAGCGACCACGTTTCCGCGCCGTACATAGCTACGCTCCATATCAGAGTTTTTACGAGTCTTGTCTTAACATACCTACTCAACGTCCCCGTCATCAACTCCCTCCTCCTTGAGAAAGCCTCCCTGCCTAGCGCAATTCTTCTCCTTACGTCCCTACCACTTTGACCGTATTGGTCCAAAACACTTCCGAGATATGTAAACTGTCCTACCTGCTCTATTCTTTCCCCCCCTATTTTAATATTTAGGTTAGTCTTTTTCTTTCTGAAGAATCGCACAACCTTTGTTTTATTAATATTGATTCTCATCCCATATCTATCGCACTGAACCTCCAATTCACTCAGCAATGCTTGTAACCCCTTGGCTGACCGAGCAACTAATGCTTAAGTAACAATATAAGTTTGCATGAATGGTGATGGCAGAAGACATTTTCTTCATGCCTTCATTGCAAACATTAATATTTTTACAACAGAGTGGACCTTCGCAGGCCTATGCTACAACCATACAGAATCCATCTCATTATTCAGTTCATCAAATACTTCCAACAATATTTCAAACTGATAAAAATCAACGCAGGATTATCTTTTATGAACACCCGTTAATAGTTCTAAAACTTGAAATTTTACCATATTAAATTATAAAAAGTACAGAACGGTTCCTAATATAGGAGGTGAAGAGATGAGGAGAACAAATATATCGTACACGATATCGAACTGGTACATGTACATTGATGTACATGTCGGAGTTGTTATTGAAGAATTTAAGAGGATTTTACAGTGCTAAATTCGGCATTGAAATTGTATAATGAATTATACTCCACAAGTAGCGACAATTCAGGTCAATTGTATCTAAAGAAAGGCAGCTAAAGGGGGTGGAGTTAATGTAGTAATTTACTAAAATCAAGGTGAATAATAGAGAGATATCTCTAGAAACTTAAAATAAATAAAACGAAGAACTTAAAGTATCTTGGAGAATGAATTAAACCAATTGGATAAAAGATAACAGTCTCTCTTCTAATGTCAACAAGTTGGAACTGGTCTATAGACAGACTCAAAACACCTACAATAAGCAATGCTTGTTACGCAACCTAAAACCGGAACATAACGAGACGGTCATCAGATTAGAAACCTTGTTTGACATGGAAAGTCTGTCCATATACAAGAAATACTGATTTAAAAGTCAGGGAGAGAAAAATTCTCAGAAAGATCCTGGTTTTGGTAGTTAAAACTAGAGAATGAGAGGATACAATACGGGGCTTCATTTTCAGATAGTAAAGCTCTTTGACTTTGCCTGAAAAGAGAGGATAACTTTCCCATTTGGCAAGATTTTGCCCGACGGATTGACCAACCACCTGTTTTCTCTATTGCGATACTACAACACATAACTCTTACTCACGATCTGCCCTGGGGAAAACACATACGAGAAATATGCGGTCGTGCTAATAAAAAATTGGGATTTGTGAAAAGAGTGCTAGGTAAATGCGACGAAAAGGTGAAAGAACGATGTTTCCTTGCATTGGTCAGGTTCCACCTAGAGTATGCTGCCAGTATATGGGATCCTCATAATATAATTTGATTTTGGAATTAGATCGAGTTCAACGGAGAGGGGCTAGATTTGTCAACATTGTTATGACCAACGCAGCAGCGTATCCACTTTGCTAGACAATTTAGGTTGGGATTCTCTTACACAGCGGAGTTTACAATATAGATTAAACTTATTAAAAACATTTAAAGATGGGCTTCTTTCCGATGACATCAAGGATATAATACGAACCCCAACGTATTACGGTCGAAGGGATCACGAATATAAGATTAGAGAGATAGACTGCAAGACTGACAGGTTTAAAATGTCATTTTTTCCAAGAACGATAAGGGAACAGAATGCTTGTAGCCGAAATTCCCCAGGATTTAGTTCATTACAATAAGTATTAAGGTACAGGTTAGGGACTGCGCGAGGATATGTATATGTATGTATACATGTGTATATATGTATATATATTTATATATATTTATTAATTTTATTTTTCCTACAGGTTCCCCCCATCTTTCCTCATCTAACTCCCAACCCCCTCAACCCTTACCCTTCCCTCATGGTGCTACACCCTCTGCCACAAATCTTTTTGGTGGCTCGCAGGATATTTATGTAGATGTAGATAACGAAACAACTAAAAAGGCCGCCCCACTTGATTGAAGGAGACAGAGAAGGATGTAAAAGATCAGGGAATAAAGAGACGTGCAAGACAGGTCAAGAGGGAGATCCTGAATAAAGTCTGTAGTTTTCAGGAAATATCTCTGAAAAAAAACAGTCTGTTTAGAGAAAAGGAAGGAATTACATCGAGAAAAGATGTGACAGCACTGAGCAAAGATCAAAACTCAAAAGATGAACAAGCGTTTTCCAAAGTAAAAGAAGACTATTAATCTTATATATAAATCTAATGCATAATACCTTACTAGGGATTCAAGATATTTTAAACATTTAATATAGGTTTTGGCCCGTTTTTAGCGACAATTGACTTCTGCTTATGACGAGAACTTGACCTTTCTTTGCCCAACATTTTCGCTTTCCTCATTTCTTCGTAACGTCTACCTGCCTTCATACTGTCTTGAAAGCCACCTCCTTTTTTCCTCAACCCCGCTCACCCAACATTCTCCCTTCCATCACGGCCTTCAATATCCCACCACTTTAAGTATTCCCTCCATTCACTTTCTTTAGATTTTTCTGATTTCTCTCCTACAACTTCATCCCTTCGAACACCCTGTTTAAAATCTCGACCTTTACCTTCCTCTCTGTCAAATTTATTTTTTCCATTCTTCAACACACCCAAATCCCAAAAGTCTCCAATGGAAGATAATTTTCTTGTCTCAAAGACCTGATAGTCTCACATTTACACAAAGCAACGCTATATATACAATTCTAAAACTATCTTTCCTTCGCAACTCCATTTCTTGTACCTGTCGTCAATTCCCTTCTCACATATTTTTTAAGTATTTATTGCTAATAAATAACCGAGATATCTGGATTAACTTTATTCTGCATACTAATTGATTCCTATGTACATAATTTTGTCAATTTCAGCTATTAATGTTGGTTTGTTTTATTTAAGGAAACCTTAGATTGATGTAAATCAGTATAAAGATGATAGAGGCTTGCATTGAGATTGAGTTCCTTCATTTGAAAGGTCACATTTGCTGGTAAATCCACGATAAAATAGTGGCTTATGGAAACAATAGCCCGTTATGTGAACAAGCTGTGAGGTGAAACAGGAATTTTTAAAATGGCCACATGTCCCTCACAGACGATCCAAGGAGTGGAAGACAATGTGAAGACAGAGTGAAGAAAGTGCAGGACTTTATGCTATCAGATCGTAGACCACAAATCCAAAAAATCATGAATGAGACTGATTTTAGTTACGGCAGTGTGTGGAAAACTATTCGCGAAACACTACACATGTCAAAGGTATTAGCACGCTCGGTTCTACGATTAATGTTGCATTTGATGGTCATACATTTATTATGCACAGATGGAATGATAGATATTTGAAGAGCATCGGCAGAGGGCCAATGTTTGCTCAAATTTGGTCCGGGGAAACGTGTTAATGTACATGTTTCTTAGAAGAAAATTACAAGAAAAACGACGGGGGTTTTGAAAGAAAAAGAAAAGACGAGAGAGCTCCTTTTCTTTTCAAGGGTAGTGGATCGCAGTGGAGAAGGGAAAGTAGAGGTAATTCGGCGTGGCGTGTACTGGAATTCCATGTAATTTTCAACTTCTGTACAGGTCATGCTTGCTGTCTTCTCCTCACCCTCCTTTCCTCTTTTCCCAGTCGTCTGAAACTGATCAGTGCCCCATCTCTCTTTTCCCTATCTTCCCCAACAAGTTGACACATTGCTTTACCCTCATTCAATGTAAAACTTGTTGCACTGCAAAAATAAATATCACTCTCCGTACCACCGCCGATCGAAACACTTGAACACACATTATTAAAGTTTCAAACCTGATGCCGAGTAAAATAAAGGTCAACTGTTGAGAGCTAAGACTTTTAAAATGGGATGAAAATGAAATGTATTCACTTTTCACATTCAGTTCCCTCCCCCAGGAAGATATGCGAGGACGGTGGAGGGAAAATAAGGTAAATCAAGAGATTAATTTGATTTAACCTTGAGGAATGATACAAGAATTAAGTAGATACTCATATCTTAACAAACTGTGGATTTTAAATTACAAAGTGTTTTTATATGTTTAATAATCGTAATAAAGAAAATATGCGAAATTTTAATTTAAGGGTGTCTCGAGCGTTTCCAAACCCAGCGTTTTACCTGCATGTCTTATTCGTCAAATTCCCAAAAACGAAACAGGATTTTATCCTTTGAGAACCTCCCAACACAAGAGATATGGAACCATGAAAGGTTCAAGAATGATATAAAAAATACAGAGATAATATATATGATTCGGTTCTATAGCCATCAAGTTTAAAAATAAAAAGAGATTATGATATAGAAGAGGATAGCTAGGGTTCCAGGTGTACTAGATTACGGTAAAGAAACGGCGCTAAGAGAATTGAAATGAAATAAAACCGTGGGATAAATAACAACTCCGAGGAACTACTTAAGGGTCTAGGGAAATCTGAAAGGACGTGTGGATTAACTCGTGCGCATTGAAAAGGGAGGGATTTTCCCGGAAGGTTCCGTCTGAAAAATGTTTTTTCTCAATCCAAAAAAAGGAAAAAGTAGCCATATGAGAGGACTTAAGAGCAATAGGTTTAATTTCCCACGAAGCTAAGGAAGTTCTTCGGATTATCAATAAAATGATGCAGAGGATAGACAATGATTAATTAGGAGAGGATGACTTTGGGTGCGGAAAGAGGAGAGGATATATATTTTATATAAAACCTATAAAACTTGCTCTAATTAGTCCTATCACTATTAATTTAAGTCCTAAAAAACTAATCAGTGAATAACCCCCAAACTTTGAAAAGAAGTTCTGGTAGAGAGACCCGAATTGTATGCTACCTTACTACGTAAAAGTTTACATGTCAAAAACGCAGGCCGTTGAAGAAAAAAATGACATTCGGAAATTTAGCACGAATGTTGATAAGAACAGTGTGTCCCTGAGGTGGAGGCAAAGTGAGGTGTAATTAAAATCTTGACGGGCAAAACAGACAGTTAACAAGAGGGGAGAAGAGAAAGGTAAGGAGAAGATTCTGAGATGGAGCTGGCAAGGGATGAGAAAAAAGGGAGTGAAACGAGTAGGAGATGACAAAGAAAGAAAGAGTTCTTAGGTTGTTGAGATGACAACACTGAGAAATAACGTCTAAAAATCAATACGAATCCAAAATTTTAAATTTGAGAAAAATTTAAAGGTTTATTTCACTCTGATGTTGCCTCCACCATTTGTTTGGGAATAGGGACACGCCTGGTTGGCGTCATTTGCAAACAATTTGAACTTTTAACTACAGTAAATTTTCTGTCCATAGGTACGCAAAGTGTCGAGCTAGAGTACTGATTAAGCAGATGCTTAGAATTGATTTTCCTCTGATTTTGTTGTGAGTTGAAATCTGACAACAGTCAACGTCAATTTCAGAAGCTCTGTTATCAATACTTTATCAAGCTGATTGAACGAATAAGGACATGCTATTAGCGAGGTGATTCTCATCATTATATACGGAATATATCAATCACGTTGGACTCCTTATAACAGAGCAGAGGTGAAGGGTGTTTATATGAAGCTATTGGATAATTACTACTCAGATGGGCACGTACAAGAAAATAGTATTCACTATTAACAGTGGATTCAGTATCATTATCACCATATTTATAGTTAGTCTCAAGATCGGAATACCAATTTTAAGCCGAATATAGGTATTTGTTGATTTATTTATAATTTACAGCAAAATAATTTTAATAAAGATCATTTTAATGCATTTTTCAAAACTGCTACCTGGTTCAGAGTAAAATCTCTAAAATCGTGTTCCTTCTCATAAAAATATATGGTCTTTGGAATGAAAGCCTTAAAATAAATTCGTTTCACACGGAATTTCTCTTCGTGGAGTTCAAGTTTCATACGCACTTTAAAAAACACTTTTAAAATTGGTATTGATCATGAAAATTATTTTATTTGCCTTTTGGATTCAACATAGCATCGTCATTTATGGAGTTTACTACATATATCAATAACAGATTGAATTTTGTAAGAAATTATATGAGGTGAGTAAAATTAAAAGGAAAGATTTAAGAAAATCTTAGACCAGATTCACTTGTACGTATATGCTCACATGAGGAAAGGATGTCAGGAAAACACGTGGAAGAGGAGCATAGCGATGACACAGCAGTAAAAATTATATAAAAAAGAACAGGATGATTCAAATACAGGTGAATAATAACTACGAGTATGAAGAAGCCTAAACAGCATAAAAATATCCTTATTTTTACATATGTCGATATGTGTGTATCGACAATGTAGTAATAACAAATATACTATACTCATAATTCCTTGTATATAATGGATTTAATTTAGAAGGAAACGCCTTTTGATATCCCCGGAATACAGGGCCGTACCCAAAAGTGGTAAAACTGATTTTCTCTGGCGCGAACGGAGTGGTGGAGGGGGGTTTGCCTGGCAGGGTAAGGTGGAGGGGGCTCTTAGCAACAGACCGACACCAACCTCAGTCGCCTTCGGGCTGTCGTTGAGTGAGCACACCGTTTTTAGTGAAGCAAGGTTTTTGTCCGCGTCGAAAAACAAAATGAATCTGAATTTAGAGCAACGTTATTCCGTGAAGTTTTGTGCGAAACTCGGGAAGACGGCAACTGAGACCCTCGATATGATCAAGCAGGCTTATGGGGACACTGCCTTAAGCCGTTACACAGTGGCACAAGTTGTTTAAAGAGGGTAGGGAGCTCGTTGAAGACGACCATCGCTCCGGACGGCCGTCGACGGCAAGAAACGACACGAATGGGCACAGAGTGAGGACACTGCTGAACACAGACCGACGCTTAACCAGTGAAGAAATTGCAGACCAGTTGGGTCTATCTGCATCCAACGTCCAACGCATTATTTCACAGGATTTGGCGATGCGCAAGGTGTGCGCCAAGATGGTGCCGAAAATTCTGAGTGTCGACCAAAGGCAACGCGTGCCAGGGCGAGTGCGGCCCGTTGCCACGTTGCCGCACCCGCCCTACTCTCCCGATCTGGCACCACCGGACTTCTTCTTCTTCCCCCTGATGAAAAGACAGCTCAAGGGACGACGTTTTGACTCGATAAAGGCCGTTCAAGAGGCTTCGACGAGGGTCATCAACGGCATCCCCAAAGAAAATTTCCAGCGGGCGTACGGGGAATGGGAGCAACGTTATACTAAGTGTGTAGCAGCTCAAGGGGCATACTTTGAAGATTATTAAGTCGATGTAAGTATTTTTTTTAGGTAATCTACCGGTTAAGGTAGGTTTTTGGATGGACCCAACTATCAAATAAACATTTTGTGACTCCCCACCTAGCAAACTAATCTATATCAGGTCCCTCTTCATCTCGGTGTACTTCTTTCCTCCCTTCATCTCGTCCAACATCCCTATCCTGTTCCTACCCTTACCTCGCTTGCCCAACATTCTTCCCTCTATTACCCTCTTCAACATTCCACTACCGCTCAATACGCCCTTCATCCATTTTTCCTGCCTCCATAGGATTTCTCTCAACAAACCCCTCTCCTCCCCCACCATTTCTAGTACTTCCTCATTTGTTTTCCTTTCGGTCCATTTCACGTTCTCCATTCTTCTCCACACCCACATTTCAAAAGCCTCCAATCTACGTCTATCCTCCTGCTTCAGCGACCACGTTTCCGCGCCGTACATAGCTACGCTCCATATCAGAGTTTTTACGAGTCTTGTCTTAACATCCCTACTCAACGTCCCGGTCATCAACTCCCTCCTCCTTGAGAAAGCCTCCTTGCCTAGCGCAATTCTTCTCCTTACGTCCCTACCACTTTGACCGTGTTGGTCCAAAACACTTCCGAGATATGTAAACTGTTCTACCTGCTCTATTTTTTCCCCGCCTATTTTAATATTTAGCTTAGCCTTTTTCTTTCTGGAAAATCGCATAACCTTTGTTTTATTAATATTTATTCTCATCCCATATTTATCGCACTGAACCTCCAATTCACTCAACAATGCTTGCAACCCCTTGGCTGACTGAGCAACTAATGCTTGGTCATCAGCAAACCTAACCGATTTTACTAATTCCCCTCCGACTTTCATTCCTACCTCCAGTTCTTCCCATGCCTCTTTAATCATTTCCTCTACATATACGTTGAACAGTACCGGTGACAATGGGCAACCCTGCCTTACACCTCTTCCTAACACTGCCCATCCGGACTCTCCGTTCCCCACTCGCACCTGAGCAGTCTGAGACATGTACAGGTTGCGGATCAGTCTCCTGTCCCTCCAATCCATTCCTATTTTCTGCAATACACGCATTAATTTTTCCCAATTCACTCTATCAAACGGTTTTTCGAAATCTACAAAACAGGCAAAAACGTCCTGGTTGTATTCCTTATTCCTCTCGACTAGTGATCTCATTACTGCAATGGCATCACGCGTACCTCTTCCTTTCCTGAACCCAAACTGATCATCCCCTAAGTAATCATTTGCCTTACTCTCTATCCTTTTGTTGATGATCCTGAGAATAACTTTAGCTGCGTGGGATATCAAACTTATTGTTCTGTAATCCTCACATGACGAAGCCTTTGCCTTTTTTGGAATAGGAACTAACACCGATCTCACAAAATCTTCCGGCCAGATTCCTTCCTCATAGATACTACGAATCAGTCCATATATGGCCTTCTTCCCACCTTTCCCTAACCATTTCAACATTTCTACAGGAATATTGTCCAGCCCCACAGCCTTATTTGCTTTCATCTCCTTTAATGCCCTTTCTATTTCATCGTCGAGTATGCCTGGACCCAAGCTATCTTCTTCTACGTCATGTTCCTTTTCTATGTCTAACCTTGTCGGCCTAAGTTCTTTACCATACAGTGTTTCTATATATTCCTTCCATCTCTCTTGGATTTTTCCTGGTTCAACTATTATCTTACCCCATTTATCTTTAACTGTTAGCACAGCTCTTGCCTTCTTACTTCCCGATAATAACTTAACCTTGCTGTATAGAGCACCAATTTCACCCTTCTTCTGTAAACTTTCCATATCCTCGCATTGCGTTTTCCACCATTCTTCTTTTGCTTTATTTGTGGCCCTTCTCAATTTATTGTTTAACTCTTTGTACTTCATTTTGCCTAACTCTGTGTTTACATTTTTCCATCTTCTTCTCTCATCCATCTTCGCAATCATCTCATCCGTTACCCATGGTTTCCTTATCCTTTTCCCGTTAACGGTTCCTATAGTGTCTTTAGCGGCTTCCAATATCACTTTCTTTATACATTCCCATTTTTCTTCGATAGCACTCAGTTCTTTACCGTCATCCATCATTTTCTCTACAGCCTCCTGATACTCCTTCCTCGTTAATTCATTTACTGCTTCTAAATTCCATTTTTTAACCCGCCGCCCTTGCCTTATCTTCTTGAAACGAACATTACATTTCATAACAACTAAATTGTGGTCAGAGTCCGCATCCGCTCCTGGGAAACTGTGCGAATTCATCACACTGTTCCTAAACCTGTGCCTAACCATAATATAATCTAACTGATACCTTTCTGAGTCACCTGGCATTTTCCATGTATACCTACGCCTTTTGTGGTGTCTAAACCATGTGTTAGTGATGACTAACCCCTGTCTCCTGCAGAATTCAATTGCTTTCTCCCCGCGTTCATTCCTCGTGCCTAACCCATAGTCCCCCACCTCACCACCATCTCTTCCTTCTCCTACCGTCGCATTCCAATCCCCCATCACTATCAAATGTTTCCCTGCAGGAACACTCGCGATGATATCCTCTAACTCATCATACATCCTATCGACTTCTTCCTCCTTGTGGTTGCTCGGTGGCATGTATACCTGAATAATGACCAAGTTCGTCGGCTCTGCTTTAATCTCTACGAGTAAAATTCTATCTGTCGCTTGCTCTATGTTGACTGATGTAAGTATATTGTCAGTAAAATTCTTGTAATAAAAAAACAGTCCTGCCAGTTTTGGGTGCGACCCTGTATTTGACTATCACCACTTCGACGTATAAGTAATATTTTTTAAAGAATTTATGTATAATTTAGGGCAAATTTTGGACTCTCAATAATAGAATTTATTTAAAAGTCTCGCGAATACTACCTCTGTCTATGGCATAATTATTTTTCTGCATTTCTTCTTAACTTCCACCTGCCATCATCCATTTCTAGAAACTATGCTGTCTTCCCGCTTTCCAAACGCTAACCATTCTAACCCTGCACTAAACATAATAATAATTGTCAATATTTCCGCTATTATCGTTCTTTCTCTTTTTCGGATGAACTTCAGTAATTTCCCTCCCTTCGTTCGCCATATTTAAAACCTCTGTGTTTAACTTTCACTATTTTCAACTTATTTTTTCCAAAACTGTTGTCCACGGCGTAAATTTATGGAATTGGCATTACATATTGAAATTAAATGAAATTATTGACTTCGTAATTCGACAAATTTCATTTGAAAACAGTTTTGACGTTGGAAGTCATCATCAGGTGGTCCTCATTGAAGCAAACTTGGTATTTTTTTTTAGGTAATCTACCGGTTAAGGTAGGTTTTTGGACGGACACAACTATCAAATAAACATTTTGTGACTCCCCACCTAGCAAACTAATCTATATCAGGTCCCTCTTCATCTCGGTGTACTTCTTTCCTCCCTTCATCCCGTCCAACATCCCTATCCTGTTCCTACCCTTACCTCGCTTGCCCAACATTCTCCCCTCTATTACCCTCTTCAACATTCCACTACCGCTCAATACACCTTTCATCCATTTTTCCTGCCTCCATAGGATTTCTCTCAACAAACCCCTCTGATATGGAGCGTAGCTATGTGCGGCGCGGAAACGTGGTCGCTGAAGCAGGAGGATAGACGTAGATTGGAGGCTTTTGAAAATGTGGGTGTGGAGAAGAATGGAGAAGGTGAAATGGACAGAAAGGAAAACAAATGAGGAAGTACTAGAAATGGTGGGGGAGGAGAAACTTGGTATATATATTATTATTCCTTCTGTTTGGAGGAGGTGGGTTGGGTCAGAGAGGTAGGGAAATGGATTGTTGACGGGGGGTGAGGGTTAAATATACATAAATTTTTACATATAATATTTTGAATACATTTAAATATTTTAATGAAGGTTAAAATGTAGCTGGGAGGAAAAGAGAATTACATCTTTCGGTATCAATCGTTGATTTGGAAAAGAGGGGTAGGTTTAAGAGTGGGGAATGGGAGGGATACAAAATTTTATTGGCAAGTTCATCCTTGTAACGGACGCATTTCAAATTTTCCAATTGTTCCAAAGCATCAAACCTTTGACCTTTATTTCAAAATGAAGAATTTTAATCAAAAAGTTACTTTTGCGGTCGTTCTCAACGAGATTCTTTGGAAAAAGGGATTCTTTACACATGCTTCTTTGTTCTTTTATCCTCCCATTAAATTTTCACTCTGTTTGCCCAAAATACATCGTGTTACATTCCGAGCACTTTAATGCATACACTCCACTCCCCTCGTTTTTGGGAACATTGTTTTTATTGTGAGAGATTAGGTTCTTAAGGCATGAACCACTGTTAAAGGTACATTTATTTTTATCTTAAGATAAATTTTTGATTTGAATGTTTCTTTTCAATACATAAAAAAACCATGCGGTTGACCTTGAATTTGCCCTTCAGAAAGAAAACATCGCGGTTAAACCAGTTGTTTCCCAGGAGCTCCTTAAAATCTCACAATGAAAAGAGAAAAAGTATTCTACACAGCACGAGGCCTTGAAGTCCATTATACGAGGCGTGTTCATAAAGTAAGGCCCGTTTGGTCACAGGAAAAAATATACTCATATGAAACACATTTTATTGGCACTTTTAGTTAGCTACAAACCTACTTCACTTATCTAAATAATCGCCGTTCACTTCTAAGCATTTTTCGTACCGCTGCACCAGCTTCTTTAACCCCTCTGCATAGAAACTCGCCGCCTGAGGGTTGAACCAATCGACAACGCCATTCATGAGTTCCTCTTCGGTTTCGAAACATTGTCCACCGAACCACTGTTTCAAGTGCAAGAAGAGGAAGTAGTCGCTGGACGTAAGGTCAGGACTGTACGGTGGGTGGTTTAAAGTGTTCCCAACGACCCAAAAACTCTCGTCCACTGGACATTCTTTGCTCTTTGTGGTGGTCGGTGAGCATTTTCGGTACCCACCTTGCACGCAATGTGTGGTATCCGAGGTTTTCCGTAACAATATTGTAGACAGTAGTGCGTCCAAGTTGAGGAAATTGTTCAGGCAGGCCATTAATTGTCAATCGACGATCACATTGCAGTTTTTGTTCCACTTGCGAAACAATTTCATCGGTCAGAATACTGGGCCTACCACTTCGCTCTTCGTCGTGGACATTTGTTCGTCCATTTTTAAAATCACAGCACCATTGCCTAACCTTTCCTTCACTCATAACTGTAGGTTTATAAACTAGGCATAATTCCCGATGAATTTCAGCAGCCGACAATCCTTTTGCATACGAGGATCGTATGACAGAACGCACTTCACAGCTGGCGGGATCAACGATTGTCGCGGACATTGTTGTTTGCATGCACGGACAAGCAAACTACTTCTGAAACAAAACAAATGCTGCTATAGCTTCTTAATGAATCAGCAGATGGCGCTGCAGGAGCAAAACTGTGTTCTGAAGCGCCAATATTTAAATATAAGCAAACGGTACTCACTTTAAGAATACGCCTCGTACATTCAGTGACATCTAAAAACTTGATCTTCCAAATATCAGATATAGGCAGCACAGTAGTTGCTTAAGAAAGAAATACATCACGAAATGCGTAGACATCATCAGAGACAATAATATTGAAGTACTTTGTCCAGACCCAGCCCCAAAGTTTTAACAAGAAATTATGAAAGTGGGCAAATCCAGTGATACGTTATTTAAAAGTTGTGAAATGTGTGCAAACTAGGGCAGATGAATCCCTCAGCACTACGGTGTTTCGGGCTACCAAAAGTTCATAAAAATGGAATTCCGATCCCATTGTATAAAGTATGAAATATGTCATATCCCTACCAAATGCTAGCGATGAGACTTATACATATTTATTTTTATTTATATGTACCCTGCAAGTCACCGCCAGGGTGTGTGGTAGGAGGTGAATATTCACAAGAATAGCTTTACCCGAACATGACCCTACCACGATCCACGAACGATCCCTTTTCGTTCCAGGAAAAAATTACATCTTAAATCTATCTGCTTTACACTTAATCTCTCTAATTTTATTTACATGATATCACCTACCGTGGTACGATGGGGGTAATAATACATTTTCAACATCACTGCTCAAGAGATGTCCTTCTAATTAAAGCAAGAGGTTTAATCTCTAATTTAACTATCGCTCTGTTAGTGATTCCCAGCCTAGCTGCTCTAATAATTTGGATACGCTTCTAAGTTTATCATAACTACGTTTTACAAATCTAGCTCCTCTACGTTGCACGTGATCCAATTCGGCAATTAATCTAACTTACCGAGGATCTCATATGAGAATTTTGGCAAGAGATTTGCAATTTATGCAAGAGATTTCAAACCTAGCTCGTTTAATAAGTTTGATACGCTACTCAGTTTGTCGTGAAAACGTTGCGCAAATCTGGCTTCTCTACGCTGCACGCGATCTAATTCCAAAGTGAATTCAACTTTATTAGATTAATACATGGTTAGCACAAATTGTATCGGCAAAAGTTTCGGAAAAAAAGATTGATTTTTTATATTGCTTTAATTCCTCAAAATTCTTCAAAGTACATCCCTTGAGCGCCGACACACTTAGTCCCAGCGGATTTTCCACGACTAGAAGGCTCTCCGGTAAGCGGATTTCCATATACATGTAGCATATTCTAAATGAGGCCTAACCAACAACATATCTCATTTCTATTTGACCTTTTCATCACATTTACCTAGTACTCTTCTAATGAATCCTAATTTTTTGTTAGCTTGTCCACATATTCCCCGTATGCGTTTCACCCAGGAGAAATCGTGGGTGAGGGTAACGCCTAGGTATTTAATTGAGTCTACTGATTCCATTTCGGTGAACATTCCAATAAAAAAAACATGCAACCTGGAACGTGCAATAATCTGACCAAACTGATGGGCAGTTTTCTATTATTTACATATTATAAAGTGTTCACGAAATGTCTTGAATTGCAAACCACGAAGCAACTATAGTAATAATCATTAAGAAAATATAGTTTTAAGGTTTCAATAATTTCTTATTATAAAACATAAAAAACGATGACGATTTCAAAATACATACATGCATTGATTTCACTTGTTTCTTTAATATAGAACTTTTTTCGGAAAGTTTGCGGTTTATTTTGACAACACAAAGTGAACGAACGAAGTCGATTTGCATACTAACATTAACATATTAGAATTAAACAATTTCAAAGTGTAATAATCATTCACCTTGACCGAGATAAAATTTCAAAGCATAAGAGAACACCTCGGTAGTTTACTGGTTAAGCACTCGGCAGGATATTGAGGGATCAGGGTTCGTATCCCGGTATTATTACGACATATTGCCCGAGGATCGAGAGGTATACTAATCCGTTAGCATGGTTATGTTTAGTTAATATTGCAAAAATATTCTACGCAGTAGTTTTGAAGAGTACTTATCCTATTTCGATCTCATCCTGTAGGAATCATGCTGGGAAGCGTTTCGACACGTTCACTATTTTGAGGCGTTTGAAGATTATTCTGTGAGGTAGAGTGTATGGTCGAGAGGACATACGGAGAGATTAAGAAGTTTTGATGCAACATTAGATGTCGACACGATATGATTAACATTCGACACTGTCCCTAGTTAAGTAAACGCCTACATGTAAATATTTGCAATAACTGCTACATGAGATTCTTTCTCCAAAGAGTGTTTAAATATCCTTTTATGCATTCTTTTTATTTGAAAAATGTATATACTCACTCTTACTTATATTAATGCCCATATTATTATTTGTATATGTATTTGTATGTCACCAAGGCGGTTTATATCATGTTGTAGTATTATGCGGTCATTTACATGCTCTACCCGTCTGTATATAATTCAATCATCAGCAAAGAAGGAATTTAAATTATTTGATAGATCGTTTAGGTAAATTAGGAAGAGTAATGGCCCTAGAATAATGCACTGTGGAACTCCTGCTGCTAGAACGTTCGCTTCTTTTGAAAACACATGCCCTATTTTTACTTTTTGAATTCTGTTTGTAAGCAATTTTTTAATCTATTGCTTTACCCTCGCATCTTATGGTGAAGACTCCAAATTTAACAATATTCTATGGTGCGGCACGTGGTCGAAAGCCGCCGAAAAATCAACGATTACCATATCAATATCCTTTCCTTCGTGTATTGAGCCGCCGATATATTGGGTTAATACCAAAAGCTTCGTTTCACACGAGTATCCTGTTTTAAACCCAAGTTGGTGTTCGAATAGCCATTCAGCTCTTGCCCACCATTCCCAAATTCAGCTGTTCTTTTCTCTACTATTTTGCAAACAACTGATGTTATGCTTACCGGTCTAAAATCCTTGGCTATTGATTAACATACACTTTACTACTATTCCAAAAATTCTTCCTACGTAGTGAAATCAACAGAAGTAGGACTCGGGCGCCCCCAGAAGACTAAATCACATCCTAATAGGCATTTATTCAAAGTACTCACTCCTTCACCGAACTTCACTTGTTCAGCGTTATTTCCTTTAACATATTTCACGCGCCACTTTCTGCCGATCAAAATCTCTATTATTATTATTATGTTTTTAGAGGTATAGAAAGGAGGAAAAACGCCCAATGTTATCTTTCATAATCATACTACCTTTGTTCTGGGTTTCTTAATGCTATAAAATCCATTGATATTCCAAGCATTGAAGAAAGAAACATGATTGATTACCGCCCACACTTATTGAGGTTCAAAACCGAAAACCGTACTGCTAATTAAAAAATAACGCAAAGCAAAGGGATTGTGCAACATTGCGCTGTCTTAAATGGGGAAAATCTCAAAGGAATGCTCGAGAGACTAAAAAAAACAACCACAGAGAAGATTTAATTGGTTGGACTTCCTAACTCATGGAGGTGGGGATTAACCGTAATCCTCGGTCTCGATTGGTTTGTATGGAATTTTAGGCTGGGGGAAGGAAACCTGGCGCGTTCGCAATTTTGGCTCTCCATCATCGAGGATTCGGGAACAGAAGCCGCCTCGAAGTGCGTCTCCTCACGGAGGATCATCTGTGCGAGACATGAAGCTATCCGGATTTTGCTCCATGTTGGCCTCTCCAATTTGGGGGGAGAAATGAGCATTGACATAGTTCTCCAGTCTGGAATATATTTTAGGGAGTAATTTCTCCAAGCAAATGGGAAAGATTCCGCTGCTTTACCGCGTCAAAAATATTATCACTTCTCAAATTATCAGATCCCCAAATATTACCGACTGTCAATCCTTTTATGGTTAAACAGGGTAAACTATGCCTTAAACTAGGGAATATCAGGGCATACTTCGTCCATTGAATTCCTATAAGAAACCGAATAGAGCGATATGATAACCGACATCACAAAATAGTAGATATTTGAAACAATTTTAACCTAAGCAACTATTAAAAAGAGACGTTTCAGGCGTGATATGATGGAATATCATGATTAATTAAAATTGGCAATTTTCCACAAAATAAAATTTTTATTAATACGACCGGTTTCGATGTAACTACATCATCTTCTGGTTCATCACCAGCAGATGATGTAGTTACATCGAAACTAGTCGTATTCAAATATTATTTTCTGGAAATTTGCCAATTTTAATTAATAACTAAGCAACTATACCTACCGACTATTTGTTTCACACCCTATTTATTAAAATTGGAACATAACTCGTACATTATCAAATACAAGCACTTTTACTCCATTTACTTAATGAATTTATCTTTCCCTCCTCTGCTCGCATCTAAACTTCGCCTTTTCGTTACAAGAATCTCTCTCCTCTATCCTAATTACTTTACTCTAAGATAAAAGTGTATCAAGACTGCTGTTGCTACATCTGAATCTAAATTATGCAACTAAATACAAGGTCTATCCCAAGTTTAGTAGGAATCAGTCGATTTAAAAAAATGCATTGCCAGGATTGATACATTCACTCAAAGATCTTCGAAGTAGCACCCCTGTGCGTCCACACACCGCTGCCAGCGGATTTTCCATGCCTCGTACGCCTTCTGGAAGGCGGTGCCCGGAATACTCCTAAGCTCCCTCCTCACGGTCTATTGTAACGCTTCCAGCGAGTCGTGGTGACGTCCTTTCAGCATATATTTGATGCTGGGGAAGAGGAAGAAGTCTCGTTCCCAGTAACCACATCGTCTAAAAAATTTTGATCCTCACTCACATGGTCGAGAAACTCTTGGCAGATCCGAGCGCGTTTTTTCTTTTGTTTGTCCGGGAACAATCGCGGCACCAACTTCGCACACACCTTTCTCATACCCATGTTTTCGGGCACAAGTCGATGCACATTACTTCTAGGGATGCTAAGTTCATCAGAAACCGTGCGAACACTTAATCTGCGATCCCTGTCCAACAAAACCTTCACTCTTGCAAGATATTCGTCACTTTTTAAAGGTCGAAGGGCGTCTTGAACGTTCGGCGTCTTTAACATCTTCTCTACCCTCCCGCAACAACTTATGCCACTCGAAAACACCCGATCTACCAGAGAAACCGCCCGTCCGTCCGTCTATCCGGGAAAAAATAAGTCGCACTACTTTTGGTAGAGATCTCTTATAATGTAGTAAATCGAAACGCTGGTCGATAAAATGCATGTATTATGTAGTGGAAAATTTCATTAGTTGGTCATTTAAGTCTCAATAATTTCTATCTACTTTCTGCATGAAATCACTGTCTCTTTTAGGTAAAAAACTACAAAATGTCGTTCCAAGCAACGTACTGACGGTCCTTGACAATAATGACTAAATATCTGAAAGCCATCACCTGCTTAGAAAAAAACATAAGTCGTAAATGCTTACGCATCACACTTGCATATCAAGAGATATAAAGTTAATAGTCGATGCGATCTTATAGGATAGTAAAGATAGCTTTCGAAAAAGTCCCACCATATAAGTTGATGCACAAGACGCAAGTGTATGGAATGAATGTAATAATAGCTAACTGAATTCCGACCTTTCTTTAAACCGTAAACTGAGGTAACTGAGTAACAGGCGGTTTGATTTTCAGGTACTCATGATTTATTTCTGATGAAAATTAGGTAAGCTTAAAAGGATACTTTTTATTCGTCATATAAATACTGCAAATCATATCAGTTCTAAAACAAAAAGGATTTATGAATTTTCTCCGAAGATTCTACCATAAAAATATGAATACTCGTGCATAGAAACTGCGAAATGTTTGAAAGTCATGGCCACAGAAGTCGATATTAAAAAGAGGCTGCTTGAGTGATAGAAGCAGAGCATTTTGATTGGCGATGGTTTGTAGCATATAATGGAGGAGAGAACGTTGAGCAAAGGAAGGGAGAAAAAGAATGTGAGGTCTACCCAATAAGTTTCCGAACTTTTTGTATTGGGGGCCTCCAGTTGGTTATTTTTTATTCCGGAAGTGAGCGTTGCGTTTCAAAAAAACTTGCTTGATTACCGCCTTCATCCCTTTGTTGATACCTTATTTTATTGATTAGTGACGCCCCGTTTATGTGAAGGAGTGCGGCGAAAAATCAGATTCGCGGAAAAGAGCTCTTCGAAAAAGCAACTTTGTTCTGAGAAATTATGCGTGAAATTTTGCATATACTTCTCGAAAACTTTTGAATTGATTACCAAGGTTTATGGTGAGGATGCTATGAAACGTATCGCGTGGTACAAGTGGTTTACTTGTTGCATAAAGAGGCGGCAATCAGTGGAAGACGACGAGCGTTCCGGAAGACCGTCAACGTCGACTGATGACCCCCACATTAAGAAAGTGAACGATTTCGTTCATACAAATTATCGCTAGACTGCTAGGAAGCTTGAAAAATAGTGTGGTACCTTGATTGGTACCACACTGAGTGTTATGAATTCCTGATTGAGGAATCATCGAGCCGCCACCAAATTCGTGTCTCGCCTGATGGCAGCAGAACAGAAAAAACATCGAGTTTAAGTCTGTCAGACGCTAGTTGATCAAGCTGAAGAGAATGAAACCTTCTTGTGCAGGGTCATAACAGGTGATGAGTCATGGGTTTTTGGACATGATATCGAAACTTAAGTGCAATATTCACAATGGATTGGTGAAAAATCCCCATCCCAAAAAAGTTCGACAAGTTTGCTCGAATGTCAAGTTGATTTTAACTGTTTTTTTTTCAATATTAAGGGAGTTGTGCATCACGAACACCAACCTAAAGGTCTGGTAGTCAACCAAGAGTACTACTTGTGGATTATGAAATGCCTAAGAGGGAGAATCAGGCAAAAACGTCTCGAAATTTGGAGGAGTGGAGAGTAGTTTTCTCGGCTTATTGGTCTCTCGTCAAAAACAAGACCGCTGTGCTTTCCCACCCACCCTACTAACCAGACCCCAATGTGACTCTTTCCTGATCCCTGACGAAAATCCTGGCATAAAGGAGAAAGATTTTCCACCAATCTAGAGATGGAGAAAAATTCGACGGAGCTTATGAATGTTCCGGAAGAAGATTCAAGAATGATTTAAAAAGTGGGAACACTGGACTATGGGCATGTGTATACGTTGGGGAAGAGACTACTTTGAAGGGGACATTGACCAATAATTTGTGAGTGAAGTATTTTTTGTAATAAATGAAGTTCGGGAACTTTTTGAATAGACCTCGTACAGAATGGAATGGAGTTAGAAAGTATGCGGAATTCAAGAAAGTTTCATCTTATGGTGTCACATTGTGTTTTACTGTGCGAGGCTTGGAAGTGAAGCGGTTTTCCTTGAGTTAATCAAAAACCTACCTCAAAAGGTAAACAACTTGATAATAATAATAATTCACGGAGATCACCAAGGCTAGAATTAAATAATTTCTAAAATATACGATGGTGTATTTCTCAAAGATAAGTTCAAACGAAGATTGCTGATGATATAAAATATTTGCGCCAACATCACCTTGGAACCCTAACCTGGGGTTCACACTAACATGCCGTACCATCCTCAAGGGACTAGTACTTATGGAATCCATGATTGGAAGCAAGAGAAATGTAAAAGTGAAGGAAACATATCACTTCTCCTTAGATGGAGCACCCATTTCGACGGGCGACCCAATACGACGAGCAAATTTAAGATTAGGATGATGTCAGAGGTTTCAATTCTTTCGATTTTTCAAATAGAATCAATGAAATAACCAAAATCACGTAAGAAGTAAGGAATAAAACGAAAGAATTGAGCTATTTTGTCGAAATGACCGAGTCAAAGATTCATCTTCTCTCGTGCAGAGAGGAATTTATAAAATTTATGCAAAAATCTCGTATCAAGAGTCGGCATCAGAAATACCTTGCAGCTCAATATATAATCTGTCAATGAATGGATGGACGTGATATAGGCACTCGAAAATAATGCACAAAACAGGTACACAAATAAATGCGAGGCTATTGAAAATAAAAAAAATGTTTTGACGAAAGAAAAATAATTTCCTATCTCAATTATTATTAGGTAATCTACCGGTTAAGGTAGGTTTTTGGATGGACACAACTATCAAATAAACATTTTGTAACTTCAAACAAAACCCAATCCAGCAACCTCATCTACATCAGGTCCCTCTTCAACTCTGTGTATTTCCTTCCTCCCTTCATCCCGTCCAACATTCCCTATCCTGTTCCTGCCCTTTCCTCTCTTTCCCAACATTCTCCCCTCTATTACCTTCTTCAACATTCCACTACCGCTCAATACGCCTCTCATCCATTTTTCCTTCCTCCATAGGATTTATCTCAACAAACCCATCAACAACTCATCATTATTTTCTTGGGAATAATAATTGATGTGGTTTCCCGTTGCCTTCCTCAATAGTGTTTTTAACGTGACACCAACACTTAATGGCCGCCTCACTGGGCGGCCTTGGATAAAAAATGTAAAATTTACGTGGTCAAGTATAATTTTAAAAAATACCAAAACATGGCGATTTAAAGTAAGCAATAATTCGCAAGTATTATGAAAAGGTCAGATTCACTCTTTCCTCCTTTCATTGCTTATTATTATTAGGTAATCTACCGGTTAATGTAGATTTTTTGGATGGACAAACCTATCAAATAAACATTTTGTAACTCCAAACAAAACCCAATCCAGCAACCTACTCTACATCAGGTCCATCTTCATCTCTGTGTACTTCTTTCCTCCCTTTATCGCGTCCAACATCCCTATCCTGTTCCTACCCTTACCTCGTTTGCCCAACATTCTCCCCTCTATTACCTTATTCAACATTCCACTACCGCTCAATACGCCTTTCATCCATTTTTCCTGCCTCCATAGGATTTCTCTCAACAAACCCCTCTCCTCACCCACCATCTCCAGTACTTCCTCATTTGTTTTCCTTTCGGCCCATTTCACCTTCTCCTTTTTTCTCCACACCCACATTTCAAAAGCCTCCATTCTAGGTCTATCCTCCTGCTTCAGTGACCACGTTTCCGCGCCGTACATAGCTACGCTCCATATCAGAGTTTTTAAGAGTCTTGTCTTAACATCCCTACTCAGCTTCCCCGTCATCAACTCCCTCCTCCTTGAGAAAGCCTCCTTGCCTAGCGCAATTCTTCTCCTTACGTCCCTACCACTTTGACCGTATTTCATTGCTTATATATATGCTTCAATAGCAACGAAGAGAACCGACATCAGACGTTGCTTCACAACGGTGACAGAATTTAGAGTGCCTGTTTAAATAAGTTCTAGTAATGCCGTAAAGATTAAGTTGAAAAGTGTGGAAAAGTCTCACTTTGGGCTTCAAAGTTTTTGCGAGGTTAGTTTGGTCAAAAGAACGACACCAGCATGGCTCTCAAAATGTATCTTCAATGGATTTAGGGTGGTTTCGAGGAGATTTAGGGGCGGCAGGTGACAGGAACTAGCGGGAGATAAATGTTTGCTAGCCTGCGACACTTTAAATTGAAAATAATTGTGATGAAAAAAGTGCTGACTGTGATATCCCATTTATCTGAATGTACCTTTAAAGCCTAAATATAATCAAAGCAGTAATTATAAAAGAGAGGATGGTCGAAGATCAACCCAATTAGAAATTTACCAAAAAAACCTTCTAAAGTTAACAGTTTTAGGCTTCACTTTGAGGAATTCCTTCATGATGAAGGTAAAAAATAAGGGAAACTTTACGATTCCACACACTTTAATGTTTGACGGCCATGGTTTCGATCATTCGCAGCATCGATGGTCGTAGAACATTAAAGTGTGTGGAAGTGTAGAGTTTCCCTTATTTTTTACCCCATTCACCTTCTCCCAAAGATGCTTTTGAACACAAATACATCACCATAATACTCCAGCAGACATCTCCAAAAAACAATTTGCTGTACTATCAGTCCCCTTTTTGTTAGGTCATACTTTCTAATTAGGAACTAGGTGTTTTTCAAAGATTATTTAATCCAGGACATTTGACTGGTTTGGAATAAGCCACATGTATTGCTGTAAAAAGAGAGTTTGACGGAATACTCCCAAACCTATGTGATCATAAAAGAAGCGGCTCATATAAATTCATCGATTATGGATGCTCAATGGGGTATTTGTTTGGTGAAATCGAAATATTGTACAAGTCCTACCTTCGTAAAGCAGGGACATTTAAAAACATAAGATTAAAAAATATTAAGTCAATTTCAATAGTAACATGGTATTTTGTTGAACGAAAAGAAAACTTAAAAGATTATGTTACATTAAAAAGAAATATTACCTTCGATTCATTGTAAAGATTTTCTGGCTGGCCCAGTACAAATGAGAATACATACATAGTTCGTCCGGAAAATAAATTTTCCTGATTTTTTCCCGCCGCTCCAGGCGCGCACAGCACCGTTCTGACGGGCTGCGATTGGAGGGGGGTATGTTGGCAAGCGACGCTGAAAAAGGCAGTCGGCTCTGAGCTGTGGTGCAGTGAGGAGCTCTGTTAACGCGAACCTCCACGCTCGACCCACGTCACGGAACGCGATCCTGAAGTTTTTGGAGCAGCATTATCCCATCAAATTTGCGGTAAAGCTTGGGAAATCGTCTACCGAAACTGTCGGTATGATTAACCAGGCTTACGGGGAGTCAGCCATGTCCAGAAACATGATCTTTCGGTGGCACAAGATGTTCGTGGAGGGCAGAGAAGAGGTCGACGACGAACCACGGCCTGGACGCCCATCAACGACACTCACCGACGAAAATGTGCGAAAAGTTCGCGATGTACTGAACTCTGATCGTCGTCTTAGTGTTCGGATGATAGCAGGGCAGTGTAATGTGCTTAAAACAATAGTGCACGAGATTATTAGGGACCAATTACAGATGCGAAAAATTTGTGCAAAGTTGGTGCCGAAAGTGCTCAGTGATGATCAAAGACTCAATCGTTTGGAAATCGCGACACAACTTGCGGATCACTGCAAAAATGATCCACATTTTTTAGAGAACGTTGTTTCGGGTGACGGGACGTGGGTCTTTGAGTACGACCCGGAGTCGAAGAGACAATGTGCGGAGTGGCACACCCCATCATCACCCCGTCAAAAGAAAGCTCGCATGAGCAAATCTCGGATCAAGGAGATGCTCATTGTCTTTTTTGAAAAAAAGGGGAGTCGTCCACTACGAATTTGTACCTGACCGACAAACTGTAAATGCTGCATTTTACGTCCAAGTGCTCGACAGGCTTCGAAAACGAGTCGCCCGCGTCCGGCCAGCGATCAAAAACATCTGGCGGCTGCTTCACAACAATGCGCCGTCTCACACCGCGCTTGTCGTGTCGGACTTCTTGGCCAAGCACGGCGTGGCAACGCTGCCGCACCCGCCCTACAGCCCGGACTTGGCACCACCGGACTTCTTTCTGTTCCCGAAGATAAAGAGGAGTTTGAAAGGAACGCGATACGGGACTTTGGAAGCCGTCAAAGAGGCCGTGACGACGTGTCTTCGAGAGGTTCCCCCCGATGATGCCTTCGCGGGAGCGTTCCAGGAATGGGAACGCCGCTGGAACAAGTGTATCGACTTACAAGGGTCCTATTTTGAGGAATATTAGCTTAAGATATGTAAAAGTGTAATACTTTTTTTTTCCTGAGCTCAGTACACTTATTTTTCGGACGAACACTGTAGATGTATCATTAATGTTCCGGAATAATTCAATTTTCACAACATGGAAGAATAATTTAGCTTATGAAGCATCTTAATTAAGTTTATAGCTTATAAAAGATCAAGTATTTGCACAACATATTTTTAAAATGAGGATATAAGTAAAAATATTTTAAAAGTTAAAAAAAGCATGAAAAATTAGAATATATTCTTAAATTATCAAGAGTTTATCACAGTTACTTAAAATTAATATGGTGAAAAAATATGAGAAACATATTAAGGTGCCGAAGGAGGGTTATTATCTTACACAACGGATAATATTAATTGCAATGGACTCATTTAGAAAGTATTTAACATTTCACGAATGGCATAAAAAATATTTACGCTATTAAAATGATACTAAGTGTGAAAAAATGGTTTTAATAATTATGGATGTAATTTTATGGAGTACCTTTCTTGCAATTGTGATTAACGCAATTATCGCGAAATTAATACACTGACGATAATCCGCACGATGGGCAGTTTTCCATTTGCCAGTATACCTTCACTTAATCGCGAACTTCAGTAATATATCATATTATAATTATTCTTGAATGAAACTAAATAATTATTTCATAATATAAACACCAATCCCCTCATTCCATACCCTTTCCTCCTGGTTCTGCACCCCCTGCCACACACATTGTTGGCTCGTAGGGCATTGATGTAAATGAAGATGAAAATATCTGTTAGATGGGCTACGGTCACACTCTTCTATGCTAATCCAACATCATCTATCCAATTACAGGCATCGGCATCTCTATGACTCTCAATATTTCCAAACATTTTTCTCCCTTCGAATTTATTTTAGAAATTTCTCTGTATCCCCGATTTAAATAATCTTACGTTTGCTCTCATCAACATTAAATTTGTTTATGCATTTCTTCTCCTAGACCAGATATTTAAAACCTTTTTCGTCTTTTCCCAAATACACGGTTTCGAAAACATAGTGTTTCATATTGAGTAATCTTTCATTCACTTCTTCTTTAGAGTATCATCTGTCCCAACCCCATTTGCCAGTGTAATTATGGGTCGATGTCCTTACTTCTAGCTTCCACCAAAATAATTTTTATTGATATAATATGCTCCACTTGCTCTAAAGGAAAATTTCCTTTCTTATTCCAGAGAGAGAATGAAATGACAAACATAAAAATTTCATTAGAATAGTTCATAAACAGGTGGAATATTTTACGTATGTGGGAAGTGTTTTGGACCAAAACAGCCAAAGTAGTATTTTCATCATCTATTTAATGCCTTCATTGGGCGACACTAAAAATTAGTGGTCCCTTCTTCCACCCAGCCCCTAAACATTACATTGAAGACAATTACAAAAACCCAAGTCCTATATGAAGGAAAACTCATTTAGGCGGGAATGGAACTCCTCTGGGTTGGTAGGCGAGGGCGCTATTTCGCAACCACAGGGACCGGCGTATAAGGGACATCAGATGAAGAATTGCGAAGGTTAGTCAATATACGAGGCGTATTCTTAAAGTAAGTACCGTTTGCTTATATTTAAATATTGGCGCTTCAGAACACAGTTTTGCTCCTGCAGCGCCATCTGCTGATTCATTAAGAAGCTATAGCAGCATTTGTTTTGTTTCAGAAGTAGTTTGCTTGTCCGTGCATGCAAACAACAATGTCCGCGACAATCGTTGATCCCGCCAGCTGTGAAGTGCGTTCTGTCATACGATCCTCGTATGCAAAAGGATTGTCGGCTGCTGAAATTCATCGGGAATTATGCCTAGTTTATAAACCTACAGTTATGAGTGAAGGAAAGGTTAGGCAATGGTGCTGTGATTTTAAAAATGGACGAACAAATGTCCACGACGAAGAGCGAAGTGGTAGGCCCAGTATTCTGACCGATGAAATTGTTTCGCAAGTGGAACAAAAACTGCAATGTGATCGTCGATTGACAATTAATGGCCTGCCTGAACAATTTCCTCAACTTGGACGCACTACTGTCTACAATATTGTTACGGAAAACCTCGGATACCACACATTGCGTGCAAGGTGGGTACCGAAAATGCTCACCGACCACCACAAAGAGCAAAGAATGTCCAGTGGACGAGAGTTTTTGGGTCGTTGGGAACACTTTAAACCACCCACCGTACAGTCCTGACCTTACGTCCAGCGACTACTTCCTCTTCTTGCACTTGAAACAGTGGTTCGGTGGACAATGTTTCGAAACCGAAGAGGAACTCATGAATGGCGTTGTCGATTGGTTCAACCCTCAGGCGGCGAGTTTCTATGCAGAGGGGTTAAAGAAGCTGGTGCAGCGGTACGAAAAATGCTTAGAAGTGAACGGCGATTTTTTAGATAAGTGAAGTAGGTTTGTAGCTAACTAAAAGTGCCAATAAAATGTGTTTCATATGAGTATATTTTTTCCTGTGACCAAACGGGCCTTACTTTATGAACACGCCTCGTACCATTTGGTACCGCGTCCATCCAAAATCTACCTCAACTGATATACTTCGGAATACTAATAACGTATGGATGACTCTAACAGGAGAAAATATTATTGTTTCCGCCAGAATTAATCATCAGAACGCACAAACCGTCCCACTACGTCATGCTTATTGGTCATGGCGAGTGAATATTTTATTCCATTAGTGTCATATGTTGTCCTTGGGTCGCCGTAAGCTTTACACAATTAATTTTTAAACAAAAAAATTTACCATTGCCATAACAATTAAGGGTCGCTTTCCTTCGACTTCACGACGACACCGAAGTCTCTTAATGAATTCTTTTCTTAAAAATGGAATTTTACGTAGCTTTCTTGAAGTATGAGAAAACATTATGACGAAAGTGAATTCCTTTCAGTTTTGCAAATATGGCGAAATCTCTACTTTTTCTCTTACTGAAAACATTTATTGATATAGATTTTACGCGTGAGGCAATTCAATTTGGGCAATATTCTTCCTGCCGGGAAAGCAAAGACGTGAGAGGGAACCGCTAGCAGTCCACAACATGGTCTGATATGTATTTTACCCTACTCCATTTCTTTCATCTCCTAATATGACGATACACTCAACTTCTATCACCACTCCTCGGGACTTTAATTATCTGTCGCCTCCACCAGAAAGCCACAACAGTTCTCGTTTACTCCTACTCCCCACTTTCCACCTGACATGGACCTCCTTTTTCCTGCCGATTTTCTTTTTCCTTCTCCATTCCTCCCTTTTCCTCCTTCCTCGTGTGTGAACATAGTTTCCGTCGCATTCTTATTCTCGGGTTGCACGATGTCTCCAAATTGTATTGGCTTCTCCCTTAAATTATGAAGGTAATTGCAACGGATCAAATCGATCCTTTTGGGTGGAGAATCGGGCTTCCCTACGCAGCTCAGCTCAACCCACTCTCTCAATTTAACTGGCCTTTCTTGGAATGAGAACGGAACCAATTTGATGAACTTGAACGGAGAAATTTATGCTGCGTGGTGATTCCAAATGTGAAGGTTAACTGGAACTATGCAAGAAGAAAGGTGAGTAGAACACGAGATAATCGAAGGAACGTCATAAATCGGATATCAAACACCACCTATTGGATGTTTTTTTTTCATGTACTCCCAATGAAATGAACCTAAAGTTCTATTTAAAAGTATGAGCGTTGAAATATTTTTAAAACTAGAAACCAATATTTACCTCAAAGTTATGAATATATGATTGAATTGACACGGAAAGCTTAAAGTACCTTAAAGCCAGAGCAATGCCCAAGTAACATCCTTATTTCTTAGCACAAATTATGTTTAGATTTTAACGATTCTTATTATTAAGTAATCTACCGTTTAAGGTAGGTTTTTGGATGGACACAACTATCAAATAAACATTTTGTGACTCCCCACCTAGCAAACTAATCTATATCAGGTCCCTCTTCATCTCGGTGTACTTCTTTCCTCCCTTCATCCCGTCCAACATCCATATCCTGTTCCTGCCCTTACCTTGCTTACCCAACATTCTCCCCTCTATTACCTTCTTCAACATTCCACTACCGCTCAATACGCCTTTCATACATTTTTCCTGCCTCCATAGGATTTCTCTCAACAAACCCCTCTCCTCACCCACCATCTCCAGTACTTCCTCATTTGTTTTCCTTTCGGTCCATTTCACCTTCTCCATTCTTCTCCACACCCACATTTCAAAAGCCTCCAATCTACGTCTATCCTCCTGCTTCAGCGACCACGTTTCCGCGCCGTACATAGCTACGCTCCATATCAGAGTTTTAATTGCTTACTGATATAGTCTCAACCTCAAATAAATAATGACAATTAATAATGATTAGTTTGATGAAAAAAGTAGATATATATGACATATGCAAAATTAACTGCACCATAAACCATAAAATAATGTTTAAAGGTCATAGACTAATACTTACTTAAGGACAATAAGTAAAAACACTAGATTTCGCATTTGCTTCACGGTAAGGCATGATAAACAAAAAATTTCTCAAATAATATAACCCGTATGGGATATGGCCCAAGATTGAGAGAAAGATTTTGTCAAAAATAACTCATTCTGAATCTAGTGTGTGAATACCCTCGTGGTTACGTATCACTGAGGCTTTATCACGCTTAATAGGGCAGGTAAAAATGTGAATTTACCTATTTCAAAGAGAACGAGGACACCGGAGAATTCAAACACTTGGTCACTTTGACCATGAGTAACCTAAACAACAACAATTGCACTACCCATAAAATATGATCATATGTGTAGCCGTGAATATGGATATAAACTGGCAACAAACTTGCCAACTACGAGGATCTGAAATACTAAACAAACCAATTCTGGGAAGCTCGTGGCCATTTTTGGAAATCAAGTTTTGTCCCTAAGTTTCAAACAGTCGTGTCGCGAAAGTTATCTCTTCACTTGCTCGATTACAAGGTGAAGGCGATCGTATTAATACACGCAAATACTTTCCCTGCAGTTTATACGAGTAACTTTCATGCCGAAGTGCAACTAAATATTTAAAGTACATGTGAATTTACATTTATGAAACGCATTATAATTGCAAAATCGAAAATCACGTTTTTATAATTACCGATCTGAAGAAAAGATGCTCCAATATTTTACGGTGGGACGAATTCATAAGTAAATAGCGCATCAACAAAGTATACAGTTGCTATTATGGCTGCAAGGCGTCTAAAAAACTTATTATTTATAACTTCTGAAAAAAAAGCGTCACGAACTGCCATACAATACGTAATACGCATCATGGACTTTGTACTAAATTTGTTGTTAAGGCAGAAGTACGACACCAAGGTACACTATTTTAGTCGACATTCACCTACTGTTCCACCAAGTTTCATAATATACACAGTGCATAAAGTTCCATCGAGCTGCAGTCGCAGGCGGAACCAAAAACCGAATCTGGAGGATGCCTCCACCAATTTGTGGACCAGAAATGCACTTAATTGAACTCAAACATTTGCAATACCTGATGAGGTCATGTTTAATTCATGCTGATTATCCTGAAAGGAAATGATTATAGAGGCCAAAACTCATCTGAGCAAATACTATACATCCTTTGGCAACAAGGCCGTGGCTTCATTTAATTTCACTTTATTTAAATGCCTCCATACACCAATTTAAACTAACACTGGTACTGCTTCTGTTCTCGCTTTGTCTGCAAGAGTTTATAATGGAGGACGATTAGAATTTTAATATTCTGAATAAAATAACGTAGTGGAAATTTAACTTGAAGTAATCTGTTAAGTAATTCGTTGAATTTATTTTATTTAAACGACTTTTCCATTACGGGGACGTTTCACAGAAAAATGAGGAACTTGGCCAGGTGAGTGAAATCTTTGGATTTATGCTTTATAGATCACGGTGAATTTCTAGAAACTGTGGGAGATACCGCGACAGTAGCTTTTGACAGTAATCCGCTGATATGCATTACAATGCAATAATTTCAGTGTAAAAATTATTCGCCACGATCCTTCTATGCCCGGCCGAATGCTTTAGGCATGTACGCAATTGAGACGTAATTACACACGCCGAATTTGCCGGGGTTCATAGAAATAAGATATGACGAAATGCGTAAATGATAGATAAAAGATAATCAGACCCTCCACCACTGAGTCTGCGCAGTGAGAGCGCGCTCATTGTTCCCGATATTCTTTATACCAACCTAGTATAATCAAGGTATTCGGGGTAAAGGCGAAGGATACCCTCTTTAGAATAATAAATGATAACTTAGCCCCCGAAAACTACAAGAGGACTTCGAGAAGAATATGAAGATTGCGATACAAACTCAAGAAATAAAAATGTATCAAAGAAACTAAGAACAGATAAATGAGAAGAACCCAGAGGATTGAGACTGGTGTCTCACAGTACTAAAATACTTACTCGGATAATTAGGGGAAGCATAACAGGAAAGATAGAAGCATGTCTTACGGAAAAGCAATTTCAAATCAGGAAAACGGAGGCAAGGTAGACGATACTCAGCTTGAGTGTGGCATTCGTGAACTTGGAAATGGTGTTGGACCACGTCGATTTGAACAAGATGTTCAAGATTCCGGAAGCCATTGAAATTAACTATAATGGCTAGAGAATAACCCATCGCCTCTACAGGAATGAGGTATCGACTGTGAAAATAAACAATGGAAGGAAACTAGGAGCCAAAATAGACAAAAGAGTTAGACAAGGATACAACCTCTCGCTAGTACAATTCAACGTACATCCATAAAATGAAAAAAAAAGAAATACAAGAACTCTAATAAAAGTGGTTAAGATGCATGATGGAGAAATGAGCACGCTTCTGTTCGCAAATGACACCTTAGTAATCTTAGAAACGCGAGAGGATCTGCAAGCAGCTTTGGATTCTGCGGACCGAGTACTTAGGAGTAATAATATGAGCAACAACAAGAAGAAAGCAAAAATTCTTGTGGCTAACAAACCTGTATAAATTCATACGAGACAAATCACTTAGAAACAATCCTGAGGGGGGAAATAAGAAATTCCTTCTATTATCGGAATAATATCAATAGGTTAAATATTAAAATAGGCTGGGAAAAAATAGAGCAGGTAGAACAGTTTACGTATCTCGGAAGTGTTTTGGACCAATACGGTCAAAGTGGTGGGGACGTAAGGAGAAGAATTGCGCTAGGCAAGGAGGCTTTCTCAAGGAGGAGGGAGTTGATGACGGGGACGTTGAGTAGGGATGTTAAGACAAGACTCGTAAAAACTCTGATATGGAGCGTAGCTATGTATGGTGCAGAAACGTGGTCACTGAAGCAGGAGGATAGACGTAGATTGGAGGCTTTTGAAATATGGGTGTGGAGAAGAATGGAGAAGGTGAAATGGACCGAAAGGAAAACAAATGAGGAAGCACTGGAGATGGTGGGTGAGGAGAGGGGTTTGTTGAGAGAAATCCTATGGAGGCAGGAAAAATGGATGAAAGGCGTATTGAGCGGCAGTGGAATATATAGAGAGGGGAGGAATATATAATAGAGGGGAGAATGCTGGGCAAGCGAGGTAAGGGCAGGAACAGGATAGGGATGTTGGACGGGATGAAGGGAGGAAAGAAGTACACCGAGATGAAGAGGGACCTGATGTAGTTTAGGCTGTTGGATTGGGTTTTGTTTGGAGTTACAAAATATTTATTTGATAGTTGTGTCCATCCAAAAACCTACCTTAACCGGTATATTACCTAAAAATAAAAATTAATAGGTTTTGATAGATGGATCAATATTCTCAAGGGAAAAAAAGATCCAAGAAGCAGCCGGTTAATTTGGATTATATTAGAGACTGAGTTATTTGACAAACAATTTGAAAAATTGAGCGCATGAAAGGATCTCACATTCTTCAGTTTCTTGTAAACTTGCATTCCGTACGAGTTCAAATTGCGATTTGTCTCTTTAAAAGCTACTTTGAGCATACTCATTTTTTTCATTTGGACAAAGAATTAAATAAATACAACCTTTCATTCTCCCCAATTCACTTTTACCTTTTTTTTTTAATCATCCAGAAAATATTTGCTTTTTCCCCTTTATTCCTTCAAAACGTTCCGTAATTTAGGAAACATTTCCAAACTTTTGCAACTTTTCTCTCCATTTATTATGTTAAACTTAATTCTTTCAGTCTTGGAAATTTAATTAATATCATTCACATCAAAATTTATATTCATTCCAAAGTTTCCGCATGACGATTAAGTTCATTTAAAAGGGGGGTAACATCTGAGGATTTAATTATCGCCCGTGGACCACAAGAGTCAAATACCTATTTTGAGTAAGTTGGGAATTGAGTTGTTCTGATAATTTACCAAGCGCAGGGTGAAACGAGCATCTGGCATAATAAACCCCGTCAAACACGCACATAAATGTGGAATAACTAACTCTTCCGCATTCTCTCCGTAAACTTTTGTCTCCTAAATTACTTCCCTTCAAATTGAAATTGAGTAGATCCAAATCACACTAACTGAATCCCTAGAAAATGGAATAGAGAGAAATGCATGATAATTAAGAGAGGTTATACACAGTTATCAACTAAAATAAAAAAAATATAGATAAAATATAGAAATTTTGGAGACATAAATATCTGAAAAATATTTTTGATTTTATATCAATATAACCCTTTTTTTCGTTTGAAAATCTCTCATTATCTGAAGAGATCAAATAAATATATTTCAAATATAACGGCGAGATAACAGATTAAATACAATAATTCAGTAGATTTTAAAAATCATGCCCCACTCTGAGCAAGCATAAAACGGATTTGGATAGATTGATCCCATTAGTTATAAAATAAGAAAAGCGATGATGACGTTGATGTCTATTTACGGTTTCATAAATATTCGAATATTCCAGCTCCTCATTAACTCCTTACTCCCTTTTCACATTTGGTTTCCGTATTCCAAATTGATCTTCTTTTACTGATTTCCATTCCCAATAATCCATCCCAGCAGGTCTCATTATATCTCCCTTATATTTTAACCCGAGGAATCCAACATAAATATGCTATATACAAGCAATGATTTACGAATATATTCCGCATTGCAGTATAGTACAGCTGATTCTGCGAACCTCTATCTCATCCACTGCTGTAGAATATCACACCATACTGCCCTTGACCTAAGCCGTTGGTGACTCGTGGGTAACAAAACTCTTCTCAGCAGTTGCGCAGTGTAATTTGGTTTCCTGAGCCATAATTGCTATTTACTCTAACAATTTAAATCAATTTATTATTTTTCGGAAGAGGAAACCTTTTTAAAACCCCTACTCAGTCTTTGGAATTAGCCCTCGGTATCATAGCGGGGGTAGTGGCTTGAGCAAAGGGGATAATAAGCACACCAGACACAAAAAACGATACCATTTTAGTTATTCGTATTGTGAAATTGGTTGTATAATTTTAAATGAGTAGTGAATTGAATATTTATTATTTCCTTTGATGTTATGGCAACATAAATCTATGACCTCTTCAAGTATGCTATTTTTATGTGTACATAACGGCTTTCTGCAATTGGAGGTGACTTCTAGACCTTATTGCCACAATGGAGTACCATCAAATGTCATTCGACAAGCAAAATACCAAGTCAAAATCCACAATTATCATAAAATTCCATGAAATATATACCGTTCCAACATAGAGATCGAATAAGACCGCCTTTTTATTTAATATTGCTATTAATCATTGCTTATAATCACGCTCAGGCCTATTTTGACAGGCCTTTACAAATGGAATAGTAGATGGATGAAACACCAAATGTATGCTTTTATAACATATATTTGGTAAAAAATTGATTATTGCGAGGAAAAATATCTTTTTGGGCATTCTCTAAGCAATAATTATGTGTAAAATAATATCAAAAATTGTCTTCAATTACAGAAAACTTTGCGAGGCTACAGAATTGGCTGATAGGCACCAATTTTTATAATTTAAAAATTTAAAATTCACATAAATATATCATTTCTTTATATTTGTTTAGCAATTCTTACTTTTGATACCTCCAGGATCGACGTTGGAGAGTTAATCGATCATTGTTTTTTATTATAATTATTGTTATTTTAATCCCAAAATTGCCAATAGTCTAGATTCTTTAAGTGCTTACAAAATCGCAGAAAAATCTATACATAAAGCATATTTCGTTCATGTGAGGGAAATGTACGAGTTGATAACAAAAAATTTGAACAGATACTTGTGAGAACCTACACTTTTAAAACTGTAAAATGTCGTACAAAGCCATGCTCCATACCACAGTTTTTACTAGTCTTTTCTTAACGTCCTCACTCAACGTCCCTGTGATCAATTCCCTTCTTCTTGTGAAAGGTTCTTTGCCAAACACGATTATTTTTGTCATTTCTCAATACTTGGATCATATTTGTCTAAAAAACTTCTGAGCAAGGTAAACTCTTCCACCTAGTTCAATTTTTTTCCTCAAATTCTAACGTTTAAATCGTCCTTCCTATTTATTCAATGTCCAAAAAAACTTTAAAACTGCTTATTTACGTTGATCATAATCCCACTGTATAGTAATATAGAAAAAATCTGGGATCAAGCTGAGTTCAGTTGTTCCTCATGAATGAACCAACTCCTTCAATCCATCGCCTTAGATAATTAACCGATACCGAATGAGATTAATTTGATCATTTGAGTTGTCGAAGGGAGAGGCACAAGAGTTTTCGAGTGAGAGAGAGAAGGGGAGAGACGTGAGGACAGAGAGAAGAAAGAGAGAGGGTAGTACAGAGAAATGGATCATGGCGTTAATTTTGGGAACCACAGAAGCTAAACTGAATCTCGTTCAAAGTTCCACGGATTGGAAGTCAGAAGCGTATAAAAGCCATAGGTTCCCGAATACGCCCACACCCAAGACCCACGTTCTCAAATAATCACATCGACAACTACACTTGAAGAGATGATGCTCGCGATTTTAAGCAGCTCGCAGCACGCGGAGTTGCTTGAAAGAGGAGAGGTTAAAGGGGTGAAGGCATTGTAACGATCATTTCACGCAACGTCGGATATTTCCGTGTGGGATAGGCGGAGGCGGTTTGGATGGGAAGACAAAGAGGATTAATAGATACATTCAGGCATCAAAAGGTGAACAGAGGGAAAATACGTATGAGAAATATTCGGTGTTCGAGCGGGAAGTTCGTAGCTCGGTGGGCGAGAGACATGCGGGAACTTCGTGGAGGCGTTGGGTGGCACATTGCTTTAAGTTACCTTTTGGGGGATGGGAAGGAAGAAACATGTTCCACGGTTGATAGAGAGACAACAGGAATTTACGAAAGAGTCCGGGATCGCAGAGTGCTTCGTTAGACAGCCTAATACCACTTAGCTTTTCTCCAGAGAGGGGGGTAAACTGTCGGAGCTTGTTTACGGCTCCGCGCTTGGATTTTGATGTGAGATTCAAGAGGCCACGTTTGGCGTTACGTCTGTTCCGTTCCTATTTCATGATTTCCACGCTTGGAAAAACTTTGACGGCGGTATTCAGAGGTAGTGTAAGTTAGGAAATGGCACCGTCAAATAGTTGCAGGTGTTCTCAAGGAAATAATTTGCGACATGAAAAGCATGTGATTATGAGATGGGAGCGAGGGTTTTTGAGGTTGGACAAATATTTGGCGCGTATATCTATGGAGTGACTTTGAGAAATTGGTTTTCTAAGAAACATCTAGTTCTCAGAAGACATTTTTGCATGAGTTAGTTTAGAAACGTGTACGATGCATAAGACTAATGTAGGCAGTATTAACAGGAGATAATTAGTACTTCACTTTGATCAACACATCCACAACTATAACTTTAAATTCCATCGCTAGTGTAAACTCAACGGAAAATTACTGCACATATTGAACGATCATAATGGCCTTATCCTCCATTAAATCTTGATAAATTGTATCCTGAACATTTAAAGCATAATATTTGTAAAGAAAGATGACCATGGCTATCGAAAATAATAACTTTCTAAACCAAATCATAATCAGGATTCTAATCACCTTATTGCTTAAAGATAAATGTACCTATTGTAATTAAATTATTGGTTCTAAGATACATTGATAACATTAAATCTAAAAGATTTGATTCATTTATTGTGTACGTTTTTGAATGATACGATGTATTTTGAAATGTTCTCGGAATCACCACCAGATGTCAGCGCTAGCGCAACGAGTTTCCAGCGCAGTTACAGGTAATCCTTTGTCAGTAAATATGTTACGCGTCAGTGCTCTGGGAAGAGATGTGTAGTGCGGACGCCTCTCTGTTGCTGCTCCCTCATAGTCATATGGAAAAGATTAGGATTCGAGCAGTGATTAAACACTGCGTAAAGAAAGGTATAAAAGCAAAGGAAATTCATGCTGACTTTCAGAATACTCTGAGGGAATCTGCTTATTCATTTTAAACTGATCCTAAGTGGATAATCGGGCTTAAGTTTGGATAGGGTAGCTTAAATGATGATCTGAGTAGTGGTCGGCCAAAATGTGCCATAACCCCAAAAATTGTCCCAAAAGTGCATAAAATGATCATGTAGGATCGCCAACTGTAAGTGCGAAAAACCGCTGAATCTACATCGATGTCATCTGAACGGGGATATTATATTTTAATGGTGGAATTGGATATTAAAAAATCATCTGCTAGATGAGTGCGAGATGATCACAAACGCATTAGAATGGAAACTTAGGAAAAATGTTTGGCCCGTTTTAAGAGTATTCAACAAGATTTTCTGCACCATTTTGTGAAACAACACAAAACTTGGGTCCACTACTATACCCCATAGTCAAAAAAGCACTCCAAGCAGTGGAAACATATTCCAGCATTCACCAACATAGAAAGTAAAGGCAATACGGTCGACCGGAAAGGTGATGACTTCAGTTTTCTGGGATGCAAAAGGAATTCTGTTGATAGATTATCTTCCCGCTGATCAAACAATTACTCGACAACACTAATATAACCTCCTGGACCAACTACAGCAAAGGATATACGAAATAAGACCAGACTTGACAAGTAAGATAGTTATCTTTCATCAAGACAATGGACGCCTACACATAAGTGTCGTTGTCATGGCAAAAATGCGTAATCTACAGGGTTCGTCCGGAAAATAAGTGTCTTGACAAATAGGTCTTTTTTGACAAAAGGGGAGTCGTTCATTACAAATTTGTACCTGAACGAAAAACTATAAATGCTGCATTTTACGTCCAAGTGCTCGACAGGCTTCGAAAGCAAGTCGCCCGCGTCCGGCCAGCGATCAAAAACATCTGGCGGCTGCATCACGCCAATGCGCCGTCTCACACCGCGCTTGTCGTGTCGGACTTCTTGGCCAAGCACGGCGTGGCAACGCTACCGCACCCGCCCTACAGCCCGGACTTGGCACCACCGGACTTCTTTTTGTTCCCGAAGATAAAGAGGAGTTTGAAAGGAACGCGATACGGAACTTTGGACCCCGTCAAAGAGGCCGTGACGACGTATCTTCGAGAGGTTCCCGATGATGCCTTCGCGGGAGCGTCCCAGGAATGGGAACGCCGCTGGAACAAGTGTATCGACTCACAAGGGTCCTATTTTGAGGAATATTAGCTTAAGATATGTAAAATTGTAATAATTTTTTTTCCTGAGCTCAGTACACTTATTTTCCGGACGAATCCTGTAAGATCACGCCCGACTTCTCCGCTTGATTTGGCTTCATCAGATTTCCATCTCTGCCCCAAGCTCAAAATTGTCCTCGGTGGAGGGAGATTCTCTTCAAACAAAGAGCTAACAGCAAAAGTAGGCGTGTTTTTTGCAGGCCTGAAGGAATCTAATTTTCAAGATGGGTCAAGACATTGTAACATCGCTTGACCAAGTGCATTCGAGGATCGGGAGACTACATTGAAAAGCAAGAATGTTTTCCTGGAGTAAATCGTTTATTTCCATTCCATTCCGAGGACTTTTCAAAGGACCCTCTCGTAAGAAAGTACCTTATTTTAAAGAAAACGCAAGTACACGTTGAATTCTGACGAAGAGGCAATACCAAATTGCTACCGTTAATGTTTCAATCTTTTGCATACTTAATAGATTCAAAACAAATAACCACTCAAGGTTTAATTAATTTTCACGAAATTTGTTAATGTTCCATTAAAACCGCTTATAACGTTGACATGAATATAAAAGATAAAAGCTGATTATGGGATCTAATGAATATGGGCTAACATGCAAATTAAAATATTATTTTTGGAATATATCCGTGTTTAATTTTGAAATCCTTAATACAGGGCAACACACTTTACGAAGAGTCGTTACTATGAAGAATTTTAATCCAAGAAATGCTTAATTTACCTCTTTATATTAGGAGCGAATTGAATAGTTTCAGGCGTTTCAGGCGAAACTGTAACAGTAACTTTAACGGAGTCACCCGCTATGTGTGCATTGCGCGAGGCGCCACAGTCCACGAGGTTAAAGCCAATTGGTTAAAACACTCGGCCGGATATCGAGGGATCCGGGTTCGAATCCCGGTCAAGGCGAATGATTTTTACTCTCTGAAATTGTTGCATTATAATGCACATATAGCGGGTGACTCCGTTAAAGTTACTGTTACAGTTTCTTGAAATTTGTCTAAGGTATGAACAGCCTAAGTGTTTGAAATTGGCTTTAACCTCGTGGACTGTGGCGCCTCGCGCACGACTACGAATGCCTGTGACATTGTATGTACGGTATTTCGTCACAACATCTTGTTCCTTTAAAGCCCACAAAATTTCAGAGTGTAAGAGGACGTCTCGGTAGCTTAATTGGTTAAAACACTCGGCCGGATATCGAGGGATCCAGGTTCGAATCCCGGTCAAGGTGAATGATTTTTACTTTCTTTCGTCAGTTTTCCAACTGTCTCTTCATCACCTGTTATTGTAAGGTGAATCTCACTTTAAATTTCATGCTTATATCTCGCCCCCCTACTTCAAAATAATTGAGCGATTATATAAGTGAACAGAGAGGCTTATCAGAAATTACAGATGTGTGCAAATAATGAAGTTGAAATACGTGTGGGTAGCTGAATGGGGAAAGTAAAAAGGTTGGACAGGAAAACAAACAAGAAAGTAGTAGAAATGGCAAGAGAGAAGTATTACGAGAAGTTCATAGGATAGGGAAGTGGATGATATAAGGCATTTTGATTAGCAAGGGAATGCTGAAGACCACGGTAGAGTGGAGAATGTTAGGCAGCCAAGTTATGGGAAGGAAATCAGTAGGCATGTTGGACAGAAGGCATGGAGAAAGGATCTTTGGGTTGAAAAGCGACAGAACGCATGCAAAATTGAAGAAAGGTGTGTCATAAAGCAGGGTGCCACGTTGTCGTGTCAGGTGAGGCTTAGCATTGAAGCGGTGGTTGTTTTCTCTATCCATCTGAAACCTACCTTACATTTTCGACTAATTCATCTACGTACATAACTTTGACAGGACGAACTGGATACTCGATAAATATAATTCATCTCATCTCAGTTTAAATCACTTAGCATTATAAAAAGAACGAATTAATTAATTAAAACTGCATTAACTTGTTTCAATCAATAACTCGATTTTAATGTGAATACGAGATAGCACGTCAATTCGTTGTCATTATTTATTTTTGAGAATCCTTTACGCGATTTCCGTCAATATTGACACTTGAGCACGAAAAAATCCATCCACCTTGTCTAAGAAGATATGTACATTTACTTAATGATTTACCATGAAAAAAATGTACACTTTACAATGAATTGTAATGCTACACGTAGCGGATGACTCCGTTAAAAGTTACTGTTGCGGCATCTCCCTCAGTTTCTTAAAATATATACTTTGTTTTGGCTGAAATTTTTGAATGAAAACTTTATTTCCACAGATGTTTCAAATAAAATGAAATTATTATACGATTATCAGTTATATATATATTAGGTTATTTTACAATTATATTGATTATTATGAAATACGATTTTTGGTGAAACATTAAATTCCCTTAAAAGAACCTGACTTGGTCATTTTATTTTAAGTTCAGTTTTATACAATAGGAAGACTGCGTCGACCTGAAAAATTAATTTAACGCAAATTGTTAGGAATACAACGATTTTATTTTAAAAATGGTTGTGATATATTTTACCGTTAGTAATTTTAGGGGTTGTATTAAAAACTGGCGTTCAAAAATTATCTTCCTTCTACAGGTACCAACGAAGTTGCCACTGAACCATTCCTCGCTGCAACATGAATTAAAAAAAATTCAAACAGGACAAAAAATTTAAGGCTCGCATTTTTGAGGACGCGTTAATGTCCGAACAAACGGCCTCGAGGAAACGTATGACCCGAGGAATACTTGTGGGTTTCCCTTTAGGAGTACTCTAATGACTACTTTAATTAGCAGTGTTTAATTTTGAAATATGAACGGTCATTATACGACTGTAGTATATAGTTTATATACTTTAGTAATTCGATTGAAATACTAACGGCTGAGGCATATGAAATGATAAAAGACTACTCTCCCGCCTGCAGTGACAATCAGGCTAAATGTTTAATTTTCACATTTGCCGAGGCGTATTGGAAGAGTCTTGTCTCGGCTCAGTTCCACGAAAATGTATTCCACGACCATTCCCACTTCAGGATATGGATAGGACTGTAGCGTCGTATTTTCTAAAAAAAAGGGAAGCCTTAAACCTTGAGGCAATCCGATTAAAGCGCTTGGGTCCAGCCGGCATGCAGCAACATTAGGGAATGCGAAACGAGGGAATCGCTCCCACGCAAAAAAAAATATATTTACATCCCCTTCACCTCAAGGGTCTTCTTACACACATTGCCTTCGGCAATGCAGCCCTGCGTCTTAAAAACTTCCAAAGCCTCTTCAGAATAAATGAGACCTGCTAATGACAATCCGCCTCTCAGCTCGCTCAACGCGGAGATATAGAGTAGTAGGAGGTGGAGATTAAAAAAAAGGTTAAAAATAGGAAGAGAAATTAAATTCCCAGTCCTTTTGGATAAAATTCTCACTGAGTAAAAAACTTGCGAAACTGCTTCACACGGAGGGTTGCCGACAGGAAAGAAAGAAAATAAAGCATGGCTCCGGTAAAAAAAAATTCGCAAGTCAAATGGAATTAAATAAAAATGGAAAGGCTTCAGAAATGAGTATAATTTAAAATTCCGCAAAGAAATACAGTTTATTATGCGTTACTTGACAAACGGGAAGCCAAGTGTAGCGCGATAAATGGTGATGCACGATAAAATATGAACAGCATTGAAGTTGAAATCATTTTACTTTTCATTTGGCAGGGATCGAGTAAATCGTTACAGGTACTTTCGTCAAGCCTTTCCGTCTAAGCTATATTTTTTGCCCCCTTCATCCGTAACAAATAAAAAGGTTTTTTGCAGCACTCGAAGCTAAATCGCAAACTTTTTCATGAAATAAGGTATCGTATTTTCTAGTCAATTTTGCTAAAGTGAATATCTCTGCATAGTGTATACATAGCGATGCAGAGATGAGTAGCAAATTAAAGGTAAAGGTATTAAGAAACACCCGAAAATTTAGTCCTAATGTTCTATTAAAATTAAAGATAGGTGAAAATATTTTCTCTACTGGAAAAAACCACTTAAAATACTTTTTATGTTAATATAAAAGCAAGAAAAATTGCCATTCGCATGCGAGGTTAGAAATAAAACAATAAAACTCCTAGAAAGATTGTGATTCAAATGAGGCATTTGATAGGTAAAGGGTGAAAGTTTTTCTCACAGAAATTGGTATCTTTGCACTCCCGCCGTAGAAAATTGTGTTTCCTACTTTCTGTGTATCCACCCTCTCTCTTTTCTCTCCTTCTATGAAAAAATACAAAGGGTATATAATGCCCTGGGCTTTTTTCAAGACCATATATGCGTTCACACACACCATTAAAATCAATTGAGCAAACAAAGGTAGATTTTAGCCGGTCCCTTACAACTGTAATATAATAAGCCATACGTCCTATAGTTTTTCTGATCAACTTTTTCTTCTCCTCCACATATTTTCTCCCTTGACCCAAGTCGTCTGACGACCCAAATATCTTACTTCCTCTTTCTCAACAACCTAACACACTCGTTATTATCAAGGTCTTGAGGATCCCACTACCACTCAATATATTAAAATCTAAAATTCCTGACTCTACCTGGCCACTTTCTCTCTTCTCTTGCCGAATTTAAAAGCACGTCATTATTCAACTCAACTGGCTAATTAGAACAGAATATAAACGTTCACAATGGATAGGGAAAATCAGTATAAATATATATATATATAAACAATGACATATTTTTAAAACATAGAAACACAATATAGGACACTAACTTATGCAGTTTTCACGTTTAGACGGGACGGCCGTCATCATCATAATGCCGTTCTCGAAGGAAGAGCGAAGGGGATAGGTGTGGAGGAATGATAATGGAAGGAGAGGTAACGGACGAATAGGAAACGGGCAAGGGGTGATAGGGGATATGTTGGCGGCTATTGGATGGATTCAGTGGGCTTGATTCAACCCGGGAGGTTTAAATTACTGGAGTACCCAGATAGGTGCCATCTCGCGGGTTCTCACCTCTATGATATTTGCAGATTTAGGAAGGATTTCAATCACAGAAACAGAGAAGCAGTCATCAAAGTTTGGTCGTCGGAAAAAGAGTGAGTAGGGCTGGGATAATTAGGGAAGATGGTTAATAGTGGTGGTTATTCATGCGGAGGGAAAGAGTGGTGGCGCATTCACCCATGTAGAAGGTAGACAGAAGTTACAGGAGAGGCGGTATATAATGTTTTTTAGGTACACGTGACCTTCCGTTGTCCGTTTCCTATCCGTACCTTACCTCTCCTCTCCTCACCCTTCCCCCATACGAATTCTCTCCGCTCCTCCCCCGAGAACGTCTTTCCGATAATGACGACCGTGCCGTCGAAACGCCAAAACTAAACACATATGTGTGTTTTGTCTTTGTGCTTCTGTATTAAAATATATATATATATATATATATATATATATATATATATATCAGTGTTTTTACACATTTCTGCTTCGCCGAAGAGCAATCTAATTCCATGAAAATAAATATATATAAATATATAAATGTATATAATCTCTTAATTCCCAAAGTAACGATGCCTTATAGGATCTTAGATATTAATTATTCACCACTACAGTCATCCGTTGTGTTTTGAAGGACCTTGGGCGTTTTGTTTGTTAGCGTTCTTGGAGCGAAACTCAAGGATTCTCAAGAAATATCAAGAAACGGTTTCGTTTCCTGCTTGCGTCCATTCCAAAGAGCAGTGTTGTCACGTTTCCGTTTTCTTAATGCAAGATGTAAACTGGGAAAAAACTTGAAAGACGTCCTTTCAACGGCAACTGTGCGTACGGAACAGGATGAGGAGCGAAACCAAGAGAAAGTTTAGGGACTCCAAAGAAAAGTTCCAAAATATAAGTTACTACAATACTATAAGAAGTGTTGTATTTTGAGTTCCAAATTATTGTCAATGCACTTTAAATCCACTCACAGACTGAATTGGATCTCTGATATAATTGTATATAAGTGTATTAGTTCTTGTTTATTGTATATAAGTATACTGTATAAGTGTTTGGGAATTAATTCTTACTGAGACTGACTACAGTCCATATTTATTACTATATGCCATATTTAATGTGTGATTGCAATAGAAAAGGGGCATGCCTAGAGAGTAATACAAAATGTGGGTGCGGAGAAGGATGAAAAATGTAAAATAGACGGACAGGGTAACAAACGAAGACATACTAAACATAAAGAGGATAGAAAAAATATAAAGGCGGCAGGAAAGGTGGGTGAAGTGAATTTTGATAGACAATAGGGGGTTGAAGACTATGATAGAGAAGGGAACATAAAGCAAGCGAGAAAGATAGAGGAAAATGATAGTTATCTTAGATGGTACCTTAGTGAGGTGAAATGTATGCGGAAATTAAGAAGGGTTTATTATAATATGGGGTCTGGGTGTCTTTACGGCAAGGCAGGGAAATGTACCGGAGTTAAGTTTGTGTTTATCATCCGTGGCCTACCTGAAACGGTAGACTATAAAATTATAATATTCTCACAAAAACGCACCTGCGCGTGTTTATAAACACATTTAACCGTTTCATAACTTCTATTTTAGGTAAAATTGAGTTTTTCCTTATCCAATTCGTATTGGCAATGAGAAATGTTTCTTTTGTACAAGGTTTAATATTTGGGACTATGTATAACTGTGAAAAAACAAATAAATATTCACGAAGAAGTTGATAATATGTTTCGCCCCTTACATATATGCTGTAATTAATTGATACCCTGTCTCTGTTTTCCTTTGTTACCGTGTAATTAGCAAATTTATTTAAAGTTCGGTTGAACTACCAACTCAAAATCCATGCTTGATTTTCGTAATTCAGGTGGATAAATAAAGGAGCAATAGCTAAGGGAATAAGGGCTTCCGAAACTGAAAATCTAATTCCTCAGACTCTAATGATATTACTCTCTGGAACTAAGACAAATGCTGCCAAGACAGCAGTTGCTCTCAGCAGTCAAACGAGGCTCTTCACATTCGCACGAGAACTTACGAGGTTTCATAACTTTGATGAAAAACTTCGACAAAAATGCAAAAAAAAAATGTTTACCCATACTTCAGGCTTCACTTCGGAAAATTAATTATTCTACACCTTGATATCAGCTTACATGTTTTATAAGAAAAAGGACAATTGAGTATACAGAGTTTCGCGAAGAGTTGGATTTCGTAATCTGATTCATGGTATGAGGAAAGATTTGGAGGGATCCAGTGGAGAGACAGTTGGAGCCGAGAAGTCGCTTGCGAGTTCAAATGGGATATTAGAATTCATTTTCGCTTCAACTGACTGTTGATGCCTCCTTTGGAGCAGGACACATGCAGCAAATCTAAGAATTTGCGGAACTTCGCCTAATTAGCCTCCTTTAGTCGTGTTCTGGACCCGTGACCGCTTAAGGAGGTAGTAAGAAAGAGGAAATATGAAAGTATTGGTGTTAAATTTCTTTAATAAAGGTCTAATTTAAAAGAAATATAACTTAATACAAAACTGTCAACGCCAAAAAAAAACCGCCAAAGAATAATGAAATCATTTTTGGAAAATCAATCCTTATACTGAAGTGAGGATACATTTTCAAGAAATTTCAACAAAAATTGAAGTAATTTGAAACGAAATCAGTTAGATGCCATCCTGATTGTGTGGCATATATCAAATTGATGATGGAAACAGTTTATGTTAGCAATATGTTCACTGAGTTCATAAATAAATGTAACAGTCCTTTTAAAATTAAAATACACTGTACTGATGGTTAGAAATATGAACAACTGAATATACCAGATAATAATTTAGGAAGATGAGTGAATAAGAAGAAACCTTCGGAAGAAAATAAGGAAGATTTTATCATTTTAATGCGAATTTACGAAACCTCAGGTTTGACCAAATGCTTCCGCTTCAAATTCTACCGGGAGTCAAAATAAATGAGTCAAAGATGGAAACATTTTAATGCAAACCTAACATTTACGTAATAAAAAATTTAAACAAAACATTACCACTCTATTTTATTTTGAAAAGTCCCTCCTAGATGTTACGTTATATTTACACTCAATGAGAAAGTTATAAAAAAATGAGTAAGTTTAAATTGAGTTGTGATTGAGTAAGTTTTAATTAGAAGCTTCGCCTTATATACACAGTATACTATTAATCCAGTTCATAAGCTTATTATAATATTATTTTATAATATATATATCTCATTATAAAATATAATTAGGTTTATATTAGCTCATGATTGACAGACCTCAAAATGTTTTGAGCTTTAAAGGAAAGCTAATTTAAGTGCGAAGACTTTAATGCTAACATGTTTCAAATCATGGTGCTCCCGATTTCACATTGATCAAGCATAATTTGGGAAAATTATGGAGCTTCGTTTGTGCACATGAATAGTGGAAAGTAGGGTGGAAAGTAAAATAAAGCGAAAAGGTAATTCTAAAAAGAGTAAATACGGGTAATACAACTCGAATGTGCCACTTCAACAATTAAATTTGATTTCCAAACAAAAGGAAGTTTGAATGCAAAATTTGTTAAATACAATTGAAGAATTAATGAAGCCAGGAGACGCATTGAGTAACTAAGCTCGTCAAGAGAGTACCACATTATTTTTTATCCAATTTTCTTATATGGTCATAAACATGGGTAGGGTTTGGTTGTTAAGCATTCTACGGAAGAAATGACCAAGCCGGAACACCCAAAAAACTATGTACCTATGAAAACTTCAACTTAATGCGCCCTTTCCTAAAAAAATTCAAGCAATTTGCGATGGAAAAGAACCTCCGGGTTAAGGATGTGATATTAAATGAATTTATTCAATCCATCAAAACTTTTAAAAGCCTTGACTTAAGGTAATTTTGGTAGATAATCAAACACAAATATCGGATTGTAACAGGAAAATCTTCCAAGTGGACCACTTACAAACGAGAAAATCAGCGTGTTCCTCGCCGACGGGTCTTTCAGATTTCCGCATGAGCCCAGCCATTGTCTTCAGCCGAAAACGTCATTTTTCTCTGGCAACCGAAAACCGAAACCAATCTCGAAAACCTTTTATCGCGACCCGTTCCGGTGTGAATGCATAAATTCTTGGTCGAAAATTGCGGTCGCCCTTCGGATCAACCCCGCTTGGATTCGATTGGATCGAGTTTAAGGGATAGATTCTCAAGAGTGCTTGGAATGGAGAATGAGTTTGGTCTAAGTGTGAGAGTTCGACTTTGGTTTGGTTGTGAGGGCTACCGGCTCGACTTCTTAAGCGATCCTTCTCAGCGAGAGTGGGAACAGAAGAGGATGGATAATAGGGAGAGTTTAAGGGAGAGAGAGAGGAACATGTGAGAGAGGCTAAGCTAAACCTGTAGGGAAAGGAAAGAGGGAAAGAATTCTTTGGGAGTCTCTCAAACATCTCACAGATCTCATGCCCCCTTACCTCTTGCGTTTCCGGGGAAACCATTCCTTGGAGGCCGGTCGAGCTGTGCAGCGAGTCGGGAGGCTTGAGGCCATTTCCTGCCAAATGTTTATGCGTGGTCCGAGTTTATCGCAAGCCCACGGAGCGCTCCAATGACCAGTCCTATTACCGCCATCATTTCCAGGCTGCCTTATACAAACAGCCATAACATCTTCCTCTCTCACTTATTTACAATCTGACCTGTAAATAACGACCCGACGACTATTCTCGCGGAGTGAGGGTGGCAGTTTCTCCATTGGTTAGAGACTCAACAACCGGAAGACTACAAACGTTGTACGAAAAATTCGATAGGTATCACTATTTTCACACTGAAATCGGAACACAAAAGCCCTTCTAACAACAAAAAATATGGTTAGGTAAGTGCATAAGTCATAATACAATTTATAACAGAATTACATCGTTGAGGAACTCCAATGCAATTTCTTCCCAATTTTATTTAAATCCTCATATCGCTCAAATCTACTCTCCAATCTGCTCTTGATGAACTATCAAACGATAAGGATGAAGCATGGATTTAGTATCATTCCTTGCCACGAGACATACACGCAAATTTCACTTTTTCACCAGACCTTAGAAAAATATAGACTCAACATTTCGGTTCTAGCACGCTTTCACAACGTTTCATTGCAGTGACCACGAAGCCAATCGGTGGAATTTCGCACATTAAAAAATTACGATCCATGAAGAAATATATCCGCGATATCTGGAGAGCAAACGCACATACCTGGCACACGAAATATTTCTCGCCCGAAAAAAGTAACCAATACCCTGAGTTCAGTCATATTCTCTGACGACCACTTGCGATGACTTTGTGTAAGATGCGAAATTGAACTTTTCATCCAACTTTCACCTACGGTTGGGGGAATGAAATGGGAAGACGGTGTCAAAGCCATACGACGGAATATTACACCCCACCCCCACTCCTCACACGTTAAGTTCTCTAAGGAGGAGAGAGGTATCTTTCTCTCTCCCGCACACTCTTTCTAACTCATCCACTTCAATCCTAGGTTTCCTTCCCGAACCCTTAAGGAGCATACTTTTCCATTTACGACGCTCTTTTGAGAGGATGGCCGGATTGGACGCCGTTTTATCCCATCCTCTCATACTTTTTCCGAGAAGAGCGGAAGACTATATCTCGCCTGCTTTCGTATTCCTGAGAGCTTGCAGCGATTTTCAAAAATGAAAGCGTATCACTCTCCCCGGAGCTCATAACGAGTATAGTCTTTTTTATAGGAGTGTCTGGGTCCTAAAATACGATATAATTTTCCAATTGCTTCCCATTTGCGTGCAAAAAGGACTGCATTTGTGGCGTCCATCAAAATATTCATCCATACTTTCATTTTACGGAATCAGCATTCTTTTTCTTGCGCCTTTGTGAACTCAATTTATCCGTTTATTTATTCCCCAATAATTCTGTTACCTTATTTATTTTTGGTCTGTATTGATCCAAATAGAGACCGACGTGCTCAGTTAGGCTGTTAGAAATTTGTATGATTAAAAACTATAAGGGTGAAACGGACCAATCATATTACCTACCGGTAATTAAAAGAAGCAGGTAATGGAAAAAACAGCACAAAAACTATGAAAGAGTTGAAATGTCGCCCAAAGGATATTTGATAAGCAACTATAAAGCAAACCTCTTGGCTGAAACCCACTCGATGGTGATTGTGATAAAACCACAGTAAACAACCTCAAAATTTTGTTTGATAGGCAAGGGAAAAACTCATCTAATGCTAAACCCTATTTGTTGAGCAGAATTTACCCATGCAGAGAAAAATGGGTAGGGGGTAATACACTTCCTTGTACCACATGTGGTCGGACAGGAAGACCTGAGATTGAATCTTCCAATGAGTCAACTATTGGACTCAAAGAATCCCATGATAATGATACTTAAATGCTAATATTTTGTGCTATTCATTTCTTCTCCTAGTACTCTTTTTCACTTCTGCTAAGCAAGTCATCCTGCTGAAAATGCCAAATCCTTTCCTTCGCTTCAAGGAGCATAGCGTCACACAAATTGAATAACAAAATATTTCTGCCGAATTAATGAGTAATTTTTGCAAGTTTTTAATTTGCTGAAGACTGTCTCAAATGATGCAAGATGCTCATAGAAAAATCGAAGGAAGAACTGACAAAACTAAACACTTATCTTTTAGAGTACTTGAAAAAATTGGGTAAATCATATTATCTACATCTACATAAATACCCTGCGAGCCACCAAAAAAGGTGTGTGGCAGGGGGTGTAGCACCATGAGGGAAGGGTAAGGGATGAGGGGGTTGGGGCTATCAAATAGGTGAGGGAAGGTGAGGAGAACCTGTAAGAAAAAAATATATTTTACATACATACATGCATATACATACATATATACATACACACAAACATACATATATGTACATACACAAACATATGTATGCATACATATCCTCGCGCAGTCCCTAACCTGTACGTTAATACTTATTGTAATGAACTAACTCCTGGGGAATTTCGACTACAAACATTCTGGTCCCTTATCGTTCTTGGAAAAAATGACATTTTAAACTTGTCAGTCTTGCAGTCTATCTCTCTAATCTTATATTCGTGATCCCTTCGACCGTAAGTCCGGATTCAGTAAGTCGAATAGGGAAATACATTATATAATATCCTCGTAGGATTACTAAAGAAGTTAGGGGAAAATGGCAGGCAGGGATTCTTATTTGTAGTAATTGCGAGAAGGTAACATTGCTAGAATATTTCCTTAGGTCAACTTTGGTCCCAATCCCATAAGAGCTTAAATCAGCTTTTTGTGAGAACTATTGATCAACAGATACAATTTAGTATTCAGCCCTAGAAATTATCAATAGTAGGTTACAAAATAGTGCAAGCAACTACCTACGTGAAGATAACATTGACTTCAGAAAGAGAGAGGAACGAGTGAAATCATTGCAGCAATGGCAACACTATCGGAAAGAAATATTAAATATATCAGAATGTGTTTTATATGCTACGTGTATTTTGAAAAGGTACCGACCAAAAAGCGTAGAAAGATGATGGAGATATGGCGGCATATGTGAATAGGCTGGAGGAATAGACAACTTATCCTATATCTGTACCGGAATGAAGATGGTACATGTAAGAGTGGCAGAGGAAGAATAGGGATATGCAGTGCTTGGCAGATGGCGAGATAGAGCGGAGGACGTTAAAAAAGCGAGGGTTTTTGAAGAAGAAGAGTCGGATTTGTAGACAGTAGGCAGGCAGGCAGACGTCAGGCAGATTTTTACGAAGAATTGAAGAAAGAACTTCGCTTCAACAATGAAGAAAGAATTACGAAGCAGGTTACAGACACTTAGAACTAAAGAGTTGTGATGAACCGCCTAAAACCTACGTCTAAAATAGGATACCTTGATCGATAGATTAAGCTTCACGTTGATATTCTTCCCATTGATGATTTGAATGGATTAATCGTTCCGATCTGAGTACAACCACCACTCCAATTATATTCTTTATATATATATTAATTTATAATTAATTTATATAAGGAAAGAGGCGTTCTAAATTAAGGGAATTTCCAGTTCCTCATAATTTCCGTTCATTTTACCGACCTTTTGTAATTAATATGTATCCCTCTTTCGTCTCCAAGACTCTAGTAGTACTAATATCTACATCGACGAGAATGATATTTTACTGCGTTTACTTTTGCTGGATTTCTACGTTATGATAGTTTTTGCACAGATGACCTGAAAATTTTATAAAAAAGGTGGGCATACAGAGGAATCACCTTTGCATCTTTAAAAAAAATCTCAATTTAATTATTCATTTCTTTAGAAAAATTCATTCAAGGCCCTCCATGATTGAAGAAATTGTCAGAAAAAAACACTTCGGCAAGAACATCGGTTGAATATAAAAATTCCTCTACCAATAGGAGAAATGTAACATTCTCAATTGGCGAATAGAAGGCGGAGTAAAGAAGTGGATATGATGCTGTAAGCTTAGTGGAGGACAATCTACTATCGTAAAAAAATCGTGTAAGACGTTCAAGTCAGAAAGAATGAAAAATTGAAGGTTACCCGAGGTCTGGTTACTTTTGTAAATTGTTAGAGAATAAATCATCATCTTCTAAAGGCAAGTATTATCGCTGTACACATACAGTATAGTTCTCCCCATTGTTTTTCTATTTCATTTATAATATATTTTAACACCAATCATGCTCATGATGTTATTTTCTCTTTTTTTGTTCAAGTACTTTATCTAGAGTGCCCTAAGTGGTAAGAAATCTAAAGGGAAGGAGGGAGAACTGCACGGTTATTCGAAAGATCCATCTACGTTTGTTTAGTTCCAATGAACAAGTATGTTGAACAACTCATTCCGATTGTTTTTCATACCTGTGATAGAGACGTATTATTACAGATGCCCGGGTACTCTTATCTCACCGAGGACATTTAATAGATAAATAATCGCTGAAAAATACAGAAGCTCAAAAAACAACCATAAAGGCTAGTTTTTTGAATTTTAACAATACCAAATGTAAAAATACGCCAACTGAAAAATACTAACGGGAAAAATAATGATGATGAGTATTGAGGGATTTATCATTGATAAAGAGCTTGTGTGTTGAACTCACAATAATGAACAGACACTTATGGCTGCGTTGATTTTCGCGGCGGTGGCTTGAAGAATTCTGCATATTCGGGTTTTCACCGCGCTGTTGTTCAAACAACAACGCGGTGAAAACCCGAATATGCAGAATCCTTCAACAGACACTTATGTTGGTCAAAGCTGAGGACTGACACCTGGAGCAGTCGTGGTGGACCGAGCATAAACATCTTCAACAGATCTGACTTCCTCAACCCTTCACAACAAATGTTCGCACTTAACCGTAATTTACTTTGGGGAATCACCACTCTAAGATATACTCACAACACAAGTTCCTCAACACACATTCCTATTCAATTTTTTCGATTTTATCATGGAGGCATAATGGTAGGACCTATGCCCTCCAAGCAAGGGAGATATGTAGATTAGGGCGGTAAGAAGGGTGGATCCAACCCTTCTTGATGAAGTAAACTCGTGAAATGCACCATATGGATCACATTAAAGAGAACTGAATATTGTTCATTGAGGATGAGAGAGAAGAAAATTATCAGCCTTAAGAAAGAATAATGGTCTTTTATTTATAACTTCTACCCGCTCAATGAGGTAAGGAGACAAATTATAGTCTTTTCTCAAAGGTTAGGAGATAAATCTCTACTTCAAATATGCCACTAATCCGTCTTTGGGTAAAACCTTAGAAAACATTTTCTAGAACCGAAAGGGTGACACACTCTACCAGATGCAAGATAATTGCTTCAATGTTTTATGCAATAATATATATGGAGAGCCATCAACTTGAACAATACCAACGATGGCATTATTAAGTTATTTTTTGTGCTAAATTAAAGAAAATGATACACTGATAAAGCATTTTGACACTGGAACTATTTTCAAAAATCTTAAAAAAGTTCTTTTCACCAACTTTCATTTACCATCAATATATTTTGTTGTTATATTCGGTGGAAAAGACTTGAGCCAATATATTTCAACCAAAAAACGGGAAATTTGAGCAAAGCTGACGTATATTTCCGATGCACCACATGAAAATTATCAGCGTTGCTTTTTCCTCCTATATTAACGATGAATACGAGTACGTTATTAAGTTAATTGTAAATGACGACATTAATAATTATGAATCCACAACATATGCGTGAATCCGGCTCCTCTCTCGAAGGCATGAATTCAATAGAAATGAACCACAAAATCAATCAATTTAAAACGCCATATCCGCATCAAAAACGCAAATAAAACATTGCAAGGTAAACCGTAAAAAAAATACTTTCTGTGCAATTGCCTAATTTATCTTATTTATTTCTATATGGATGAGGTTTTAGAATACTAAGTAAACTACGCCAGAAAACTTGGAACATTCAAATGCGTTTTTATTATTATGCCTGATGGCAAGCTCTGTACTTTGCACGACCAAACACACAAAAAGTTATTATTATATTAGAACTCACTAATGTTACCTATCCTAATAACGGTCCTCAATGGCGGAAGAATAAATGTCCTACGTACTGTGTGTACATGTACTCACACATACTTGTGTGCGCTCTAAAAAATCAACAACAAATAATTGGAAGCAGATTTAAACGGAAATAAAATTTACAGTCACAATTAAACTACTTAGCATATCGAAATTATTAATGCAAATAGGGAGTATTTTTAAGGATGAAACTAGGCTAAAAAAAAAGAAAATTGAGAGAGCGAGTTATGAATTGAATGCATTCTTCCAATTAATCTGGCGTAATCCCATAATTAATTAAGAAGAAAACCTTCCATTCGTTCCGAAAAACTCCAATTAAGTGGCAACTTGTGAATACGCCTTTGCAAAGGAATAAGAACTCGCTATCTCGTTAGCGAGGGAATTGGTGAATTTATGCATTAATAAGCAAACAAGAAATGGGAACATCTCGAAAGCACCACGCGAGGAAATCAGTAGGAGTAGGAGACCAAAAATAAATTCATACTAATCCTTACTGATTTGAATGAAGTCATCGATGGATAAAAATATTTCGAATTTTAAAAAAAACATAAAAAAATTATAATTATGAGGCATGCATGTGTTTATAATCAGATAGATAACATGATCTCACATCACGTAAAACCGAGATGAAATGGAAAATTATTGCAATCCGTTAAAAAATTGCTACAAATTTGGACTTATCAGATTCATATGAATTAAAAAATGACGAAAGGCAGCGTAATGAAATCAGTCAGTTTCAATCAGTTTCAAAATTATCATCATCTATCTCGTCATATTCTCTTTAATTTTGCCAGTATGAAGAATTTTGTGCTCCAGGTGCCGGGAACTTGCTTTGACTAAGGTTTTCTAAAAAGGTCATACATGGAGATGAGTCATGGGCCAACAGCTATGGCCCTGAAACAAAAACCCGGTCTTCCTAACAATCAGTTGACGAAATAAAGAAAAATGAGACAGATAAGCTGATGACGATTCCAAAGAGTTCCTTAGCTGACTGTGGTAAAAATTAAAAGTGACCCTGGGATAAGTCTATGAGGTCCCTAAAAAGTAAAACGAAAGGGACCTTATTGTTCTAGGTGGGTTATTTTTCTCAAAATATTGCATGGCAGGATAGTTTCCGGACAGACTTCGTGTACATAGAGATAGATAGATAAAGGACTTTATTTGGGCCAAATTGAGACCTTATGGTCCCTTCTTCCATATATGTACGTATATATATATTTTTTTCAAGGAAATATTTTTACGCTCGTGGTCTGCTTGATTCCGCCTTCCCTGCCTCTCCTGTGTTCGTCTTTTATGTGTGTTCCTACCCATTGCCTATATCTATTTCCATGTGAAAGAATATTTGTTCGCCGTAAGGCGGGATTTAGTGTTTGAATGTATATATATATACACAAAATATACATATATATATATCCCGATTAAGGAAATATTTTTACATTTGTGATCTGCTCAAATCCGCCTTCCTCACCTTTCCTGTGTTGGTCTGTTATGTGTTTTCCTATACCCTTTCCTAAAATATCTATTTCTATGTGTGAAAATAATATATATATATATATATATATATATATATATATATATATATATATATACACTTTTTTGGAAAACCCACAAACGTGTAATGTAAATTCACTGATAGTCATAACAAACACAGAAACCAAAACACACAAAAGAGGGAAAACTCACTGGTTCTCGAATTTTCGGTGGTCCAACCACCTTTCTCAAGAGGAATTAGGAACAGAACTCAGTTCTGTTCCTAATTCCTCTTGAGAAAGGTGGTTGGACCACCGAAAATTCGAGAACCAGTGAGTTTTCCCTCTTTTGTGTGTTTTGGTTTCTGTGTTTGTTATGACTATCAGTGAATTTATATATATATATATATATATATATATATAGTGTAATTGGTAGCACGTCCGCCCGGCAAGTGGAAGGCCCGGTGTTCAAATCCCGGTTAAAGAAATATTTTTACATTCGTGATCTGCTCAAAAACCGCCTTCCCCACATGTCCTGTGTTCGCATTTTATGTGTTTTCCTATCCCATTTCCTTATACCTATTTGTATGTTTGAATGAATATTTGTGCGCCGTAAGGCGGGATTTCGTATTTGAATATATATATATATATATTCATTCACATAGAAGTAGATATAAGGAGGGGATAGGAACACAGATAAAGGACGAACACAGCAGAGGCAGGGAAGGCGGAATCAAGCAGACCACTAATATAAAAATATTTCCTCGACCGGGACATATCTATGTGTGTGTGTGTCTATATATTCCCCCCCTGAAGAAAATAATCATATTTTATGAGTCAAGTAATGCTACACACTCCAGGTGAAAGTATTGTAACTAATTCTTGACGCGAATTTTCATGATGATTTAATGAAACTATAGTGAGGAAGAAGGAATTATATGAAAGAGAAAAAAATTATGTGGAGAACTCTACGATAAAAAAGGAGATGAATTAGACACACATTGAGATAGAATAGGCTATTTAGAAACATTAACAGTAAAAAATATTGACGAGAAAATCCTGCGAGGAAGGCAATGAGAGAAGTAATTAAGTAATGTTTTGAGATGCATGTAAAACAGCGAAACTATATGGTAGTGAGGGAAATAGCCCTGAACAGAAAAGAGATAGCTGCTGTAAACCAATCTTGCGATTGAAATACTGATTATGATGATGGAAACTCACTAAGCATTATTAAACAACGTATTACGGTTGAAGGGGTCACGAATATAAGATTAGAGAGATAGACTGCAAGACTGACAGGTTTAAAATGTCATTTTTTCCAAGAACGATAAGGAACCAGAATGTTTGTAGTCGAAATTCCCCAGGAGTTAGTTCATTACAATAAGTATTAACGTACAGGTTAGGGACTGCGCGAGGATATGTATGCATACATATGTTTGTGTATGTACATATGTGCATGTTTGTGTGTATGTATATATGTATGTATATGCATGTATGTATGTAAAATATATTTTTTTCTTACAGGTTCTCCTCACCTTCCCTCACCTATTTGATAACCCCACACCCCCTCATCCCTTACCATTCCCTCATGGTGCTACATCCCCTGCCACACACCTTTTTTGGTGGCTCGCAGGGTATGTATGTAGATGTAGATGAACATTAATACACTAAAGGATGTTAACTCTAAAGAATGTTACTAGAACATAAATAATTTCCTTCTAACACTACTATCTCCTTCTTCGAAAATTCGTATTCCCGAGCTCTCTTCATATCGTCTGAAACACCAATATTTTTCCTTCGTAATCCCATTCCTTGCCTTCGAGTTTTAAAAATTGCATCGCAACTTCGTTTTCCTTAATATTTAGCCATATTTTTGTTCACAAATGTTTGTGCTTCTATTTCATAAACTGACAATACGAGTTTAGTTGGTATAGTCCCTTTCTGTTCTTTGCGACCAAAAATTTGACTTTCATATACATACCAAACCATAATCCTTATAGAGGTCCTATATTAAAACCCTTTATTACTACACGCCACGGTTTCAGGCTTTACTTCGTGGAAGTATTTGATATCCACACTAAAAGGTTTTTGCTTTTCCTATTAGATATGTCTTTTAAATACATATCGAGAGCCCTTATATCAGCATGCCACCGGTAAATACTTCCCTGCTATTTAGATGCTTAGGAAAAGAAGCTCGGAAGTATTCCTAAAATTGTTTTTATAACTTTTAATGGGCTTTTCGATCAAAATAAAGTCTAAACGTGAGATTCGATACCTACTGTAATTTAAGAATTTTTTTAAAAATATAACCTTTCTATTCATTGAAGATTTCCTTATTTTAGATATTATTTTATTCCATACCTCTCATGTTGATTCTATTATATACTTATTTTAATATGCTATAACTCGTTAATGGTCATCTAAAGTTAAATAACTTCTACGATCTACAAAATTTTCATCTTTGCATGGCGTTCATCATTTTTAATATCAATTATTGCAATAATAAGTGTACAAATTATTACTCACGGTACATAAACCCATTTCGAGGTGTATGACAATTGTCAAGGCCGAAAAGACATGCAACCAGCAACAGCTCCGTCTCTCTCATTCGTATTAACGTTTTCATCTAATCAGAATTAAGATCAGAAGCCAATTAATCGTTGCTAGCGGTGACGCAAATGGTTTCGGATATATCACGGCTCTTTCATTCATGTGTTTTAGAATAGTTAATACACCCAATATCAAAGGAAGCTTACTAAATCTCAATAGCTAATGAAATTACAATGCCTACTTTAAGAATCACACGAATGTTGGGACTAAATTAGCTATTTAAAGGAAATAAATTAGTATCGGGAGAGACAAGAATATACTAAACTAAGTCTGTCTTATACTTAAATTCTTTGGAATAACTTTGAGAAAAGATTATGCTCAAAGGGTAAGGTGTTTTGGTTAGCTAGAATTATGGTAAAACCCTAAGATTAAAGTCGTAATTTAAAATAATATTTCACCGATATGTTATATGTGGTGTGATTTAGAGCAAAACAATTTTTCATCCTCATATGCAGCAGAATTAAAGAAAAGATAGAAAATAGAATAAGGTACATCATAAAAATTGAGATGAAATGAACATTTAACTGTAAATAAGTGCTGGAATAGATGAAATTATCGGATATTTGCATTTAATTCCTCGAACTCCGAAAAATGTATCGTGCCACTTGGATTGGTATGATTTTCATCAAAGTTGACGTAAAAGTTAATATGATAGTGTAATTTGTCACACAAGTAGTGTATTGAAGTCAAGCTAAAGACGTCAGAAATTTGAAACTCCTCTTGCTTATAAATATAATCTCTCTGTAGACAAATGCGTGTTTCATAACGATGGCGTCATGATTTCATGGCCTCTGAGACTGCTTCTGCGGTTTCCCATTTCCTGGAAAATTCTTGATGGTCCTTGGCCGAGACTTCTTGGGTTCGATGTCATACGTCGTTCGGTCTCCTTTGAACTGTCACACCCACGAACGCACATTTTTCTCGTTCAGAACACCATTATCGCATGTCTCACTCAACTGACGTTGAGTAGCGATGGGTGTCAAGCGACGCAAGTGGAATAAACGGATGACAAGCTGTTCTTGTACAACACGACGCCATTGTGAGCATTGAATCCGTCTCTCAAACTAATAGAAGCTATACAAACTATGTTCACCATTTGGTGCAATTATCTACGCCATTTAAATATAAAGGAGATAAGATTTTGAGAAATAGTGCGTATTTTCATTTCAATCACACCTTATTTCTACTCCCGGTCTAACTGTTGTACAGTTTACTGTTAATCTAACTAACTAACCCGGGAAAACTTACACGTTTAGCAAACGGGGTATTGCGTCTTATCTTACGACTCGGGGGAAAATTCTTTCATTTATGAAAAATGTATATAAATCCAAATGCCCCTTTCACCCTTCATCAAGAAAAAGAACACAATAAGGAACTGAAAAAAATACGTGTAAATAAATAAAAGGAGCAGATAGATAGATTTGCGCAGCACCAATACAGTTCAGCGTTAATTGTCGGCCCATACGGGCACACATACACCGTCCCGGTGAGCGAGAACCCACCCCAACCGGTCATTTTACATACAAGATAAAACCATGACATTCCAAAAAACCTCTCATCCGGGTGCGTGTTGTTTGTGAGAGACGAGAAACTTAGGATTTAGAGTAAACTATGCTATAACAGAGGTTACAATGATGGGTGAAACCGACAGGTAACGGCTTATTGAGAAACTAAGTTAGACTAGGAGGAAGAAAATTATTACAAGGCATACAATTGGAAAGATTTTGCATGAATTTGGAATAATGTCCGTACAGGTGGACTAAGGCGGAATAAAAACGCGAGGTACAAACTAGCATGGAGAGGAGAATGAATAAAACTTAATAGTAACAGACATAGGAAAGACTCATAGGCGAGTTACGTCCTTAGGCAGTGTATATCTAACACGTTCCGACAATCAAAAAGAAATTATGCATATTGATATCAATGAAAATCTAAGATATGTTTTTCAAGAGATCACTTTACAACTATTCTCTCATTTGTTGAAAAAATCGTGATGCTGATTACAAGGAAATGGGAAACCTAACGCAGAGAGAGAGAGAGAGTATTTTTTTTGCAAATCTCTTAAAATTTATTTAAAATAATCCGAACGACAATTCGTAGGTGTGACATAAAATATATTCCGTAGTTATAATGAATGAGATACAAGATTTCAGGTAGGTGTGGAGACTGGTACTCGGAAGGGGAACTTCTCCATAGAAGTGTATCAAATTTGAAAGAGAGTAGTGTCGGAAAGCAGCATAGTGCCTCGTTGAGTGGTGCGGTCGCATTGAGAAGCTTCTAAGGGTGTAAAGTGAGTCAGGAGAGAATGGAGGCGGATGAGGAAACGGAAGAGGGAATAGGATAACCGATGCCGGAGGGACCACAGGGGATGGTGGATGGAAGCGAAACGCGAAGATAAAGGGAGGGAGTGAGAGGCAGAAGAGGAGATATGTAGAATGAGATGTTATGAGCGAATGAAAAAGTACTAAAAAGACATTGCCTCAACCGAAAGCTGCCTGAGCAGCAGTGAGAGAATTTTGACGAAAAGAGATAGTCATTTTCAAGGCATCACGTAGGATTACTGAGAAAACTTAACAATTGAGGAAAGAGGAGATAAGATACTGTGTGAAGTCATATTTCCGCATCTTTATCCGCCTACATCCTTTAGCTTCTGTCTACAGATGGACAGCGTCCTCACGCCCTTGAACGGAAAAATAAGTCCCTCGCCTGCTATTTGTGGAATTAGTGTGTTTACCGAAACTGAAAGAAAGTATTGAGTTCCTCGATAATGTTGTCATGAAATCGATATAAAACTATACGTGAAAATATACGGGGAAGTCGATTCAAATTTTGTAAGGAATTTTTAATGTTACACATAGAAAATCTGCGTTCTCATAGTGATAAAAAAACGCTAGCAACAAACATTTTAATACAGGGTTCGCCCGGGAAATAAGTATAATGAGATCATTGTCTTTTTTGACAAAAGGGAGTCGTCCACTACGAATTTGTACCTGAACGACAGAATGTAAATGCTGCATTTTACGTCCAAGTGCTCGACAGGCTTCGAAAACGAGTCGCCCGCGTCCGGCCAGCGATCAAAAACATCTGGCGGCTGCATCACGCCAATGCGCCGTCTCACACCGCGCTTGTCGTGTCGGACTTCTTGGCCAAGCACGGCGTGGCAACGCTACCGCACCCGCCCTACAGCCCGGACTTGGCCCCACCGGACTTCTTTCTGTTCCCGAAGATAAAGAGGAGTTTGAAAGGAACGCGATACGGGACTTTGGACGCCGTCAAAGAGACCGTGACGACCTGTCTTCGAGAGGTTCCCGATGATGCCTTCGCGGGAGCGTTCCAGGAATGGGAACGCCGCTGGAACAAGTGTATCGACTCACAAGGGTCCTATTTTGAGGAATATTAGCTTAAGATATGTAAAATTGTAATAATTTTTTTTCCTGAGCTCAGTACACTTATTTTCCGGACGAACCCTGTAGTTTATGTTTTGACGATGCAAAATATTCACAGAAGTGAAAGTAGTTGGGAAATTCATAGCATAGTTATATTTGCTAATGATGAAGTTTTAGTTAGCCAGTAAATCAAGGGGTTGTAATCATTGCTGAGTGAATTGAAAAAACATGTTTAGAATGTTATAGGCGGGGGATTATAATCAATGTAAACGAAACAAAGTTAATAGAGTTTTCGAGCACAAGAAAGGTTAGGTAGACCGTAAAATTTGGGGGTAAAAATTAGAGCCGGTCGAACAGCGTATTAGAGCTTGGAAGTGTTTTGGACGAAAATGGTTAAAGTAGTAGGGGAATTGTAAACAAAAAATACCGGGACCGTAAACTTGAATGGGACTAAATAGTAATAATAATAATAAAAAATATAATAAATAAATAAAATAATAAAAAATAATAACAATAAATTTAAATAAATAAATAATAATAATACTATTTAAAAAAACCACACCACACACACACAAATTCGAAACAAATAATTAAAAAATAATAATAATAACAATAAAATAAATAAAAAAGAATAAAACAAACTTACAACCACTCGATCACTAGCGTGAGTTACGAAATGTCTTCCACTCCAGTAGGGGAATCATCAAATGATGGTGTTAGGCAATGAAGCTTTCAAAAGAAGGAGGGTATTGATGATAGGGACGCCGAAAAAGGAGGTTTAGAAAAGATTAGTATGAACTTGGGTATTAGTGTTTTTGTGCAGTGCAGGAACATGGTCATTGAAATAAGATTATAGGCATAGAATGGAGAATTTTAAAATGAGGGTGTGGAGAAGTACAGAAAAGAAAAAACGACCAGAAATGAGAGAGGCGGGAAAAATCCAAAGGGGGAAGAAACAGTGGATGCAGAGAATTTTAATTTGGGATGAAATACCGAAGAGAGTACGGGGGCTAGAGACGAAGGGGTAGGGAAAGTAGAAGTATGTTGGATGGATTAAAAGAAGGTTGGAGTCTGTGGAACCCCTCCTGAAGTAGGTTGCATCGCAGTGTGGGGTCCAGTTGTTTCCTGGGCGAAGCTAAGAAAAATAGGAGTGTTTGTCTACACAAACCGTAATTGGTGGACAATCGAATGACACAGGCCAACAGTGGTTTTGGTGCCGGAGCTTTTAATGCTGATTTAAAGAACAATTGGGGTGCTGAATCCAATTATGACACTAGTTTTTTCCTATCAGCTATAGTTTTCAAGATATAGATATGTTGTTACTTACGTAAAAATATCTTCTACATGATGATATGGGAATATTATATTAATAATTATTAATATAATATTCCCATATCATATTAATAATTATTAATATAATATTCCCATATCATATTACCCAGCGATGTTCCTGGTATTTTATCTTCTGTAAGACCAATGCTATTGTATCGTATTCTTCTTTCATTTTAGTTGAATGAGCGATTGGTATTGCGCCAAACCTGTTACCACTGTGAAGAAGTACACATTATTATAATCATCATGGATAAATTGCGTAGCAATGAACTATTCAAGGCGCCCCCTAACGACTACGTATCGTGTTGACTTCATCATAATGGACATTTCCTATTTTAGTTCTTTGTATTTCCCATCTGCATTCATACCGTATAAAAATATACCTCTCTTACTTCCTCTCTCCAGAATAGCTTTAAAATTCAGCATATAGTATTTACATTTCTTTCATATTCAACCATCTCTTAATAAAATTTCTCTCATTTTTTCAGTTTTTTCAATTTTCACGCGAAAATTTTCTCTCGCCATACTTCCCAAATCATTATTAGTATTTCTCTCAAACTAAATAATTGTATAAAGTATTTTCTAGAATTCATTTGAAGTCGTTTAAAGAGATATTTGGTAATTTTGAAATTTTAGCATTCGTTGGCATTTAAATTATTTATATCTAATCCAATTGCATAAGAAAATTTTTTACGCATCAATGGATTGTGTGAGAATAAAATTAAATGGAAGGAAAAGTCGTGGCAAACAGGAGGGCACATTACTACATTTATCTTGGATACATTAGATACTCATGGTTATAGTGTATTTTAATGTGAATTTAAAAATTTTTAATTGTTTAGCAACATTACTTAAAGCTTTTCATTGAAAAATGTACTCTATTTAAAAAAATCACTCATTTACGAAAAGAGAAATATAATAATTATCAAGAGCAATACATTTCTAGTAATGTACAGGACATTAGACATTTGGAGGAAGGCATGGAATTTTCAATTTTTATTAAGGAGAGTTACTATGATTTAAAAAAGGTTAATAAACCATTAAAGAAACAAATGGACAAAGTATTCCTCCTTAATTTAAGGATTGAATTAGTGCATTAGTTTTCCGCAGGAGGTCCTGCATTCCATTTTTCAATATGTAACTTTAAATTTGACGCTTGAAACTTACATTGAGTAAATAAATGGAATGAATAATATGTATATGCTTGACGTAATTATAGATATAATTGAATAATAGACTGATAAAAACACAGTAATCAACCCGAAGGTCGGTTTAGTAGGTGATGGTAGAGCTCACCCATGTACCAAGCCCGACGGCGTGTGAATATTCACACATAAGGGTAGGGGGGCCAGTTCCTTTCCCTGTGCCGGTTATGGTTTCCCAGGAAGACCTGGTACCCGAAAAATCAACTAGCTTGGGTGGAGCTGCAGGTGCCCAGAGTACCTCGCCCGGGAATCGAACCCGGGACCCTCCGGTCAGCAGTCCAACGCTCTACCCACTAGACCACCGCGACCCGCATATATATATATTAGGTAATCTACCGGTTAAGGTAGGTTTTTGGATGGACACAACTATCAAATAAACATTTTGTGACTCCCCACCTAGCAAACTAATCTATATCAGGTCCCTCTTCATCTCGGTGTACTTCTTTCCTCCCTTCATCCCGTCCAACATCCCTATCCTGTTCCTGCCCTTCCCTCGTGTGCCTAACATTCTCCCCTCTATTACCTTCTTCAACATCCCACTACCGCTCAAAGCGCCTTTCATCCATTTTTCCTGCCTCCATAGGATTTCTCTCAACAAACCTCTCTCCTCCCCCACCATCTCTAGTACTTCCTCATTTGTTTTCCTTTCGGTCCATTTCACCATCTCCATTCTTCTCCACACCCACATTTCAAAAGCCTCCAATCTACGTCTATCCTCCTGCTTCAGCGACCACGTTTCCGCGCCGTACATAGCTACGTTCCATATCAGAGTTTTTACGAGTCTTGTCTTAACATCCCTACTCAACGTCCCTGTCATCAACTCCCTCCTCCTTGAGAAAGCCTCCTTGCCTAGCGCAATTCTTCTCCTAACGTCCCTACCACTTTGACCGTATTGGTCCAAAACACTTCCGAGATATGTAAACTGTTCTACCTGCTCTATTTTTTCCCCGCCTATTTTAATATTTAGCTTAGCCTTTTTCTTTCTGGAAAATCGCATAATCTTTGTTTTCTTAATATTGATTCTCATCCCATATTTATCACACTGAACCTCCAATTCACTCAACAATGCTTGCAACCCCTTGGCTGACTGAGCAACTAATGCTTGGTCATCAGCAAACCTAACCGATTTTACGAATTCCCCTCCGACTTTCATTCCTACCTCCAGTTCTTCCCATGCCTCTTTAATCATTTCCTCCACATATACGTTGAACAGTACCGGTGACAATGGGCAACCCTGCCTTACCCCTCTTCCTAACACTGCCCATCCGGACTCTCCGTTCCCCACTCGCACTTGAGCAGTCTGAGACATGTACAGGTTGCGGATCAGTCTCCTGTCCCTCCAATCCATATATATATATATATATAGATATATTTACATGTCTATATATATATATATATATATATATATCTAGTGGGTATCTACATATATATCTATCCACTGCAACCCACACTGATATAGATAGATAGCATTGTTTAAATTAATCTTAAATGCAATTGCCCCTCTGCCGATTCTAAAATTAATTTCCCTAATTCAAACATCAACATTAAGTTCGAAGATACAATTAGGAACTTTGGCATACATTTTTCCTCCTGACTTTAAAATATGTGAAACGTTCAAACTTTATTCAACCCTCTCCTCTATTTCCCCCCTTTAAGCATTCTTGAGGACGCATTCTTTCGTACTTTAGCTAGAATTGAACCCGCGGGAACATCTGCGTCGTTGACAATTCGCATCTCCTCACGGGAACGGACTTGAGGTACTTCGCCCGAGCGATGAGACAGGCGAGCAATCGATTTCAAAAATGGATAAGAGCCGCGCTGGAGAGGGTGTGTGCCTCACTCGGAAGACCCCAGCTCGAAACTCACTCTCTGTCTTCCGCTCCCGCGGGAGGAACATATTATTCTCTCCACCTCGCTTCCCCTGGGGCAAAAATACGGGAAGAGGCTTTTGGAGTGGTAAGGTCGGAAAGTTTTTTTTCCCCTCGCTTCTCTTCGAGGAAGGAAGGGCTGAGGAAAAGAGGGGCAGCTTGTTTCTGCATTCTCGCGAGGGGATGCGTGGAATGGAAACGAATGAGGGGGGCGGAAGGCTGGGGGTCAAAGAAAGAAAGGAAAGAGGCTAAGTTCCTTTCCCCCCATCTTTGCCCCTGGGAGTTCGGCCTTGCTTCGTTGGTCGAAGTACGCACGGAGGTCTAACTTTCGGGGGAAGAGGAGAATTCGTTACTTTCCTTCTTTCGTGCACCACACCCTTCTCTCGAAGACGCACATTGGGATCTTTACGCTTAAGTAACGCTGATTCGTGGCCAGCCCAGTCACACTAATAGGGATGAGGGAAAGGGAGAGTGCTCGTGCGTGAATCTCACTGAGCAATTACGTCCCCCGCATACATCGGTGTGGGAAGGAAGCATATGGCGGGATATGGACGCACACCTGTGGGGATTTCACTTTGCCAAACGCAAGACGGCAGCATATACCTTCCAGCTCAATGCCTGAGGTGACTTTCTTAGGCTCTAGTGCGACGTAAAAACAAATTGACAAATGTGGACTGAAGAGATACGGCCTTAAATCAGCAATCTTAACTACATCATTTAAAGAAGCCGAGTAATAAAAAGAGATTAAATGATAAGAAATGGGGAATGTGAGAATATGCACAGTGCTGTATCGTAAAATCAAGAAAAATTATTTATAGGTTATCATGGATCTCAAAAAATGGAAATTGGACGAAAACTAAGGGACGTTCAGTTAAGTTAAATTAAGGGAATTCTATGAGTCAATGTTTGGAAAGGAAGAGAAGAGCATTATGAATAAAACTTACCAACGAATTGTATAGTTGAGAGATTATGCATTTCCAATTGCTTAAATAACTGCGATTTTTTCTACTGCATTGGCAAATTAAATGACTCTTTGTGCTAACATAATAACGTATTATAAAAGACAGGTCTTTGCATATTATTCACTCTCCAAATTATAAAAAGTAAAAATATTAAGCCATTTTCGATTTTTGGATGACAACACTATATATTAAGTAAGTAATTCTCTAGGAGCGTGGTAGAAAATTCGAGTCAGAATACTTTCAGTTATAAGTACGAGTATATTGACGAGTCTATGTAAAATTTAAGCCATATATATTTGTATATATATGTATATATATAAATATATATATATATATATATAAAACTTAAAAAGAGTCATATCTTATCTTCCGTAGAAGACGGAGCTCGAGTCCGTCGAAATTATCAAGATATTATTGTGAGTGTTCTTTTTATGTGTTCTCGTGCTGTGTTACCGTCAAAGTTTTTTATTCAACACTTCCGTGTTACTTCGAAGAAATCATCTATATATAAATAAATAAATATATATATATATATATATATGTGGGTCGCGGTGGTCTAGCGGGTAGAGCGTTGGACTGCTGACCGGAGGCTCCCGGGTTCGATTCCCGGGCAAGGCACTTTGCGCACCTGCAGCTCCACCCAAGCTAGTTAATTTTTCGGGTACCAGATCTTCCTGGGAAACCATAACCGGCACAGGGAAAGGAACTGGCTCCCCTACCCTGATGTGTGAATATCCACACGCCGTCGGGCTTGGTACACGGGTGAGCTCTACCATCACCTACTAAACCGACCTTCGGGTTGATTACTGTGTTTATGTTTATATATATATATATATATATATATATATATATATATATATATATATATATATATATATTCATTCACAAGCAAATAAGGAAAATGGATATGACCTCATAAAGGACGAACAGAAGAGATGGCGAAGGCGGAAACGAGCAGATAACTTGCGCAAAAATATTTCCTTGACCGGGACTTGAATACCGGGTCTTTCGACTAGCGAATAGCAATATAGCAATAGCAAATAATAAAAAAAGTTTCAAAAGGCATATTCCATATTTCAACTGCTAGGAATTCAAATATGAGAACCGTTGTCGGAAAGGTACAAATCCACTGCAGAACGTAAGGCTAAGATTTCTTACCTGGACTTCCCACCCAGTAAGCCATCTGAAAGAATCTATAGAGGCGTACTGTCTTCTTCTATTTATTTGCCGGTATCGCTCTGCCATTCACTTTCAGGACTTAATACTGTAAGTATAAAAAACGAATTGTTAGTATCAATATAATTTTTTCCGTTTAAATATTAATTATTTATTTCCTTTTCGATTTTTTAAATCTTAGAAATGTTTTTTGAATCTGCCGAATGAAGCAGTATCTCAAAGATAATTCAATGACACTAATAGTGGCTATTTATTCATAAAGTAAATGGGATTCTACTGCACGAGAAGCAACCTTTGATAGGGCAAGAGAATATAAGTTAGTGTACAGTTGAAGAAAATCGAAAATAATGTCGCAGCGTTAATGGAAACGTGATTTCTTTCTTTTTGGATTATGAGTTTGCGGAAACAAGTGATTTAAACATTTTGGAAAATAAAACTAATAAAAAAGCGCTTTCAGCTTTTAAATGGATGACTTTTTGCTTGGTATCACGTATGAGACGAAGTTGGTGGATCTCTCCGAATATTTTTGGGACTGTAGAATTTATCTGATTGAAGAATTTAAAATTGGTTTTAAATTATTTTGTTTACCTTATGGATTTCATGATTTTATCTCTATCAATCGTTAGTTACTAAGCATCCCACAATATGTATCACAAAAATAAGACGATTTTGTTGGCCAATTTGCTAAAAAACCTTATCATACTAGGGCTATCAAGAAAAAAAAACCTCAGTGTTCGTATAGCTTTAGAATTAGAGGAGGGATCCTATGGTGGCTGTATTGAAGTCCACAGGAGATCAGTGCACCTCAAGCTGCTTTAATTGGAAAGCGTTGCTCTTCTTTTGTGTACAATAGCTAATCAAAATGAACAATAACGTTGAAATTCCCGCCAAATGTGAAATGTGTTCCTTGATGAAGTTTTACTGATTAAAAAAACTTCCAAGCTGCTTACATTCATCGGGAAATTTGTGCTCTGTATGAACTTAATGTGACGAGTGACAAGATTGTCCGTTAGTGGTGTTGCTTGTTTAAGAGTGAAAGGACAAATGTCCATGATGTCCAAGGACAGGCCATCCATCTGTGGTGAACAATAAACCGCTCCAGAAAGTTGGCCAAAAAATTGTAAAAAACCGGCGTTTTCCGATATCTCAAATTAAAAAAAAAATTTCCATTCATTTCTAAGACTCTGTTGCATGAGAATACGACTGATAAGCTAATACATTTAAATGCTTCATGCTCGCCCGACGAGGACGTTCAAGATGCCGCCATCGCTTGATTGCGATCTCATGTGGAAGAATTTTACACTAAAGGAATTTGAAAACTAGCTCAGAGATATGATAAATGTTTAGATCAATTTGGCGATTAATTATTTAGTAATAGATCATCAAGACCTGTCCCAAAAGTAGTAGAACCGAGTTAGATAAAAAAAATCATCTTCAGGATTGATAAATTCACTCAAAGGTCCTCGAAGTAGCACCCTTGTGCGTCCACACACCGCTGCAAGAGGATTTTTCACGCCTCGTACACCTTCTGGAAGGCTTCGTCTTGAATGCTGCAAAGCTCTCTAGTCACAGCCTGTTGTAACGCTTTCACTGAGCTGTGGTTACGTCTTTTCAGCATGGATTTGAGGCTGGGGAAGAGGAAGAAGTCTCGTTCCCAGTAACCACATCGTCTAGAAAATTTGGATCTTCACTCACTTGGTCGAGAAGCTCTTGGCAGATCCAAGCGCGTTTTTTCTTTTGTTCGTCCAAGAGCACTCGCGCCATCAACTTTGCGAACACTTTTCTCATGCCCGTGGTTTCGGGCACAAGTCAATGCACATTACTTTTAAGTATACCAAGTTCATCATAAACCACGCGAATACCTTATCTGCGATCCTTGTCCAACAAAGCCTTAACTCTTGCAAGCTATTCGTCACTTTTTAAAGGTCGAAGGGTGTCCCGAACGTTCGCCGTCTTCAACATCATCTCTACCTTCCCGTCCGTCCGTCCATCTATCTGGGAAAAAAATGAGTCATCCTACTTTTGAGACAGATTTCGTATGTAGTTTTGAAACGGAAATACGAGGGTAATCCAGAGAGTAACTTCCGTTTTCCTGTAGCGAGGGAACTAGTGGAGAGAGCCGAATGGTCGTTGTAATGACGCACACAGTAGGTCAGTACGCCTCGAACTGCAGTGTTTGGAAAGTCGCGCCGCTTGTCATTTGTTTACAATAGCGAGTCGAAATGAGCAACACAATTTAAATTCCTGCCAAATGGTCTGCCCAGAAATTGACCTTCGTTATACCAGATACGTAGTAGCCTAACTTTTCTGTCGTGTTTCCATGTACCGGTGTCGTAGTAATCTGTGGAAAAAGATTTCAGTTATCGCGAAACGATCTTCACGAACTTTTCCATCAATTTTCAGGTGTAGTTCATTGTTCACCACAGGCCAACATGGAGTTTCGGATTCACTCTTAAACGAACGACAACGCTGACGCATAACTCTTGTCCCTCATCACATATGGACTTCCAGAGCAATAATGTTACGATGAATTTCAGCAGTTTTGAAGTTTTTTTTATCAGTGAAAACCTTTTCATGGAACGAACTTCAAATTTGGCGGGAACTTCAGTTACATTATTCATTTGGACTCGCTATGGTAAACAAACGACAAGCGGCGCTAGCTTCCAACCACTGTAGTTCAAGGCGTACTGAACTACTCTGTGCGTCAATACAGCGACCATTAGGCTCTCTCCACTAATTCTCACGCTTCACGAAAACGGAGGTTACTTTCTGGAAAGCCCTTGTAATTAACTTTCCGTATCTCTACCACTGTATTTTTTTAATGCATAATTCAATTTACTTTCTGGACAGCCATCGAACATTACAATGATTGCGCAGAGTTAAGCATGGACTTTTTTTGATAATAAAGTTTTATAGACATCTCAGTACATATGTTGATTTAATTGTTACACTTATGCCTTTTTTATTCTTAAAAAACCTCTGAGCTTTTAAAATTGAAGATCCTGTAGGTTTCAATTCTATACCAAGCAAAATGACCAGTTTTATGAATTCTTAACTCATGGAGCATATCACATTCCATAAATGCAAAATCCTATGCTCTACCGTTCTAATTTTTGCTTATATACCTGTATGTTTACTTTCAATAAGATATCATACAAAATGTACTTTTAGCGTAAATATGGAAAATAAAATATTATAGAGAACATTTGTGTGCAAAATGAGAATCGAAGAGCTTTGTCAGTGAAAACAAATATTCCGTTCCTACGTTTCTCTCTTCATATTAGACACAAAGTGCTGATTTTTTTAAGACGAACATAAGGTAAGCACATCTATTTCTCCAGCTAAACCATCATTCAGTGCTAAGAGAATATTTTATATCTTCTATGATTCCATTAATTTGAACTGATTTATTTTTAAATGTTGGATTGATCGAATATAAGGATTATTTGGATCAAATATCGCAGCCCAAGCCATTTAATTCTAAAATCAAATTGGTTCATTCATCAAAAATTCATTCAACAAAAAAGTTCATTTTAACATATTATGTTTAATTTATTACCTTTGTCGGAATTGTAATATTACGAATTTCTCATTAAATATGACGTATTTCTCATTGTTACACCATTTCAGAAGATTTAAGAAGAATTTCCGTTTAAATTCATGGATAAGTTGATGTGGATATACCAGATGAAAAGCTAGCACAATTTTTCTGTTTTAAAGTGCCATATTTGGTATTCAAAAAGTACTAGTTCTTTGGAAAAAAGCAAGCAGTAATAAGCTGGTTTACGATCAAAGTTTTATAGCAGTTTCCTTCTTTATGGCATGGATGTGAAGAAGCAAACCGTAAAACGAAAGGAACTTGGCTCTTGAAATAGTTCTTAATCTTTAAGTGAACGAGTTAGTGTTCAGTTTTGGCGGTACGTTGAGTCCATCGAAAAATGAAAGTTTTCTAATGCAGAGAAACCGATAGTTGATGAAAATGTACCCCTCCCACATCATCGTATCAAAACAGTAAGTAGGTTAGTCAAGATGCTCATGAATACACGGTGATCGCAATGGGTATAGAGAACTTCAGGAGTGTGTAGGGTAGAGATTGGAGAGTAAAAAATAAGTGTGTCATGAAAGAAAGTACATTCGATGCACATGTAATGGAGAAGTATGAACGAAATGTAACACGATGACTTGATAATGATGAGAAAAAGCATGCCAGTTAATTAATAAACAAAAAAATGATTAGTAAACAGTTTTTATAGGAAAAATTGCACGAGTTATTTACGAATGAATATTGCCAAAGAGATTATCAATACAGGTAGCATTAAAATTAGGAATCTCAGTTGCAAAAAGGCATTTAAAAGAATTGAGTCACACAGGCTCAGCGGAGTAGGTAAGGATTGATTAACATGGAAAATTGAGTAATGTTTCTATTAAAACCTAAAATATATAATTTTTCCTTCCCCCGAAAGGAAATGATGTGATTAGTATACATTAATTTAATTACATTAATAATATTTTCAATATCTGTCTCACGTCGAGAGGCATTTCAACTTAAATATACCCATTATATTGCACGGAGTGTTGATGACTCAGGAAATACTACCTTTTCTATCTATTTGATTCAATACCCAACCTAGGAAACTAAATTACAACTTGCAGTTTGTAGATAAACGCCTTTAAAATAGCCCTATCTATCACGATAACGCTTTTGGGAGCAATCACCAACTGATTAAACGATAACTATTCTAAGCACATAGCGGGTGACTCCGTTAAAGTTACTGTTACAGTTTCTTGAAATTTGTCTAAGGTATGAACAGCCTAAGTGTTTGAAATTGGCTTTATTAACATCGTGGACTGTGGCGCGTCGCGCAAGACTCCGAATGCCTGTGACATTGTATGTACGGTATTTCGTCATAACATCTTGTTCCTTTAAAGCCCACAAAATTTCAGAGTGTAAGAGGACGTCTCGGTAGCTTAAGTGGTTAAAGCACTCGGCCGGATATCGAGGGATCCGGGTTCGAATCCCGGTCAAGGCGAATGATTTTCTCTCTGAAATGGTTTCATTATGATAACTATTCTTTTAAAGCCGACTGCATTAAGAAGTACATGTAGTATTTGAACTGATTGGAGTGATATTTACATTTTAAGTGAGATTAAAACGTGGGTTTCCGTTAAATCAACTAAACTCTCCTTTGAAGTCCATCTCTCTTAAACTGAGAGATGAACTACGTTCCTATTGAATTAGCAAGGAATTGATATGCTAATAATTTATTGACTGCAATACCAAGAGAGCTAATAGATTATTCAATATCCTAAGAATTAACTATGGTAAGGGAAGGTGGACCTAATCATTAAAGAGTTAATAGGCTCAGAAGAGTTAATAAAGTAAATAGTAAATAGGTAACTTTCACTTGGTTATTTAATTTGAAATTTGAGATATTCCCCAGGCTGACCAATCTGATGCTGAACACTTGAGCTTTGGCTCTAAATTTCTAGAATGGAGACAATACTATTTTATCTTTAAATCTTGAATTACGCTACAGGGATAAATAATTCAATCATTAAAAGCTATATAAAGTAGGCAACAAAATTTAAAAAAATTTAATGACGTAGAAATATATACTGCAAAGATTCTAAGAACTATCGACTTCGCCGAGAATTTTCCCATTCAGTAGTTCATGCAAAATATAATCCTTAATACCTGGAATTCTAGGCAAACTGCTTAAAGTTTATATTTGATTTTTTTAGGACCTGATCATTTTGATAATTTTAGTTCAAATATTGCGAATACATTCATAAACCAGCATTGTGTATTATTTATTTTGTTCATAACCGCGTAAAGCAATCGTCACTTCCAAGAGCAACAAATGCGATTTCCATATAAAGTTCATTCAATTTGCGTTCATAAAAGTCCTCCGGATAAGGTTCGGCAGCTTGTGGAAATAAGAAATCCTTCATCTGGAAGTGTAATCTTTGGTATAATACTCAATCTGAGATTAGTTCAATGTCTTCATTATGATATCATTTAAACGGAGCAGGCTCTTTCTTCATTTTCAATACAACCAAAATTATTATCAGGTAATCTACCGGTTAAGGTAGGTTTTTGGATGGACACAACTATCAAATAAATATTTTGTAACTTCAAACAAAACCAAATCCAGCAACCTAATCTATATCAGGTCCCTCTTCAAGTGTACTTCTTTCCTCCCTTCATCCCGTCCAACATCTCTATCCTGTTTCTGCCCTTTCCTCGCTTGCCCAACATTGTCCCCTCTATTACCCTCTTCAACATTCCACTACCGCTCAATACACCTTTCATCCATTTTTCCTGCCTCCATAGGATTTCTCTCAACAAACCCCTCTCCTCCCCCACCATTTCTAGTACTTCCTCATTTGTTTTCCTTTCGGTCCATTTCACCTTCTCCATTCTTCTCCACACCCACATTTCAAAAGCCTCCAATCTACGTCTATCCTCTTGCTTCAGTGACCACGTTTCCGCGCCGTACATAGCTACGCTCCATATCAGAGTTTTTACGAGTCTTGTCTTAACATCCCTACTCAACGTCCCCGTCATCAACTCCCTCCTCCTTGAGAAAGCCTCCTTGCCTAGCGCAATTCTTCTCCTTAGGTCCCTACCACTTTGACCGTGTTGGTCCAAAACACTTCCGAGATATATAAACTGTTCTACCTGCTCCATTTTTCCCCTCTTACTTTAATGTTTAGCTTAGCCTTTTTCTTTCTGGAAAATCGCATAACCTTTGTTTTATTAATATTGATTCTCATCCCATATTTATCGCACTGATCCTCCAATTCACTCAACAATGCTTGCAACCCATTTGCTGACTGAGCAACTAATACTTGGTCATCAGCAAACCTAACCGATTTTACGAATTCCCCTCCGACTTTCAGTTGTGTTAACCTCATTCTATCCTGGGCAAAATTTGTTCAATTATTAACGGAATATCAACTTTATTTAGGTTTAAAAGGTAATTAGCGTGCTTATATATTAAGATAACATTTTCTATTCCCTTTTCAGATCGCGATAACAATTAACACAAAACTTCCAACCAAATTGAACTCGGCGTATTGATTATGAAGAAATGATTTAACTTTTATTGGAGAGAGTCTTGGTGAGGGATAGTTGATTTCTCAGGACTACAAAAAAATTTTTTTTGGTGCCGGGAATCTTTGTAATGATTTTAACTATATTTGTAGAGCCGAATCCAAATATGAAATCCGTTTTTATTTAACAGGTCTACTGTTTTATATATGGCACATCTTACGATTAGTTGTTTTAATATTTGATGTATTCCGGAAAATAATTTTCAAAGTTAAATAAATCTATAAGTATACTAATTTATAAACACTCTGCGGTGTTCCTTTTATTTTCAATAAACTGTCAATAAGTTTTATTTATATTTCTATATTGTAGGCCAATGAGATTAAAAAGCAAAAATCGTTTGTATCGACTTCGGAATTTACTGCAACCCGGTACAAAAATAAGTTTTTATCGCACAAGGGAAAAGGATATGCTACCCTTCTTTACTCAAGAAGACAATCTTATATTTTGTTTAGACGTTAAGGGTCTTTTGGAAAAAATGGGACTACTATCACAATATGATGCTAGTGATTGGCGTTTGTTTATTGATAGCTCAAAGCGTAGTTTAAAATGTGTACTTCTTCACAATGGTAATAGGTTTGGCGCAATACCAATCGCTCATTCAACTAAAATGAAAGAAGAATACGATACAATAGCATTGGTCTTACAGAAGATAAAATACCAGGAACATCGCTGGGTGATTTGTGTAGATTTAAAAATGGTGAACTTTCTTCTTGGGCAGCAAAGTGGCTACACAAAATATCCTTGTTTCTTGTGCTTCTGGGATAGCAGGGACAGACAAAACCACTGGATTAAGAAGGAGTGGCCTAAGAGAGAAAACTTGGTTGTTGGGAAAGAAAAACCTCATTGCTGAATCTTTAGTTGAAAGAGAGAAAATCATCTTACCGCCTTTACATATCAAACTAGGCCTAATGAAGCAATTTGTAAATGCTCTTGACAAGGATGGACCATGCTTCGGCTACTTAGGACTAAAGAGGCCCCATATAAGTATTGAAAAACTTAAAGCTGGTATTTTTGAGGGGCCACAAATCAGACAACTTACAAAGGAACCTGCTTTTGTCGAGTCAGTGAATAAGATTGAAAAAATTAGTTGGATGTCATTTGTTGAGGTCATAAAAAATTTTCTAGGAAATCACAAAAGTGAAAATTATATTGAGCTGGTAAACATTATGCTCAGTAACTTCAAAACACTTGGCTGTAATATGAGCACAAAAGTTCACTACCTACACAACCACTTAGACAATTTTCTTGGAAATTTAGGAGACTCAAGTGGAGAACAAGGTGAAAGATTTCACCAGGATATAAAAACAATGGAAGCTCGCTACCAAGGAAGATGGAATAACCATATGATGGCAGATTACTGCTGGTGCTTAAAACGAGACTGTTTGAACAAAGTGCACTCAAGAAAATCGCGCAAAAGAAGCTTCCGATGTGTAGAGTGATGTTTTTATGTATTTTTTCTTTTCAATTTGTTTTATTACAGTAAAAATTTTAGTATTTGTGTTCAATTGTATTGTAAAATTCTGTTGTGTTTGTGGGAGATTTAACAGCCCTAGAAATAAATCAAGTCTTTATATTTAGTGGGTTTTATTATTAATATAATATTCCCATATCATCATGTAGAAGATTGTTTTACGTAAGTAACAACATATCTATATATTGAAAACTATAGCTGATAGGAAAAAAATAGTGTCATAATAAGATTCAGCACCCCAATTGTTCTTTAAATCAGCATTAAAAGCTCCGGCACCAAAACCACTGTTGGCCTGTGTTTTCATTGGTTCATTTTAGTTTGCAATTGTACCTAATTACTGCTCGCCTTTTTGGCAATTGTCGCGTACTTAAAAATTATGGAAGGGGTAACTCCGCGCCTCCTTCTTCACATACAGGTATCACTGTATGAGATGTAAGAGAAAGATCGTATAAGATTAAAGCATATGGTTTAATTATTTCAGCTGCTCTTCAACTGCAATAATTTTGAGAGACGTTATACCATGATATAGCTATTAGACGGGCTCTATTACATCAATTGATAAATAAGTAATTGTATGATTCTGATATACTAACCTAATGTGATCAAGTGAATCAAATGGCTGCATTAAATTGAATTTTTCTTTTCAGTATTGTTTTAGTGGTGTTCGGATATTTTAATACTTTTCATAAAATTACCATTTAAATAGGCGAAACAGTCAATGAAGTAATCTGAAGTTACGTGGCCAAGGTTTGGGTGCATATTTTTCCGTAAACAATAGTTGATAGAAAAGGAAGTCGACGATGCACTCCGTCATCCGAATTTGGCGTTGAATATTCATAATTTTCAACATGAGCTTGGTTTAAATACAAATAGTACGTTGGTTTAATTTCTATGATTAACTATGTTTTTAGCAGTCGTCAAGCATAGTGAATTAATTTCATTTAAAAAGGATTCAGGTTATCAGAAGTAAAAAGGCAGAATTACTTATTTTATTACTTGAGATGAATTGGATGTACGTATTGCCGGTACTAAAAAGCACGGAAAGAAAATATTATGAATCGAATATGTAATTGAAACAAAGAAAAGAAAGGAATGCCTTTCTAAAGATTGGATTAAAGATTTTTGAAATAATCCTTCCCGTATTTTATCTCTGTCACAAATATTTTCCTCGAGACTTCATTCTGCCTGTGCGATATAACTCAGATGGCAGAAGAGACGATCAGAAAGGTCCAGCACAGATTCCATTGATACATGCTACTTGAAATCACCTAATAATATTAAAATTGCTCATTCTTTTCAAGTCATACGATGTTTTATTATTCCATAATTTAATTTTTCCTCACAAGTTTTTGTATTACTCTCTTATAATTAAATTTTGAACTTTGGTAATTGCCATTTCGAAGGTTATAGTGCCCTTTATCGTTAAATTTTATCAAACCTTTTCTCTCACCGATCTCCACCTGGGAAAAGTTTTCTGAGAAATCATATAATTTCCCCAAATAATTAATAAACTTCCATCCTCTCACCTGGAATGACCTCAAACTACCTGAGTGACTTCCTATCGCCGGGAACAGTTCACAGTGGAGAATAAAAAATGAAAGGGAGACATAGATGTTTTTGGTTTGGAGGAAACCTTAAAAACTTTTCCCCTTCGCTTTCGACTGGTAAACATCTGCCACCTTGCCAACATCTTATACGGAAAATGAAATATGTAAGAGGATCTTGGAAGACCATTTAGCTGTTTTAACGCAAACAGGAAAATAATATTGCTCGCACTCGGGTCTGCCTTTGCTAACGAGATTAATACGTGAGGGAATAATATTGATATTAAATAATTCATTAAAAATATGTGCTCAGAATTCAATCCACGATATTAGACTTGTCGATTAGATGCGTGTTTAAGTCTTTAAATTAGCAAGGCAGCTCCAATTGTGCGATATATTTTAAAAAGAATATGCCCATTTCAATTTGGAACATTTAAATGGTCGAATAAGTCACACTGAGACGCACAGAACAATTTAGAGACTTTATCAGTTTAGGAATCAACTTTTTGCGAAATGATTACTACTTAGTGTCCTCACTCTGTGCACATTCGTGTCGTTTCTTGCCGTCGACGGCCGTCCGGAGCGATGGTCGTCTTCAACGAGCTCCCTACCCTCTTTAAACAACTTGTGCCACTGTGTAACGGCTTAAGGCAGTGTTCCCATAAGCCTGCTTGATCATATCGAGGGTCTCAGTTGCCGTCTTCCCGAGTTTCGCACAAAACTTCACGGAATAACGTTGCTCTAAATTCAGATTCATTTTGTTTTTCGACGCGGACAAAAACCTTGCTTCACTAAAAACGGTGTGCTCACTCAACGACAGCCCGAAGGCGACTGAGGTTGGTGTCGGTCTGTTGCTAAGAGCCCCCTCCACCTTACCCTGCCAGGCAGACCCCCCCTCCACCACTCCGTTCGCGCCAGAGAAAATCAGTTTTACCACTTTTGGGTGCGGCCCTGTATTCCGGGGATATCAAAAGGCGTTTCCTTCTAAATTAAATCCATTATACTACCTTGAACAAAAAGTTCCCGGAATAACCGTGTGGCGCTCCCATCGTTCCGATTTGAGTTCTGTTTTTTTTTGTTAAATTGGTACATCTGTTGTTGATATTCCCTTTAAATCTTAGTGTCATAACTTGACATTTGCAAAAGTTACGTAGCCAAGAGTACATCTATCTCTGTGTGTGTTGGCGATTTTTTACAATTGCAGAAATGGATTTAAATTTGCAACAACGAACTTGTATTAAATTTTGTGTAAAAAACGGATTTAGTGGCGCACGGACGTTGGAAATGTTGGAAAAGTGTTTCGGCAACGATTCTCTAAAAAAACGGTCGTTTACCAGTGGCACGAGCGGTTCAGAAGTGGTCGTGAGTCAATCGAAGATGATGAACGCAGTGGCAGACCATCGACATCGAAAGTCGGTGAAAAAATTGATAAAGTAAAAGAAATGTTGGTCAATAACCGCAAATTAACCATCAGAGAAATAGCGGAGGACTTGAACATTGCCTATGGATCCGCCCAAGACATTGTGGTTAATGATTTGGGTTTCCGTCGTGTAGTAGCAAAGTTGGTGCCAAAAGACCTCAATTTCATGCAAAAAAGAGACCGTGTTGACGTCGCAAAAGACATGATTTGCGAGGCTGAATCCGATCCCACATTCATCAAAAGGATCATTACTGGAGACGAGACGTGGGTTTATGAGTACGACACGCAATCCAGACATCAGGCAAGTGAATGGCGTTCACCAACTGAGCCGAGACCAAAAAAACCACGTCGTTTTCAGTCAAAAAAGAAGGCAATGCTGACGGTTTTCATGGATTACAACGGTGTAGTGCATCATGAATTTTTGCCAGAAGGCCAGACAGTAAACAAAGAGTATTATTTGGGCGTTATGAGACGTTTGCGTGAAGCAATTCGCCGAAAGAGACCAGAAATCGTCGCACAGTGCGTCGAGACCGTCGCACAGTGTATCATTATTCGTAATTTTTTGACAAAAAATGCAACAAATACCATCCAACAGCCACCGAATTCACCTGATTTGGCTCCCTGTGACTTCTTTCTGTTCAATCGAGTTAAAAAACCATTACGGGGAACGCGTTTTAGCAGCCGAGAGGAAGTAATGGAAAAATCGCAGGAAGCACTGATGGACATACCGAAAACCGAATATAAAAAATGTTTCGAGGATTGGATCAAGCGCTGGCATAAGTGTGTTGCAGTCGATGGGGATTACTTTGGAGGGAACAATATGGATTTAGATGAATAAACTTGTATTTTTAATTTTCTGAATAAATTCCGGGAATCTTTTGATCAAGGTAGTATTCTTTCTGAATCAATGTCAAACACACACGAAAAGATTCTGAAAAAATTGAAGTACTAGTATGTTCACAATGGATCGGTTTAAATTAAATATAACACATTTACTAAATCCGTGCTTTGATAGAATAGTTGATAAAAAATCAGAAATCACGGTCATTAGTTACGCGCAATTGCGTAAGCAATTCAAGGTGCGTTCCGAAAGCAATGCAATGTTTTTTTAAGTCACTTATTGATCAGATTTGCAGAAACATTTTAAATTCTTCAATGTACTGCCCTTGGGTCTCTACATATTTTTTCCAGCGACTCTACCATGACCTGTACGCGCCTCTCGCAAGGTCTTCGTCACGGCTGATTGGATCTCTTCTATGGCCGAAAAACGGGTTCCTTTCGGGTTATCTTAATCCGAGGGCACAAAAAAAAGTCTGCTGGGGGACGTCAGGACTATAGGGCAAACGCCTTGGGCACGAGTTTGGCGCACACTTTCCTCATCACTAAATCTTCCGTAAGAATATGAAATACAACAGTATACGACATTCATTTCATTGCCAACCATCTTGATACTCAATCGATGGTCAGAGACCAACAATTGTCGAACACAAGCCACATTGTTATCAATTTTTGCTGGTTGACGGCCGCCCAGAGCGTTGTTCGGCGTGAATGTCTTTAAGGCCATCCTTGAAGGCCTTTAACCTCCTCGACAATTGTGAGAAGGATAGAGGAGAGTCCTCGTAAGCCTCACCGACCATTTTGTTAGTCTCCTGAAGAGAATGCTTCAGTTAAACAAAAAACTAAACAGTAACCACGTAAAGTTGCTCAATCGTTGATTCCATTTTTTTCCTGACACTGTCGGCGCAAAGGGTTTTACAATAACTAACGTCCTGCCGCTTCCACAGCTTGGAGAACACTAAGACGGATTTTTCTGCTAGGCTTAGCGTTCCAACCATCTAATAAGTTATTTTATTCCACTACATCCAATAGGAGGGGCGCGGTAAATTTAATCGCATTACTTTCGGAACGCACCCTGTATATTTATATGCGACCTCGTTTTATGTAAAAAATATTTCTCTTGACTGGAATTCAAATATAAATTTCACGATTGGCTATTATTTGTTTTTTTAGCAACAAATTTTATATGGGCAAGGGGAAAACTGGCAGTTTTTTTGTTTATGTAAGTTTTTACCTAACTTGTAGCTTACGTTGTAACAATAATTTTTGTATTTAAATAATTATTTATTCATTAAATTGCGATAATTCTTGAACAGAAGCGTGATTTTTTAAGGAATAAAGGCATATAAAATGAATAAAGCATAAAATAAAGATTGGTAGCATTGGAAATACTACTTATAACTATAAAGATATAATGCACGGGTCGTATAACTAACAAAGACCTTCAAAGAAGATGAGAAGAAATGTTTAATCGAAACTCATAAATGAAGGCACAACTTAATAAGAGGTTTGGCACAGCGGCTCGATGAAGACAGTAGTCGCGAGAAAGGTTTTTACATGTAAATTGATAAACCCCGAAAGGGATCAGCGTTTAACGGTATTGCGTACGCACAAAACCATTACACCTATTCGACTAATGAAGAAACTGCAGGAGATAACGCGACAGTAAATTTTAATGAAGTTAGCCGCTTAGTGCGCATTTCATTCGAAATATAATTTATTTTAATACGCTGTACAGTAAATGGTCTTTAATAAGCTAGGGATGAATCCTGCATAAAATGGAATGGTATTTATTTTAAAAGAAAATTGGGATTAAATGATTAAAACCTCGAAAACTAATGCCAAATTCCGCATATTGAGGCAAAGAAAAGAACCCTGTGGCAAAAAGGGTGATAAACTGAAGGTTTTCGTATAATTATTCCCTGCAGCCATCGAATTATTTTCCGGCATGGACGCAATTACTCAAGCTCAGAAAATAGGTCTCGTTCTCATTCAATGACTTGCATTTCAGGCGTAATTTTTTTTACAAAACAGACGCTGAGCGTCTCCACCCAAGTATACCCTGAACGCCTCCACACACTATCCCGTTAGAGCTCAAAGCAATTGCGTAATTAACTAAAACTGGAACATCCCTGGCAGTATAAATAATGTCATTTTTCCATGTCACGAAAATAATACCTACGAACAAAACAAAGCTTCTCCTGAATCCATTTGTACAAGAGGGTCTTAAAAATGAAGTCATCCCTCCGCGGCAGTCTTTACAACGTCCTCATTAATAATTACTCCCAATAGTAAGCCTGGAAGACTGTAACAGCATCAGTCTAATTAGTAAAAGTACGACTGTGAGAATTAATCGTTGTAGTTGAGGGATGCAAAAAAGATATATTATAGTCAATTTTAAAGTGAATTAGAGAATTTATTGCAGAAAATTGGTTCAACAGAGACGCGCTTACATAATTTAATTGTTTAACTTTGATGTGTTCATCTATTTCCTGTTTTTAAAGTGTTAATTTAGTCTTCCTTCCATTAAGGTAATAGGCAGTGATATAATTTCTTATTAGAACGTATTTACAAAACGGTTTTAAACTTATCTTTATTTTTTTCAATGTATATTCTACATAAATTAACTCGCAAATATTACAAAAAATAAACCATAAAGTTACCATAAAGATTAGGACTTTGGCGTTACGTTCAATGTAAAACGTAAAAGTCGGCAGACTTCTGCTAATAATATTATTGATTAGATGTAAAAACAAAACTTCATGTTTCATGGATAACGTAAAGATTAGCGGAAAGTAAACTTATGTAATACATTATTTAATTATTACATCCTCATTCATTACAAACATTGGTACGACCTCGTACATTCAAGGGTCTTAAATAACTCGCCTTTGGGTTATCAGTTTGCATTTGGATGAATACGGGGGGTCCAATGCTTACATAGTGGTAACAAGGCTTTATTTTAAACCAAGTAATCTAACTTTCAAAGAGACTTGGAGTAGTGATAGACATTGAAACTGAAACAAATGGCTTTTCTACGAAAATTGATATCAAAGATGTAGGTACTTGCTATTGCTTTAGCACCTTCTTCATCATTCCATCAATTCGATAATTGTTGACTGCAGCCCTTCAATCCTCCCTAACTCATACTTATCATCATATGCCACAATTAGACAAAATATTTTGTTTTACATCCCTCTTTGATTAGCCGATGTACTGTTCTTGGCCTTACGCATGGGATTTTCCGCCTATTTTTCCTTTTATTTAATTCTACCCGATCGCTCCCTTGAACACATGCCTTAAATTGCAATATCTTCTCTTGGAATCGAACGCAAACTTAAATAAATCTGTCCGAACATATCTCCAGGCCCAGATCAAATCCCTCCTCATGTTTACAAAACGATGATGTTCTTAGAAATACCTCCATTCCTGAAATTAATATTAGATAACTCCCTTACTGATCGCACAGTACACAAAGACTTGAAAGTTACTAGTGCCACTCCCATATTTAAAAAAGGTCTCAGAGAAGATCCGAGTAATTAGCGACCCATCTCTCTCACACCCATCTCATGCCAAATTTCAGAGCATATACGAGGCGTGTTCATAAAGTAAGGCCCGTTTGGTCACAGGAAAAAATATACTCATATGAAACACATTTTATTGGCACTTTTAGTTAGCTACAAACCTACTTCACTTATCTACATAATCGCCGTACACTTCTAAGCATTTTTCGTACCGCTGCACCAGCTTCTTTAACCCCTCTGAATAGAAACTCGCCGCCTGAGGGTTGAACCAATCGACAACGCCATTCTTGAGTTGCTCTTCGGTTTCGAAACGTTGTCCACCGAACCACTGTTTCATGTGCAAGAAGAGGAAGTAGTCGCTGGGTGTAAGGTCAGGACTGTACGGTGGGTGGTTTAAAGAGTTCCCAACGACCCAAAAACTCTCGTCCACTGGACATTCTTTGCTCTTTGTGGTGGTCGGTGAGCATTTTCGGTACCCACCTTGCACGCAATGTGTGGTATCCGAGGTTTTCCGTAACAATATTGTAGACAGTAGTGCGTCCAAGTTGAGGAAATTGTTCAGCCAGGCCATTAATTGTCAATCGATGATCACATCGCAGTTTTTGACCCACTTGCGAAACAATTTCATCTGTCAGAATACTGGGCCTACCACTTCGCTCTTCGTCTTGGACATTTGTTCGTCCATTTTTAAAATCACAGCACCATTGTCTAACATTTCCTTCACTCATAACTGTAGGTTTATAAACTAGGCATAATTCCCGATGAATTTCAGCAGCCGACAATCCTTTTGCATACAAGAATCGTATGACAGAACGCACTTCACAGCTGGCGGGATCAACGATTGTAGCGGACATTGTTGTTTGCATGCACGGACAAGCAAACGACTTCTGAAACAAAACAAATGGTTCTATAGCTTCTCAATGAATCAGTAGATGGCGCTGCAGGAGCAAAACTGTGTTCTGAAGCGCCAATATTTAAATATAAGCAAACGGTACTTACTTTAAGAATACGCCTCGTATGTAAAGAAAAATTTTCTCATTAAATTTTTTTGTCACATATTGAGATAGGCCCTCCCATGGACTACAACCTTGTTGTGGTGGAAGGGCTCAATCGTTGAATTTCTCGATTCTCAGAATTTTTTTTCAAAAAACCAACACGGTTTCCTAAAGGGTAGATCTTGCGAGATCCAACTGGCACTTTTCTTTCATGGCATTTTGGCCTCGAGCGAAAATTACGTTCAGATTGATACCGCAAACTTCAATTCATGTTACATTTACCGCTTAAATGAGGTAGGTTACTTATCTGTGACCCTTAAGGACATAGTAAAGGTCCCAAATTACAATGGTAGAACAGATAGCGCACGTAAAATTAGGGGGATAGAAATTAGAATTGATAGATTAAAATGTCGTTCTTTCCTCGAACGGTTTGAGATCATAATAGACATGACAGCAATCGCGTGGGAGATAATTAGAATTGGTAGTGTATGTATTTGTTGATACATTGCATGTTTCTTCCTGCATGTTACCCTATTTATTTAACAGAGCCATATTTTCAACGATTCTACAGCATGATTTGAATGTACGTACCTTGTTATTAAATATTGTTGAATGTAAGTACTTTCTTGATTGGTTGTAAGTACTTTCTCTTGTGTGATTAAGGTTTGTCGAGTGCATGATAAAACTAATATTTGGTTAGAGGTAACGTGATTTGGTTTTGTATGTGGTTTTATTCTAGTTTGCGAATGGTGACCTAACACCCCCCGCCACACACCCATTCGGTGGCTTGCGGGGCATTGCATAATGTAGTTGAACAAGAACTGAACAACAACTCATCGATCTTTCCCTTGCCTAGAATTGGAGGACATTTAGGTTATGCACATTTGCTACATAAAAATCCTGAGTACATTAGGGTCTGAGTATTTGCGTATCAAATAAACCATTGATCGTTGTACGATTATTGGCCAGACAAAGTTTTGAATAAACAACCAAATGTACTTAATAACTTTGGTTAGACAGTACATCATTGCCCATGCATCAATTGGCTTGAAATTCCATATATGGAGATTAGAGCGTACTTTAGGGTTATACCTTATTGAGTAATTGTTCATATCCTAATGCTCATATAAATTTTGATTAGTACAAAAGTGGCATTTATGCCAAGCTAACAACTTGACCTGTGTAGATGTGCGAAAGTACTTACATATTCGAACGCACATAATGGAAAAGATTCAAAAGTAATTTTAATTAAACTTAAAAAATATTTTTATTATGTACGGTTATGAAGCCCTTTTCGGAGGACGAATAAACGAAAACCGGACCTCGTTCATTTTCTTCCACCTCCCATTCAAAATTCCGAGCAACCAAGGCCATTGAATTAACGGGTAAAGCCGTTCCTCATTAAACCGAAAAGTTATGACACAGAAACTTCTTTCAGGGGGATGGGAGGACATTTAATCGAATGAACTCCATCCGCTATGCTATAAGACCCTTCAAAAATCATCAACTCAACCTGTTAGAAAAAAAAAGGGTTCGACAACGGGACAACTGTTGGTGTTTCCATCGCAAAAGTTGTTTAAATTTGATGAAACACCGCGAAGTAAATTATTCAATTAAAAGTTTTAAATGACCTCGCTGTACTATAGAGTGGCTTCTTTCATTGTGACAGATCAAATGCAAGGATCAAAGAAGAACAAAAGGACATTTTTTCGAAATGAATCGTGCGTTTCGTGAAAGAAATGTCTACATGAATGAAGCTTACAAGTTACAAGACACATTACGTTTCGGGTGGCTCTAAAGGAAGGGTGAATGAAAATTTTCAACGATGAAAAGAAAAGATTTATGATATCAGTATCAAATATTAGTTAAAAGAGAGAAGAAGCGAAGAGCTCGGGCTCTTAGAACTGACAAAAGAAATAAGTTCAGCAAGTAATATTGATATATTGAAATTGAAGTCATGAAAAATTGAACCTAGATGGTGTAATAGGGTATAAATCAATATCATACGTGGAATATTTTAACAAAAAACGGAATAAAAATAGCTACTGGGAATTTTAATGATACTGGTAATTATACCTTCAGTTTCTACTTGTTGTCGATGCCCAGGTCAATCTACGATTGAATAATAATGAGAATGGGAAAGAAAAAGGAAAAAGTGTCTTTCGTCACTTGTTTTTTCCAGGTTTCATTTATCTTTAAACGACAATGAGTCATGTCTTTACCCAACGTAGAGCACAAACTCATTCTAATAAAATATTTTTTACCCCTTAACTGTTTTTAATTATTAACATATATTTTATCTTCTCAAATATATATATATATATATATATATATATATATATATATATTATTAGGTAATCTACCGTTTAAGGTAGGTTTTTGGATGGACACAACTATCAAATAAACATTTTGTAACTCCCCACCTAGCAAACTAATCTACATCAGGTCCCTCTTCATCTCGGTGTACTTCTTTCCTCCCTTCATCCCATCCAACATCCCCATCCTGTTCCTGCCCTTTCCTCGTTTGCCCAACATTCTCCCCTCTATTACATTCTTCAACATTCCACTACCGCTCAATACGCCCTTCATCCATTTTTCCTGCCTCCATAGAATTTCTCTCAAAAAACCCCTCTCCTCACCCACCATCTCCAGTACATCCTAATTTGTTTTCCTTTCGGTCCATTTCACCTTCTCCATTCTTCTCCACACCCACATTTCAAAAGCCTCCAATCTACGTCTATCCTCCTGCTTCAGTGACCACGTTTCCGCGCCGTACATAGCTACGCTCCATATCATAGTTTTTACGAGTCTTGTCTTAACATCCCTAGTCAACGTACCGTCATCAACTCCCTCCTCCTTGAGAAAGCCTCCTTGCCTAGCGCAATTCTTCTCCTTACGTCCCTACCACTTTGACTGTATTGATTCTCATCCCATATTTATCGCACTGAACCTCCAATTCACTCAGCAATGCTTGCAACCCCTTGGCTGACTGAGCAACTAATGCTTGGTCATCAACAAACCTAACCGATTTTACGAATTCCCCTCCGACTTTCATTCCTGCCTCCAGTTCTTCCCATGCCTCTTTAATCATTTCCTTCACATATACGTTGAACAGTACCGGTGACAATGGGCAACCCTGCCTTACACCTCTTCCTAACACTGCCCATCCGGACCATAAGACTGTGATAGAGAGGAGGTTAAGCAAGTGGTTTAGGGGTCGGAAAAGTACAGGCATGTTGGACGGAATGTATGGAGGTACATTGAACTTCTTAATGAGAAAAGATCAATGTAATACGGTGTCAGCTTGTCTTGTTAGACGATGCTGACTAGTGTACGGATGGTCACTCTTTGCTGATTTTAAACCCCACTTTAAACAGGAGACTACTAAAAAATTTTAAATATTAATTACGTTAAAAATAAAATTTCAATCAATTATTTCAGCAAAAAATAAAGAAAACTCAAGCCTGGTGTAGTAATAAGTGATAAAATGAAAGGTTTAAGAGTGAAAATGTCCAGCTAAACACGGCGTATTTTAAAAATGTTTTATCTGGGACTTGCGTAAGCTTGCGTATCAGGCGTGATTTCGATTTTTCACGATTAAATAATGATTAGGTGATTTGTACACACAGATTTTTGGTAACGTATTATCATTCCCTTAACCATAATATTTGCACAGGATCACCCTACACTGTAGCGAAAAAATTGAATGCTGGAACTAAGGATTAGAGGGAGCTAAACAAAAGGATTACGTCATGTAAACATAAAAATCAGGTGCATAATCGATGTGTGCCCTAGAAATACTAGTCATTACCCCATCGCTTGGGATACTTTTATCAAGTTCACGTAGTCCTTATCATTCTGATTTAGGAAGTAGCGTTCATACGAACTGCAATTTGTTTTAGGCTCGTAGTGATATTTAATGCGGATATACCACCTTCAAGATTTGCAGAAGAAAAAAAATTTCGGAGAAACAAAGAATAATCACGAGAGAGCTAACGGTCATAGAGGGGAGAAACTATCGCTGCTCTTCGAATAAGTTGTGTCTTGAAGTGGGGAGACCTGTGCGATTGAATGGGTCAACAGCCTTATCGCTCGCGGACAGCCGAGGAGAACGGGCAACTCAAAACCGTTCCCCCAAAGCTTTCACGTCTTCACCTTTGCCCTCAAGTCCGACATCGGCTTTCGTCGGAGAACTAGGAGTGTGCTCCTTTTTTTTGTAGGTTTGAGGCATTTACCAAATGCCAGAAGAGGTCTCTGGGGAGAGAAATGGAGGGAGAGAAGGAGAAAAAGTAGGGAGAGGGATACGCTCACCAAGGCGCCCAGGAAACCTGAAAATTTTCTTTTTTATATTCTCAATTTTATCACCCAAACTTCCAGACATCTGGGGAACTTATCGACTTAGTTCATTCCCCATAGATATTACACGGGGAAAGCATATATTAATTAAGTACATAGTCGCCATTGAGAAATTTATGTTTGTCAATATCACGTGAGAATGAGGGTCATATGAGAAGACAGAACCAACAAAATAGAGATTCATCACCTAGTTTGCGGAACACCTTGATGAAAGTTTAAATATAGGGTTATTGGAAAGTCTGGGACTAAATACTTAAGAAATACGATCGCCGGTAATTGAATAACATAAGCCTCAATCGATTACATTTGTTTCAGAGATTCAATCCCTGAGCCTCTCTATTTGGTCATGGTCATTTGTAAGTAAATCACTTTCGAGTACCAAGTAATATTTTTTGCTAATTCCATTATTTGGCCAAAAATACAGGGTTCGTCCGGAAAATAAGTGTCATTGTCTCATTGTCTTTTTTGACAAAAGGGGAGTCGTCCACTACGAATTTGTACCTGAACGACAAACTGTAAATGCTGCATTTTACGTCCAAGTGCTCGACAGGCTTCGAAAACGAGTCGCCCGCGTCCGGCCAGCGATCAAAAACATCTGGCGGCTGCATCACGACACATCGCCATCTCACACCGCGCTTGTCGTGTCGGACTTCTTGGCCAAGCACGGCGTGGCAACGCTGCCGCACCCGCCCTACAGCCCGGACTTGGCACCACCGGACTTCTTTCTGTTCCCGAAGATAAAGAGGAGTTTGAAAGGAACGCGATACGGGACTTTGGACGCCGTCAAAGAGGCCGTGACGACGTGTCTTCGAGAGGTTCCCGATGATGCCTTCACGGGAGAGTTCCAGGAATGGGAACGCCGCTGGAACAAGTGTATCGACTCACAAGGGTCCTATTTTGAGGAATATTAGCTTAAGATATGTAAAAGTGTAATGAATTTTTTTTCCTGAGCTCAGTACACTTATTTTCCGGACTAACCCTGTAATATCGAAAAAATAGCATAAAACCTCCATTCTATTGGCGAATATCTCCTTTTAACAGATATTTTTGCTCCTTTTCCACGAAATGTTCTGACTCACATATCTTTGCAAGTAACAGTTTAAACAGCATTTTCAGTAAAAACTGAATGGCGGCATCTGAACCGACACTGTTTTTAGTAAGGAGACGACATCAGTTTGGGGGTGACAGATAAAGAGCATTTCTCCAGACATCAAGCAAAAACTGCGTTAAACAGCATATAAATAAAAAATACATGCATAATTGGTTATAAATACGAATAAAAAGACAAAATTATTAACAGTTAATTTCCCTCCTTCAGTTACACAGGTGTTACACTTTATGGTTGGGTTGAAAATTGAAGACCACCAAGAGAGACGGGTTACGTGCTATTTCTGTTTTAAAAAAATCTGACCATTCACCATCGAGGCTATTGTTTGTATTGGGCTGAAATGGAAAATTTCAAATTCTATTTCTGCCAGAGAACCGCAGAGATATGATCGCCTATTCAATTTTCGTACTTATACAAATTAATTTTTGAAATTCTATTCCCCTCATTAGATTGCCTATTAGAGTTTGTAATAAATTAAAATTTATTTTAAATTAGCAATCTGGAGGAGAAAAAGAGACGAACAGGACCAAAATGAGCATTTCAGATTCAATAATGGCTTAAATAGCAGAAGGGAGTACAAAATATTTAATATGGTAAAAAAACATTAGAAATAATTCTAAATTTTATTTTGGCCACGAATTATAGTTGTTGGAAGAGAGCATATATAAACACATGTATATATATATTATAATATATATATAATGTAAATGGACTAACTAGTCGACACAAACACAGAAACTGAAACATATAAAAGAGGGACTCACTGGTTCTCGAATTTTCGGTGGTGCAACCACCTTTCTCAAGAGGAATTAGGAACAGAAACTTTCTCCTCTTGAGAAAGGTGGTTGCACCACCGAAAATTCGAGAACCAGTGATTCCCTCTTTTATGTGTTTCAGTTTCTGTGTTTGTTTCGACTAGTTAGTCCATTTACATTATTGTGCACGTTCGTAGGATTTTCAAGAAAGTGACTATATATAAATATATATATATATATATATATATATATATATATATATATATATATATATATATATATATTTGCACAAAGTCACTACAATTTCCACTTGAAGGTTATCATTAAGGACTGAATTTTAACTCTTTGAACAACTCTTTTGATGAAAGACTCGAAATAGTCGAAACCTGGGTCGTAGCAATAAAATATTTGTCAAAATCATAAGTGTGTTGTTTATTTCTGTTTCAGCATGGAAAATTTCCGCGTAGTGAAGCCTATACTGTACAATTTACGAATTATTGGGTTTTAATCTACTTATTTATGCCTAAAACACTACCGAAAGTCACTCATCTTGTTCCCTCAATGCACCTTAGTGAATTGATCTCAAACACACGCTGTCTTCACTTCGGGAGTCACCTGATGAAGGGAGAATCTTTGAGAAATCTTATCGAAGTTTAGAACAAATGCAATATCATGATATTCTCACGGAAAAGAGCCGGAGGGGGCATAAGTTTTACTGATGTGCAGGAATGATAAATGGGCAGAAATGGAGTCACGCAGAAATTCGGGCTTACGGATATTTATAAAATGTGCAGTCATTTTAGAAATGAATAAAACTAGAAAAGAGGAATTAATGACTCCGATATATACTTGCAGTTGTCAGTGTGTTCAATTTTGAATCAATCACTCAAATCTCAACCTCAATCACGAATTAAAACGTCTTGAAATTTTAGTTAAAGACAATTTTTATTGTAGCTCATTATCTCTCTCCGTCCAAAGTTTTTTGGTTTAAAATTACCAAGAAAATTAGCTTTTTAAAATTCCAATTGCTCGTTATTTAGCTCTACATACTTCCTACTTCCATTAATTCCCTAACAAATGCCAATCCTTTCATCCCTCAATTTCTTTCTTAAGCGTCCCATTGCTTCTCAGTAGTTCCTGCTTCCACCTGTTCTGCCTTCCTCGAACTGCTCCCAACAGCCATCTCTCTTCCAATACCATGCCTAAAACTTCATTGTTTATTTTCTATTCCAGTCATTTTATTATTTCAATTCTTATCCAAATTCATATCTCATAATTCTCCATTTTATGCTTATCCTCTTGTTTCAACGCCTAAGTTTTCGAGTCGTAAAACACTACGCTTAACTATCGCTCCAGGAAATCCCATTATCCTTCCATCTAAATTCGCACAGTTGCTAAATGCCTTCATATTCTCTCGCTCTCCAATCTCTTGTTTGTTTTGCAATTTTAATTTCAAAATCGCCTTAAAATCCTATTCCTTTTTTCATGGCAACGATTATTTTCCATGCATTCTTTTCTGGTGCTATCCACTCGGCTGTGAATGGATTTTGCATGAAGACGACGGCGGTCTTGTCCGCTCCCGGAAATAACACCCGTCTTCGTTAACAGAGTCCCGTAGTTTCGAGGACTCTTTCACATATTCACGGCCGTCAAAAGTTTCTTGGGGTACCGTGAGTAAAATAGCCGGCTCACTCGGGTCAAACGCCTTTGCAGCCGCCCCATCGAGAAATAGACCCCCCGTGGATTGCTGTACGTACGACTCTTAAACTTTGACCTATTCAGCATAGGACTACAGATTTAGTTCCTCGCCGTGGACTACAAATTTGACGTCGTGGAAGGACTTGCGTGTTCTGATGCGCCTCCATAGAACTGCGCAAGAGAGAGCAATGATATTGCTTCCGGAATAGACCTGAAGTAATTATGATTGCTCTCGCCAGCACAGCTATCTGGGTCGTCGGAACACGCAAGTCCTTGCACCGTGTGAAATTTGTCCTCCATTTTGAGAGATCATTTCGAGAATGATTTGATAAATAGAATACATAAATTACTATTATCTACAGATAAATATTTTCAAAATAAATAATTATGACTACCTGTAAGTAGTGGTAATTAGACATTAATAGTATCGCGTACTTGTGTATTACCCATGCTTCACTTATAACGAATACAGAAAGTTCACCGCGTAGACATGCTTCATCATATAGCAAAAATTGATAAAGGTGTTTTATTTGAAATAGGAATATAAAAAAATAATGAAAATACGTTTCGCACAAAAAAATGTAACGTGAATCCATTGGTGAATTATTAGTAATAGAGAGAAAATCGATTTGATTGTTCCTAATTTCAAAATAATTCAATTCGAATGTTAGAGATTGAAATTTAATTGCAACACTCGTATGTATCTCGAATACCATTTTTGATAATGAAATGTCGGATATTATTGAAAACTTTTCATTTCATTGAAATTTTTTCATTTCTCACAACCGTCTAGCAAAAAAAGTATACTATTCAATATTCAGGGTCTCAGAAAAGGATTTTCTTTTTTACTTCAGTCGAAGCAGACAACGCACATTTGCATTGCAGGAAAAGCTAACATGAGTGATAGCGTCAGTCATGTATAGTATACGAATTACCATGGCCGATTTGGGAATTAACCAAGGCGGTTCATTTCACTTTGTTTCTTTAAAAACTTCAAAAGATTTGAAATTCAAAATAGGTAGAATTCATTAAAGGTAGAATTTAAATGAGAAAAACTCAAGATTTTTGGATTTTGGTCTCCTCCTTTTATTAATTCCCCACATTTTTCTCAAGTTTTAACGAGTAGTCATTAGAATTTAGCCACTATTAAACCCACCTTCGGGTTGATCACTGTGTTTCGCTAGAATGGAGCAATCAGGTGACTAGTCTATTGTCCCATTCACTTTTATTCGAAGGACCCTAATATTCTAAATGTACACTTCAATTTCCGTGCGGCGATTACAATTGCTGGAGATAAAGTTTATTCATTCCTCGACCGAGCATTGGTAAAGAAATACATGTAATTCCAAATGGAGCACCTGTGTCTCCCAATGAACTTGCATCGCAGCTGAGTAAGATGAGTGCCGTGGCCAAGGTAGGCCATAAAATATTTATGCTTACGGTATTTTATAGACCATTTCCCTGAGTTTCATTTTATCCTATTTGATTTCCCTTTCCCTCCAAATTTATCATCATCGCCTGTTCGAATTTTATAGGATCATTCACTTTATGAATACGGTTTGCTTCCAATCTCTGGACTGCGGGATTTTCCAAAATTAACATTGCGCCCTTGAGATCCATGGGCACAGGCAGATGAGATTTTTTTATCGAATCATTTTTACGCCAATCCAAAATGAGATTTTCATTGTATCATCAAAGAAGGACCGTCGGTGATCATTCAAATCAAAGGGTCTATGTTTGGTCGCCAAATCTTTAATACTTGAGAACATTTTTTAAAGTAGCATCTCCGTACACGTATCCCTCTCACAACATTTTAAACACTCGCTATTTGACTCGCCACGTGACACTATTAAAAAATATATTGTATAAAGGCGGAGGAAAAAGATAAATGAGACAATGATTAATTCATATTTCGGGGCCTGCATGCGATCCATTTTTTTTATGGAAAAGAAGCTACAGAAGTTTTTATATATATTGAGCGGGTCGCGGTGGTCTAGTGGGTAGAGCGTTGGACTACTGACCGGAGGGTCCCGGGTTCAATTCCCGGGTGTATATATATATATATATATGTATATACATATATATTGACATGTGGGGACATTGTGTTCGCCTTTTATGTGTTTTCCTATCCCCTTTCCTTATACCTATTTATATGTTTGAATGAATATTTGTGCGCGATATATATAATGTAAATTCACTAATAGTCATAACAAACACAGAAACTAAAACATATAAAAGAAGGACTCACTAGTTCTCGAATTTTCAGTGGTGCAACCACCTTTCTCAAGAGGAATTAGGAACAGAACTGAGGCAGAGGAGGGCCCGAAAGCAGTGGTAGGAAGGAGAAGGGGGAAAATGGGGGAAAAGAGGGGAAAAGAAAGGAAAAGGGGGGAAAAAAGGGATATATATATATATATATATATATATATATATATATATATATATATATAACATATATATAACTTAGACAGCAAAACACAGCACAAAAACACATAAAAAGAACACAATTACTGTTTATATATACATATATTATTATTAGGTAATCTACCGTTTAAGGTAGGTTTTTGGATGGACACAGCTATCTAATAAACATTTTTATGACTCCCCACCTATCAAACTAATGTATATCAGGTCACTCTTCATCTCGGTGTATTTCTTTCCTCCCTTCATCCCGTCCAACATCCCTACCCTGTTCCTGCCCTTACCTCACTTACCCAACATTCTCCCCTCTATTACCTTCCTCAACATTCCACTACCGCTCAAAACGCCTTTCATCCATTTTTCCTGCCTCCATAGGATTTCTCTCAATAAACCCCTCTCCTCACCCACCATCTCTAGTACTTCCTCGTTTGTTTTCCTTTCGGTCCATTACACCTTCTCCATTCTTCTCCACACCCACATTGCAAAAGCCTCCAATCTACGTCTATCCTCCTACTTCAGTGACCACGTTTCCGCGCCGTACATAGCTACGCTCCATATCAGAGTTTTTACGAGTCTTGTCTTAACATCCCTACTCAATGTCCCCGTCATCAACTCCCTCCTCCTTGAGAAAGCCTCCTTGCCTAGCGCAATTCTTCTCCTTACGTCCCTACCACTTTGACCGTATTGGTCCAAAACACTTCCGAGATATGTAAACTGCTCTACCTGCTCTATTCTTTCCCCGCCTATTTTAATATTTAGCTTATGGTTTATATATATATATATATATAAACACTATACATATATATCTCAAGTTATCACTAGCAAACAAAAACAAAAACACAAAAACACATAAAAAGGAAATAAACTCACACGTTTTCGAATTTTCGGTGGTCAAACCACCTTTCTCAAGGAAGAGAAGGAAGGAACTTTCTTCAGGTCAGGAGTCCTTGAGAAAGGTGGCTTGATAACCGAAAATTTGAAAACGTGTGAGTTTCTTTTCTTTTTTGAGTGTTTCTGTGTTTTTATTCGCAAGTGCTAACTTGATATACATTCTTTTATTATGTTAAACATATATATATGTATAGTAAAAATTTCACCATTATGACGTTCACTAATGCTCAAGAATGGGCACCCATTTATATATAGTTAAAAGAAAAAATTAGAAGATTGACCACGTGTGTGTGTATAGAAAATCTAGAGATAATTATATCAAATATGAATATCTATTCAAACCATCAAATTGAAGGTTCTAAATAAACAAAAACGATCTTAAAATATTTTCTCAACCAGACCATATTGCTTTTCCGTGTTCTATGATAGATACAATACGAGTACATTGGGAGGTAAACAGAAAAATGGACAGCTATATTCTCTATTTTTTAAAAAATAAATTCATCATTCATGTAGCTATGCTAGAAAGAAAAAAAATACTTGTAGGTAGGCTTTTGCATACAAAATACCAGCTAAATTCACAAATGCCACTTATTCGCGCTTAATACTGAACGAAAAGGGCCAATGATGCACTATGTAGAGAGCAACGGGTAGAACGAAGTTTTCATCGTCAATTTATTCTACGGCAGATGAATGCCTGAAAATAATTGTCCATAACAATACATCGATAAGTAATCACTGAACGACGCTGTCTGACATAAGATCGTCAGAAAGGTATGAAATGGCAATTACAAAATATATCATCAGCCTAAGTATTTACAGACTTGTCATGTGTGCTCCATAGCCAAAATCAATCACGTATGCGACTTAGAGGACATTATATTCTCTTGAATTACTATAATATGGCGCTGTCTATTATATCATAGTTTTTATTAACAAACAAGTAAGTAACTAGCTCTAATGTGTGAAAGCTTGGTTGATAAAAGACGCAATTCGCATGCAATAAAAAACTAGTTTTACGCAAATATTAACGTATATTGATGTTTTCCATAAATATATCTTATTTCGCCAAATTATTAGATATTACTATAGTTACTTCGCATGTGACAGTTAATATCCTAATCTAGAAGTTTAGCAACTGAATTTTTTGCTGATATTGTCACGTAAAAGTTTTTGAATATAAATGTACGATAAAATAAAAACGCATGAATAAGCGCACGAAAAACGAAATACCTTGAACTAAAAAATTGAAAAAAATTGGACAACGCTGGCAAATAATTTTTTTTTTAATTCTCTCAAGTATCCATTTAAGATAAGGCTGTCAAAAAGCCTGTTGAAAAGGTGTAATAATCCAAGACATCGGAAGTGAAACTGATAGCATTCATCTATTCTGTCTGTAACTCGTCACATTTCCAGTTTCTCTCGCCCTCTATTTGAATTTCAAATGCCCAAATAAAGATTATCAAATAACTTCAACGTATTTGAATTTTGAAAGGAATATTTTCTGAAGGAGAAAACACATCGAAGGAAGAAATATGATCAATCTGTATGGGCACAAGGAAATTTAAATCCCAGTGGTAGAAAAAATATCGAGGGATTGGAGAATGACGAAGAGGAAGAAAAAAGATATCAACTTCAGAAATGAGAACTTCCGCCATAAACCTTCACGGGGATCGTTGTACTGTTACGAGTGGAAAAGAATAAGGTAATTTCTTTCGATGTATCGATGCCTTCATTCTTTGAGGGAGAGGTTAATGACGATCTGGTTTTCAAATCAAGATAAAAAATGACCCCACCTTCTTTTAACCTTAAAGGGGACAGATGCTCCCGAACATCGGGGAAATATTGCCCACAATTTGATCTTCAGCGGGAAGCAAATGGGTTCAGAGGTGCCCTTTAAAGGATCTCATTCCTATGAAATTAAGAGAACGCCCTTCGCCACTACGATTAATACTACGTTCATAAAACATGAGATTCTCGCAGAGAACTCGTCGTCTACGTTATCAAACACCCTAAGTACTACTGGTAATCACGGGATTCATGAGTTTATATCTCCCGCATGGTTATCTAAAGCAAAAAATTAAAATACTCGAATGCAAATAGTTCTCAAACTTTGACAAACACTCAAGACATCCATATAATCAAGATTCATTTGTTATTTGGCTTCCTATTACAAATAAATGATAAGACTGACAAGATATGGGCAAAAGTACTATACATTAATGAAAACCAATTGTGTATTGAGCCAAAGACCGTGAAAGAATCGATCTGAAGATGAGAATAAAAAATTAGAGCTCGTCCCGATATTCCAACATTGGCGATACTAGCCTCAGAACGGTGAATTGCATACTGCACACACATATACATTTTTGGATGTGAGACATGTTTTTGAGGCAGGAGGGTGAAATTAGCTTGGAGGCCATTGAGGTATTGAAATATGAGATGTGGGTGCGGCGGAGATTGGAGAAAATTAATTCAAGTTTGAGGAAGACGAATTCCAGAGAGGAAGAAAAACGCAGAGGATTTTAATAGGGAAAATTACAGGGGAAATTCGAAAAAGGTAAAATAAGTGCATGAAGGAAATATTGAACGATTGTGATACGCTGCAGGTCGTGATAGAAGGGAGAATGATTGGTAAGGTATGTAGAGGAAGGGAAAAATAGGCCCTTAAAACAGGTTGAATGGTGGTATAAGTTACGAAAAAATGAAGAAAGAAATATGAATTTCCGAATATACTCAGATATAATTAGCGTTAAGAGACGTTGAAAACATACCTTTAAAAAAGTTATAACATCTTGGTTGATTGACACGCACGATTATTGAGAACCTAATCAAGAAAATTATAACGAAAGCAAGCAATGAATCCATCTATGTACCTTTCGAATAATATTTCAGCTTTCTGAAAATTAAAGTACATACCGCGGTTTCAGGCATAAGCTGTCTTAATTTAGATTCGCAATACCCTGCATCATCAAAGGTTTCCACGAAAATTACGAAATTGTACGTTTGAGCAAAAGGAACCCCTTCATCTGTGCCGTAGCATACGAACGCGCAAGCGTAAAATATCCGAGGAAGTCTGACGAATGCAAGGGCAGAGCCCAGAACAAAATTGCAAAAGTAAAGACCATCATGAGGAAATTTCTCTTACTCGACGAATGCTGTTTGAACTGAATTCTACCTAACGAGATTTTCTTGATGGACCTTTGTCTTAGGAACAGTCATAACAGTTTTTTGCTACAGGAATATTAAAGTTTTAATTAGAACTTGCAGTGAAGAGCATCGCCTTCCATCTTCCTTATTCGGATTTTTATAATTACAAAAGACCATGAACTCTGATGATGGGGAGGAAGTCTTAAGACCGGTGACACTAGTTTCTTCGCGTTTTCTTGTTTTTAATAAGAGAACTCGAACAAACACGTGAGAGAGTTACAAGCCTAAAACGCATAATGATAGCTTAAAGAGTGTTATCTCTAGATTTGCCAGTCGAAAATCACAATTAAACCATACACTGCACAGCAAAAGGCGATCTTCTACATCAAGTAATTTGCTAACATACGGATAATTGGTTGTTTGAAGTCTGCAGGCCTAGTAAAACTGAAGTAGATATTAAGGACATATTGTGAAAAATCTTTAAAGAATGTTAAATTAAAATAGTATTACAGTTAAAGAATCGGCTTAAAATTCACTATCGTGATGGGAATGTGTCAAAAAGGGATATAGAAAGCCGCAAAAGAAACAAGAGGAACCGTTAATGGAAAAAGGACAAGGAAACCATGGATCTTGGATGAGATGCCTAGAAAGATAGATGAGAGAAGAAAACGGAAGAGTGTAAACACAGAGCTAGGCAGAAGGAAGTACCAAGAGAAAAATTATAATTTTAAATGGTAACAAATAAAGCAAAAGAAGCATTTCGGAAGACGCAGTGCGAGAATATGGAGGGTTTGCAGAGAAAGGGTGAAATTAGAGAGCTATACAAGAAGTGTATCGCCATCCCGAAGTATGAAGAGAACATTGCTTCTAATATATGATTTAAATAAGTCGGGCAAGATAATAGTTGATATAAATAAGTCGGGCAAGATAATAGTTGAAACAAAAAGGAGTTTGATAGAGTGAATTGGGAAAAATTAATGGGAATACTGCAGAAAATATGAATTGATTGGAGCAACAGGAGGCTAATCCTCAGCATATACGTTTCAGATTGCTCAGGTGCGAGTGTACTGGCTCGATTGTTGTTGACGTATTTCCTGCACGAGGTTTGTTTATAATGGGAGGAGACTGGATAAGAATAACTGGAAAGAGACTTTTCACCTTCTCTGAAACGATAAAATCATTGGCACTCGACACTAGAATTTTACCTATGGCACAATTATTTTAAACTTTCTTTGACATCATGACAGTTTCTACGGTGTTTTTAACAAGCAGGATGAAAAATTTTCATCGACGCGCTGTTTACCCGAAGCCGTCATAACGAAAACCAAGGAGGAAGCAAATGCTCTTACAAAACGAATTGTTGAAACTGAAGACATTCTGCCCAGACGACAACAATGATTATGCAGAACTTGGAACGATTTGCGCTTGGCTCACCTAGCGGAAGAAATCCGTGCTACGTAACTTCCGCCAACCGGAGCAGTCTTCCAGTTATTTTTGGGTATCCCCTTGTGTGTGTATGCATGTATTATTATGAGGTAATCTACCGGTTAAGGTAGGTTTTTGGATGGACACAACTATCAAATAAACTTTTTGTAACTCCAAACAAAACCCAATCCAGCGACCTAATCTACATCAGGTCCCTCTTCATCTCTGTGTACTTACTTCCTCCCTTCATCCCGTCCAACATCCCTATCCTGTTCCTGCCCTTTCCTCGTTTGCCCAACATTCTCCCCTCTATTACCTTCTCCAACGTTCCATTACCGCTCAATACGCCTTTCACCCATTTTTCCTGCCTCCATAGGATTTCTCTCAACAAACCCCTATCCTCACCCACCATCTCCAGTACTTCCTCATTTGTTTTCCTTTCGGTCCATTTCACCTTCTCCATTCTTCTCCACACCCACATTTCAAAAGCCTCCAAATTACGTCGATCTTCCTTTTTCAGTGACCATACTTCCGCGCCGTATATCACCACGCTCCATACCAAAGTTTTAACAAACCTATTTTAAGCATCCTTCTCAGCATATCCGTCATCAACTCCCTCCTCCTTGTTTAAGCCTCCCTGCCCAGCGCAATTCTTCTCCTTACATCACTACTACTTTGGCCATGTTGATCAAAAACACTTCCGAGATAGGTATACTGTTCCACCGGCACTATTTTTTCCCCTCCTATTTTAATGTTAAGCTGAGGCTTTCTTGCTCTGGAAAATTGCAAAACCATTGTTTCAATTATATTGATTCTCATTCCATATCTATCGCATTGAATGTTTAATTCACTCATCAACCTTGCAACACATTGGCAGACTGAAAAACTAAAGCTTGGTCATCAGCAAACCCAACTGATTTTACGAATTCCTCACATCCTTTCATTTCTACCTCCAGTTTTTTCCATGTCTCTATAATCATTTCTTTTACATATATGTCGAAGAGCACCGAGAATAATGGACAACCCTACCCAACACCGCTTCCTAACATTGACCATCCGACTCTCCGTTCCCCACTCGCACCTGAGAAGTCTGAGACATATGGAGGTTGCGGATTTGACTCCTGTACCTCTAATATATTCCTATTTTCTGCAATATACTCATTTTTTTCGCAATTCACTCTATCAAACGCCTTTCCGAAATCTACAAAAAGGTAAATACGTCTTGATTGCATTCTCTATTCCTCTCGATTAGTGAGTTCATTAGTGTAATGGCTTCACGTGTCTCACCACTTCCCTTCCAAAACCCAAATTGATCGTCTTCTAAGTAATTATTCCTCAGTCCATCAGTTTTCCTCGTGGAATGCTCCCTTCTATTTTTCCTTCTATTATTTTCCTAGGCAACCCATTTTGCCTCAATGTGTATTCAATTAATCTATTTCTACTTTGCCGTAGAGATCTTCATAATGTTCCATCTTCTTCTGTTCTTCTAGATAATTCCTCATTCCTTACTTTGTCTGTCCATTTAATCTTCAGCATTCTCCTCCAGCACCATGTTTCGAAAGGCTTCTATTCTTTGCTGGTTCACTTCTTCAATGTTCCAAGTTTCGGAACCATAGAGCGTCACATTCTAAACGAAAGTCTTGACGAATGGCTTTCTTGTTTCAGGCCTTAGGTTGTTTGAACATAGTAATTGCCTCTTCTTTATGAATGTGTTCTTAGCTTGGGCTATTCTTCGCTTGATGTCGGTCGAAATTCTTCCATCACATGTTATGCTGATACCCAGTTAGATGAAAGATTCCACTTGCTCTATTTTCAATATATATATATATATATATATATATATATATATATATATATATATATATATATATATATATATATATATATAGATGATTTCTTCGAAGTAACACGGAAGTGTTGAATAAAAAACTTAGACAGCAACACACAGCACGAGAACACATAAAAAGAACACTTACAATAATATCTTGATAATTTCGACGGACTCAAACTCCGTCTTCTTCGGAAGATAAGATAGGACTCCTATCTATAAGAGTTCTATCGAATCTTCCGAAGAAGACGGATTTCGAGTCCGTCAAAATTATCAAAATATTATTGTGTGTTTTTGTTATGTGTTCTCGTGCTGTGTTTTGCTGTCTAAGTTATATATATATATATATATATATATATATATATATATCCCTTTTTTCCCCCCTTTTCCTTTCTTTTCCCTCCTCTGCCTCAGTTTTGTTCCTAATTCCTCTTGAGAAATGTGGTAGCACCACCGAAAATTCGAGAACCAGTGAGTCCCTCTTTTATATGTTTTAGTTTCTGTGTTTGTTATGACTATTAGTGAATTTACATTATATATATCTTGCACAAAAATTCATTCAAACATTGAAATAGGTATAAGGGAAGGGGATAGGAAAACACATAAAAGGCGAACACAATGTCCACACATGTCCTGTGTTCGCCTTTTATGTGTTTTCCTATCCCCTTTCCTAATGCCTATTTCTATGTTTGAATATATATGTATATATAGGTTAGACATAGAAAAGGAACATGACGTAGAAGAAGATAGCTTAGGTCCAGGCATACTCGATGATGAAATAGAAAGGGCATTAAAGGAGATGAAAGCAAATAAGGCCGTGGGGGTGGACAACATTCCTGTAGAAATGTTGAAATGGTTAGGAAAAGGTGGGAAGAAGGCCATATATGGAATGATTCGTAGTATCTATGAGGAAGGAATCTGGCCCGAAGATTTTGTGAGATCGGTGTTAGTTCCTATTCCAAAAAAGGCAAAGTCTACGTCATGTGAGGATTACAGAACAATAAGTTTGATATCCCTCGCAGCTAAAGTTATTCTCAGGATCATCAACAAAAGGATAGAGAGTAAGGCAAATGATTACTTAGGAGATGATCAGTTTGGGTTTAGGAAAGGAAGAGGTACGCGTGATGCCATTGCAGTAATGAGATCACTAGTCGAGAGGAATATAGAATACAATCAGGACGTTTTTGCCTGTTTTGTAGATTTCGAAAAAGCGTTTGATAGAGTGAATTGGGAAAAATTAATGCGTATATTGCAGAAAATAGGAATGGATTGGAGGGACAGGAGACTGATCCGCAACCTATACATGTCTCAGACTGCTCAGGTACGAGTGGGGAACGGAGAGTCCGGATGGGCAGTGTTAGGAAGAGGTGTAAGGCAGGGTTGCCCATTGTCACCGGTGCTGTTCAACGTATATGTAGAGGAAATGATTAAAGAGGCATGGGAAGAATTTCTGAATCATTACGATACCTTTTTAATTGACATAAAAAAACCATAAACACAGTATCCAACCAGGAAGGTCGGTTTGTTAGGTGATGGTAGAGTTCATCAGTACGAAGCCCGACGGCGTGTGAATATTCACACATCAGGGTAGGGGGGCCAGTTCCTTTCCCTGTGCCGGTTATGGTTTCCCAGGAAGATCTGGTACCCGAAAAATCAACTAGCTTGGGTGGAGCTGCAGATGCCCAGAGTGCCTTGCCCGGGAATCGAACCCGGGACACTCCGGTCAGTAGTCCAACGCTCTACCCACTAGACCACCGCGACCCGCATATATATATATGTATGTATGCATATTAGACATTTTCAAGCCATGCTCTGAAAGAGATCATTGGAGTTTTCCACTGACGAAAAATGAATCTTTCCAATTGAAACCGTCTAGTGGATCTAGTGGGCCTCAGTCAAGACGTCAAATATATTCAGTTTTCTCCTAAAAGACTGTGAAACTGCGCTGAGACCGATTGCTAGAGGAGGTGAAAGAAGATTAGAATTATTCATCAAAGCCGCTTAGCTAAAGGTTCTCAATATCTAGGACGGTTTTTTAGAAGCTGAAAAATCCATCAATTGAATTTGTTGCCGCATTTTGAACACTCCCATTGACGCAAATTAAGTCAGTTGAGGAAATAAATTTTAATCTTTTGAAATAAATTTGCCTTAGAAATTGTTTTTTATCATTTGCTACTGGAGACCTTTTTAAAATATTTCTCTCCTTCCAACTATTTTTAGACCACTCTAATTAAGAAGATTCATCGGAAGGCGATGATAAAACTGAATTAAGCCGCTCCCGGAGCAAAATGCTCGCCGATTTTTTTTCTCGGAGAGCACTACGTCATTAACGCTACGGGAATGGAAGCATAGCACGTCGGGGTAAACGGTAAGAGCATTACATCCCACGCGGTTCCCTTCTCGATCCTTTTATTCAATTTTTTTTTGTCTCACTGGAGGGTTGGAAGTGATGGGCGGGCACTCCCTCCGCTGAACACATCTCGAAAGCGGCTCACCTCCGCCTCGGTCATTCCATCCCCCGTCATCCTCCCCATCTCCCTCCGCCCCGCATCCACCAGCCCACGCCGCCGCCACTCGTGCGTCTTTTGTCTCTCGGAAATCGCTTCTCTTTCCGGCAGGCGACACTCTCCACTCACTCCTTATGAGCAACTCTCCCTCCCTCTCTCTCTCTCTCTCCTCATGACTCGCCCTCCAACCTGCTTCCGTGTGTTTTATGCTCTCCAGATTCTCCCGGAAGAATGGAAGTGCACGCCGCTTCACTTAACGGGGCGTCAAACAAATATGTTATCAGAATCGGGGCTGCAGCAGGTACTGTTAGCGTAAAGTGATGAGTCGTCCCCTCGCCATTAAAATATATTATGAGAGAAATGGAGCGAGATTTCATAACACTTTCTCTCCACCTTTTACTCAACTGTATAAAACTCCTTAAAAAAATATCGCTACATAGGTGGAAACTCTCCTGTCGATATTGTTAAAGGCGGTATACCGTGTTAAGGTAGGTCTGGGAAATTTACTAAATACTACCGTGCGTTCTGTTTAACGTTTAAACACTTAAGCGCTATGGGTGAACTTTTTGCAAACAGTATTTTCCTTAACTCCATAGTCTCAGCCTCAACTTTGTGGATGTTTATTTTAATAAATGAAAAATAAAAACTTTGTTTCAATCCACCACTTTATTTCAGGTACGACTAGGTACCTGAGGATGACGCCGTAGCGTCGAAACTAGTCGTACCTGAATTAAAGTGGTGGATTGAAACAAAGTTTTTCTTTTTCATTTATTAGTATTTTCCTTCATTATTTGCTCATGTTCATTCTGTATCCTTCGCGCCATCTGATACGCTGTGTAGCAATTCCCATTTACATTTCACTGACTCCTTTTTCATATATTTCAACTTTATCCCACAAATGTTCTCAAAGATTGTAACTATAAAATTATTTTCGAGACGAAATTAACTTTTGAAAATGTTATTGTAATTTAAATATTAATTTCTAATATGCTTCTTCGACTATTTCCGGGTCATCCACGAACAGATTGAACGGATCAACTAGGGAGTGTGTTGTTCCTCCAACCCATTAGACGACCCGTACCATTTTGACACCTCAGGAAGGACGGTCACCTTTAATATCAAAAACCTTCCGTTTCCTAGCCTCGTAGTGGGAAACTATACGTGATATTTGAGTGCCCTAACCGTCGTCGCGAATTATCTTTTTCTCGGTGGCTCTGTCACATAAAGTTTTGGGAAACTTATAGAGTGCAGAGGAGTCCAAGGTTGCCTGGAGGTCCCAGAGTTCCTGAAACTTGTGCCTAGACGTTTCAAGAATAGAAATGATCGCGCCTAAAAGCTGGAGTGGTGACGAATTTTGTCGCTTCGTTGGTGTCCTCAAAACAACTGAAACCGACATTTTCTGAAATGGGACCGATGTCTCCCTAAATGCAGGATTCAATATAAATAAAGGAATGAATAATTTGAATCAATGCTCTGGGGTGACCCAAGAGTATAGTGATAAAAATAGTTGTACATTCACTCCAAGTGTTCATTTTAGAAATAAATAATAAAACCCATAGGGAACAAAAAAATAAAAAATATAATTCAGTGCAAACAAAAGAAATGCGTAAAGAAAGACGTAAAATAAATAAATAAATTAAACCTCATACAAAAGTGAAACATTTGGAACAAATAACATGACAATAAAGAAGATGTTAAAAACCACGGCCATGGATGGAGAAGTATTCCTCCCCTTTCACTCCCATCGCCCGGTTTTGTTGCTTTGTTTTTCTGTTAGTTATTTATATGAAAATTATTATTGTTGTAACTACGCTAAATATAGTCTTGTTGATGATTATATGTTTGTGTCCTTACATGTTGTTATATGTATCACTATAAATTGGCAATCCTGCTCTATGTACACAATTTTACCAAATAAATAAATTGTACTGATTGCCGCTCAGCTCCGGTGACAAGACAAAAGGGCATTCCTAATTATTAGTCTGGTAGCTCTTGGACGGGTCACGTCAGACCCAGGAGACAGCCATTGTATTCTATTGTATCTCAAATAAACTCCTTGCTGATTCTAATTTACTTTGAGTAATAACTCTTAAGTGTCCAAAGATCCTCTCGGAGATTCTTCGCAGCCACTCGAGAGGAATCTCCCTTTCCATGTCAGATCAAGAGATCACTACAAAATGCATACATAAATAAATAACAGATAAATAAACAAACAATCAAACAAAAAAATAAATAAATTATAGGTATGTTTAAAGAAAGCAGCAGCATATTTACAATATAGAGTTGGAGGACTTCATGAAGAATGAGGTGCTATAGTTATATTGAGCGTACGTTGGAAACATGGAATTAAATTATTAAAAGTTATTAATACCTTAATTCATGCTAATTAAAATCATCATAGCGATTACTCTAGATTAAGGAGTTGTTCTAAAAGTGAAGTGTACTTCTGGCACTTCATGTCATGGAGAGTGAATCGAGATATTACCTTAAATTTGTCAAAGTTATGTCTTCGTCATGAACTCACGCCAGAGTAGGTCCCGTGGAATTACAAGTCCAAGAATATCTTCGTTTGTTGGTCAAAGGAAGTAACAGCATTCTTTTTGCCGATGCGACGGATTATATTGATTGTCTATAGCACATGACAAACAAATAAATTAGAATACTTATTTTTCCAGGAAGAATAAGTAGTAGAGAAAATTTAAAGGCCATGCAAAAATATTCAAATATGTAAGCACATTGCTTATGAATAAGATTCCTGTAAAACGTTTCGTTTACTTTAAACAGAGTCTGTTTTCCGTCAGCTTTTATCGCCGTAACTTATTTCGCCGTTCCCTTTCTCTTTGCAATGGATCATTCCCTTCCATTAAAAATTAGAAATTATAGAGTGTACTCGTAAATGGAATTTAAGGAACTTCGGCGGGTATTCTATGGAAGAGGGTCGGAGGTATATTGGTAAGTTATGTCATATTAAAAGGGAAATAAAAAAACAACAAAAAACAAAGAGAATAATGGTGGAAGTGGAAATACAAAAGGTTTTCTTTCTGGCAACATTTTTGGGAATATATCATAGTACTTTAATATTTAATATTAATATTTATTTAATATTAATATTTATTTAACTTTAATATTTATTTAACACCAAAATATATCATCCCATAAGTTTATCTATAATTCAGATACATAAATTAAGTACCCTCTGGGAATCGATACAGGAAAAATGGGTGACATGGTGTTAAAAGAAATCAGCTTTTGGAGAAATATTAATAACATTGGGGGAAAATCTTTAAAACACAATGATTCGTTTAGAAAATAATAAATGAAATAATTAATGAAATAAGAGTCGTAATAAGTGACAAATATTTATCAATTAATTATTTTTAGAAAATATGAAGATTTAGAAATTTAGGAAAAGGAAATAAGATGGTACGGTTTTATAAGGTTGCTTATTTTCGTTGTGAAAAACTTTTCGTTACCAATGTCGGTCTATGAATTGGTAGGAAAATTATTAAGTATTTCTAATTAAAAAAAATAAATCCACTCATAATTTACATCGACGCTTTAATGATTTATTCATCATATAATAATAATTTTTGTATTTAAAATTTCAATTCCTTTCGTACGATTAGTAGTGTGACTGAATGATTACATATGTCCGTTCGTTCGGGAGTTACGTGACTATGTCACCGGATACAATTTAGGGTTAGACAAATGCTCCCATTTGAATCAAATACCGTTCGCTATTTTGTTTGAATATATGACTGAATGGAAGAGATCCCTTCCCCAAACACCCCCGCTCCACCCACCCCTTCTGGCCTCAAACCCGCAAGGGAGATGGAAGGAGAGTCTTGACGTAATCAGATACGTTTCGACCGTGGCCGCGGGGTGAGAGGGGCGGAAAAATTCTCGAGGGGCCGTTTCCGCGTCCTCATCGGTCGCTCTTTTGCCGTAAAAGACCCTCCCACATCCTTCAATACGATGCCGTGCGTGAACTTAACAACCTCTCCCTAGACTCGCCTCGGAAATACCTAAAGGCATGATGCTCCTCATGCGTAACACTTGCGGCCCCCTTCATAATCAGCACCACCGTAGTTTATTATTTTTTTTAAGTGCCCGTGGAGTCCAGATCGTTGGAAGAACACGCTCCTAACCGCCGGCTTCAAATTATAATGCGACATTTTCAGCGCCCACGCATTAAAACCTACTAGGGCAGGCAAGAGGAACCTTTTCCTCACCGCGAGGTGGAATTAAAGGGGATGTGCTTGCGGGCTAGAGCCCTCCCAAGCGTGTTTGAAGTTTTCGACCTTGCCACGCTGCAAACGCGCAACAGTTTGCACGACCTAAAAACATTGTGTGAGATGGGAGTGTCTCCGGTCAGCAAATGTGATAGAGCCCAAACAGTCGAATCGAATCCGTAATGATCCGCCTGATGTTAACTGGTAAAGACAAGTGGTGGTGACATAATTTTCAAGACTGTCTGCATTAGGTCGATCGTAAAGAGATACAGAACATACCTATCAATTAGGCTGAGTGATCAAGCCATTGGGGTCACCGACCGCCCCGCCAAGTCGTAGCGGTTACAGAAATAAATAGGAAGTGCGAGGGCACTTTTTTAACGTCCAATGCGGAATATCCGCGACCTAATAAGGTCGCGATCATAAAACATGATGGATGCGACGTAAAAAAGTAGGAGTGATTGATGTGTTCCAAATGAAGTGTCAAATATTTCAAGTTCTGTATGAGAATAAGAAATTAAATTTCTCCATGCGCCTCGGACAAATATCAAATTATATTAAGGACATTAAATGGGAGCAAAAATAGGTTCACATGTGTGTTTGTATATACTTATATGATGTATATCAAGCCAGCACTAGCGAACACAGAAACACAAAAAGAAAAGATCTTTTTTGTTTTTGTTCCTGTTCGCTAGTGCTAACTTGATATACATTATTGTTCACATCCGTGAAACTTTCGCATAAATTTTGTACATATATATATATATATATATATATATATATATATATATATATATATATATATATATATTTGACCGCTAGTTCCGATGAGCCTAGAGCTGTGCTAGCGGGAGTAATACTAATTGCTCTTGGTAGGGTCACCCATGCCAGATAGGTCGGAGGTTAGGAGCCAGACGAAAGGTAGTCCACGCAGCGTTTGTTCCTTAGTGAGGCGGCTGCAAAGGCGTCTGACCCCAGTGGGGCGGCCATTAAGTGATGGTGTCACGTTAAAAACACTATTGAGGAAGGCAACGGGAAACCACCTCAATTATCATTTGCAAGAATGTAATGATGGGCACTATAGAGAATATGAGTCCTGGCAACTGCGGGACTCGGCCCAATGGTGTCCGGCAGAGGGAGAGGCAAAACTACCGCAGTCATTATCTCACGAAACCCTTACAAACGAAAACCGACAGAGCAAAACTTAAAGCGCAAAAATGAAAATTTACCCTTTTACCCTGTTCTTGGTCTTAAAATGTTATTAAAACATCTATTTCTTATTGATAACCATGACGTTGAGTAACGATGTCAAAGAAAGAATAGTGAAAACTTGAATATGGCGCCAGTTGTAATGTATGGAAAGATGGTCTTCGAAGCAAGATGATTGGCATATATTGAAGGGCTTGGAGATAGAGTAGTGAAATAAGATAGTTAAGGTAAACAAACGAGAAATAATATCACGGCGAAAGGCGGATGCAGAATATTGTAATTACAAATGGTAATTTAAAGACTGTGAGAGTGGGGAAAAATTGACATAAGTGAGGAAAGGGGAGGAAACTAATTGGTATGCTGGATGGAATGAAGGAAGATATAATTTATTCGTAATTTAAGAACAATTTATTTTAGCCTTAGGCGTCATGTTGGGTCTTGTTAGGAGAGGGTAGAAAATGTACAAGTGTTCCGTCTCTGTCCATCCAAAATTTGCCTTAAACTGTGGACTGCCAAAGAAGAACAATATTTCCACAAAATGTGATTTTGACACAATATAATATTTATGTCGAAACGTTTCCATGTAACATAACAACTAAAATTGCTATTTCATATGCATAAAACCTTACAAGATTCAAATTAGTTACTTTTACCACATCACGCTAGGCAATCACAAACTCTTGGTCTTCTTTTATTTTCATTAATTAAATGCTACGGGAATATCTATCATAGTAGTCCTCAATTTATTTGAAATGGATTGCTTTCCTTGAAACCGGTCTTAAAACGTGTTTGAATAGCTTGTTGAGAAAACGTGGTACTCAATGAGAGATATACCATAATGATTATTCCATCTATGATGGTATCATTCGACATGTTTTGGCGATGCGCTCGAAGTACTGTTCAAGCAGAAGATAAATAGCTATAATATTCACACAAGCGTTAAGCTCGTACTTTCCTCCCTACGCAGTCCAGCAGCCTGTTGCTTGCATCAATAAAGACCTTCTAGCGTTGGAAATGACAACCCACGCATGCGTGGAGTTGAAATAGCTAAATGCGTTTTTTCAGAAATAATTACATTTATAAAGTGACCCTTCGCTTAATTGTGTGTTTGTGTGTCGGAACAAACCTTTCAATGCTTCTCTAAATGAACGAATGAATAAATTCCGGGCGAGACATTACAACACTGAAAGTACCTTCCTTCCATATGATTTCCATCGTTCAATGTCGACCTGATTCTTCCACCCTTCGAAGTTTGTTTCGTTTCCCTCCAGTCCGAGTCTTTGACAAGCCAGCGCATCAGATTTTCGTTCCATTTTTGCATCCGCGCCTCGAAGCGGTTGATGCGTACATCAATCGCTTCGAGGCCGGAGAGACTGACCTGTTTTTGATGCGATGACATGTGGTCGCTTCACGGCCGCGCCGTAAGAGCTTTGAAGCGGGCTTACGGCAGAGCCGGAGAGAGATGGCAAAGTGCTTCGGTGCACTTTAAGGGAGAATCGAAACACCCCAATATATCGCGTCCGCAAAGTAAGAACCGTAAGGCATGCATTACTTTGGGTTGGGTATCCAAGGTTAAATACATTGGCTAAATACAAATGACTCGAGTTTAACATTGAAAAATGGGAAATAATTTTAGTATAACATATTGTAACATATAAGGAGAAGAATTGCGCTACGTAAGGAGGCTTTCTCAAGGAGGAGGGAGTTGATGACGGGGACGTTGAGTAGGGAGGTTAAGAAAAGACTCGTAAAGACTTTCATATGGATCGCCGTGAAAGTAGTCGCTGAAGCAGGAGGATAGACGTAGATTGGAGGCTTTTGAAACGTGGGTGTGGAGAAAAATGGAGAAGGTGAAATGGACCGAAAGGAAAACAAATGAAGAAGTACTGGAGATGGTGGGTGAGGAGAGGGGTTTGTTGAGAGAAATTCTATGGAGGCAGGAAAAATGGATGAAAGGCGTATTGAGCGGTAGTGGAATGTTGAAGAAGGTAATAGAGGGAGAATGTTGGGCAAGCGAGGAAAGGGTAGGAACAGTATAGGGATGTTGGATGGGATGAAGGGAGGAAAGAAGTACACAGAGATGAAGAGGGACTTGATGTAATTTAGGTTGCTGGATTGGGTTTTGTTTGGAGTTACAAAATATTTATTTGATAGTTGTGTCCATCCAAAAACCTACCTTAACCGGTAGATTACCTAATAATAATTGTAACATAGTGATATTTTTTTAAACAAAAATCTAGGGTAGGATTATGATAGCCTCAATGTATAGTATACACTACTATACTCCTATATTATACACATATCACATAACATAAAATGTTATTAAACCACAAAAAATATTAAATAAAAATCATTATTTAGTTCTGCATACTTTCTTCCTTTCATAAGGCCAATCTCAAATGCCCACTAATTTCCTCCCTGTACTTCGTTTTCCCGGAATTATTCCTGACCGTCTTCAGTCCAATTGTCCTCCGTATCCGCTGCATTCACTTGTTCTGGATTCTTAGAATTTCTCCCAAGAGTGGTCTATTTCCACTACCAAACCTAAAACTTCATTTGATTTTTTTTCTTACATTTTTTTATCCATTATTCTCCAAAATCCACATCTAGTTAACCTCCTATCTACTCGTATACTTATCCTCTTGCCTAAATCACAAAGTATCAGCGCAAACCTTGCAATATATATGTTAAAATGTTACAATGATTTTAAAAAAATGTTCCATGTTAAAATTTTCACTAATATATTCTTTTACTTAAGGCACCCGTTATCAGGTCTCGCGTCTTTGAAAACATTGATTAACCAATTCTTCGATCAATTCAATTCTTCTTTTCATGCCCAAACCAGTCCGCCTACTCTCATCAAAACCCTTCCCAAATAGATGAACCGCTATATCCGTTTCAGTTTATGTCCCTATATTTCAATGTTCATCTTAACTTACCCATTTCATGGGAATCTCATTGCCTTTACTTTATTCCGAATAATTTTCACGACATATCTATCACGCTGATTACGAAACGTGCTAGATAACGATTTAAACCAATTTGGACACATAATATCATCTGGAATAACCAATTGTCTGATAATGCAATCCGGATATGTAAGGGATCTCTCGATCAGATGCTACCGGTCGACCGGATCGACCAGATGGATATTATGTTACCCAAAAGAGAAAGGAGCAAGATTTGTGATGAACATCAAAATTTAAGACTGGAGATACGTTGTAGGTACGGAGTACTTATAAGGAAATAAGCTGAGCGCTAGAGCGGAAATTGGAAATCAATTTACTATCCAAAAAATTTGGATCCAGGAAGAACAGGGGAACTAGAAATACTTAAGGTCGAAGGGCATTGGTAGACAAACAACATAAAAATGTAATGTAGCTTTTTCATGTTTTAACAATTTATTTCATAGGAAATTTATAGTGTAGTGGATGATTCTGTAAAGCATTGAGAAGAACAAGGTATTTAAATTTCTCATAAAATGCATTAGAACGAGTGCAAAATAATCTATCAAATCTACAAGAACTAATTGCGATACTGAGTTATGGAAAACAAAAGCTTAGATAATTAAAACAGATAAAAGCCAATAGTCAGTTTTAAATACCACGAGAACTACGTATATAGCTTAAAATTTGGGTAAGGAAATTTAAGGAATTTTGAAAAATATGGGCCATTTCTCAGAATAAGTAACAACTACAAGTATGTGGATAAAAAATAAGTGCCAGAAAAAAGTTTATCATAATACGTTGTTTTAGGGTACTCAGTTTTGTTTTAGGCGGAATTAGAAGTGTGAATGTTCTTCACGTATCCGTTCATCTACTGTTACCGGTAGAATAATTTTAATAAAATATTTAAAATTTTCAACTCTGCCTTCATAATGTACAAAAGATTAGATGATGACAATGAAATGAAGAACCAGATGACTTGGGGGACACCCTGTGGTGAAATACAAACTTAATTTATTATAATTTCTGGTGTCAGATTTTTTTTATCCGGAGAGGCCAAGAAATATATTGGTATTCAGATGTCCAGTCAAACTCTGCTTAGCGGAAGATCACAAAATATTAATATCATTAATAATTATTTAATAATAATGGTAATGGGAGGGTTTATAGAGGAAAGTTCTAAGCAGAAAGCTTAAGGAATATATGATGGTAATAAAATGTCTTCATTGGGGTGAGATTGAGGCTAGATAGTTCATTCTTCCACCTAACCCTTGCTCGGAGGAAAAATGAAGAATGATGTCTGATAAATAGCTATCAAGTGAATTGAAAGTGACAGAATAGAGGGCTTCAAAAACGATCTTCAGATTAATAGAATCAGCATGTCAGTTAATAAAATATACACAATATCCTGCTAAACTTTGGAGAAAATGTGGATCATTATCAATAAAGAGTACTCAATAATGTCGCAAGCGAGATGTGATAACACAGAGGCCCCCAACTCATGGGCGTGTGTTGTAATTTGATCCGCCGGGGGAAAAAACAGCAAATTTAAAAGATATAAAAACGTGAGTTGTCTCCTAATTCGCCATTAAAACGTCGCCGCATTGGCTGCTGATCAAAATTCTTTAGGTGAAGCATGCGATGAGCCTAAGAACACTGAACAACAAATAATATTGCAGATCTTAAAAATGTATTTTAAAATACAGTATATTCTTGGCTGACCTGTCTTGTAAATAATAAAATTCATTACTGCATACGGACAGGATTTGAAAGAGTCAGAATGTAGCGTTCCGATAAGGTAAATAACACTATATGTTAATGTTGTTATATTTTAAAAAGATAAGTAAGTTCCCTCTCAATTCACAGATAACGGAATTTAACTATTTGAAAATTCGTGCTTGCTTATCGATAAACCCTTCATGATATTCTAATATTACATTGCCAACATTTTGTATTTGCACAAAGATTCATCGTCACTGTAATTAATCTCAACGTTGTTTATGACAGGTGAAGTAAAATCTCACCCCAAACTAAGCTCTAAGATGCATGAAATTTGCAGGTTCAAGGTATGTGGAGCGTTTCCCTTTTCCAAAGTTCGATTCACATCGGTATTTAACTGCTAGCAATTCAAACAGCGACATTTAAGAGTAATAGCCGCCCCTCTCTAGTAACCCTCTACCTTAACCACTGGGCTGCACCGGTTGAAGTTCACCAAAAATAGTATCATAACACAATGGTTTCGAAAAGAAAGAACTTAAAAAGTTTGCTCAAAAGAAAGACGACAATAATTTATTTTTCCCAATGCGAGTATCACGGGCGTCTGACCTAACAAGGCGAATCCATGGAAATATGTTGTGTAATTCTTATAAAATTCTCTCATTTTATATTTTTGTCGTCTACACTTCTATATTTATTTTTTAACCATGCATGACGCCACGAGAGCATAGGGGATCACCTGTTGTTTAGGTAAATGCTGATTAGTTAATTTACTGGTTGATTTATTAATAACATTAGGACGTTTACTTTACGTAAGTTATCTTTCCTACCGCTATGTTCTCAAACTACTCGAGGGAAAAATCCTTATATCGATCAATACTGCTCGTAAATTTCCATTGACTTATCACTGTGGTCTCTGGCATTCTCATGCATTGTGACGATCAAGTTATTTTTTTGTGCCGCCTTTAAAGTCAAAGTACTCTCAACCTGTCGAATACTTTTAAGTCGTGGATGTAATCTTTGTGATCCGAGTGTCTCCCAGCAAAGATTATTCAAAGACATGTTAACGATTTCTGTGTTTCTATAACAATATTTACAAAACCGGAGGTTTTTTCTTGCACCATGTTTTAATCCGAAATGTTCCTTCTGCAAAGGCACCAAAAACACCCGCGACTCACTCAAGAAAACACCTAAAACAACTTATTATAATCAACTCTAAGTAATCTAACTTGCGAAGAGATTACTCCAAAACTTTTTCAATTGAATATTTCCAAACAATTTGTTTTAGGCGACCCATTTTCTTCAACACCTTTCCTTACTGGTTTGTAACCCTTAGAAGAGAGTTTTAGGAGTAAGGCTTGAAGGATTTTTTGTTCCAGAGTTTCATTATTTCTAAGTCATGATTATCAAAATCCTAGGGAAAATACTATGAACCATTTTTTGTAACAGCTTTATGGGCATTCAAAAGAGAAAGATAGCCATAAATCCAGACGAGAATCCGAAAGGATTCTTGTCCCATGTCAGGGAGGTCCAAGAAAATAAGTCAAAATTCAACTCAAATTCAACTCAAACGATCCAGGAAAGGGAGCAACCAGCAGTTCATCTTCATATACAAGGCACCCTGCAAGACACGGTGTGTAGCATGGCATTTTTCCACACCAGACATGCAATATCAAAATGAAATGTTGCTTAAATTAAGTTCAGGAAACATCAACTATAAACCTTCATCTCACAAAGCGACCTCTACGACTGCTCTCTGAACATCTCCAACAGTCAACCTATTACTGAGCCAACAACAGAAATTTTACTAAGCTGAATAGATCGTATGTTTGAGATTATTGACCAGAATAAACCTATTTTAATTGCTCTTCTACGTCTATTCATCCGAGTCTATAGGTGCAAAGATGTCCTTTTCCAGTAATTCATCAATTATCATTATTTTTAACGCATCATTGCCAATGAAGAACTTCTGAGTTTTTTTAATAAGATAGCTGGAAAAATGGAATATCTATTAAGTATTTCAAGCTACATAAATGAGATATTTTTTCACAGATTTATCCACTTTGGTAGATATTTTACATACCACTACAATTATAAACCCAAAAGTTAGTATGATATACATATATTCCAGATTCAACCATTATTTATAAGAAACTTTTGTTTTCCTTCAGTCTGCAACGAGTTTCTTTTAAATATAAAACATTTTCTAGAAATTACCATTTACTTCATAAAATTCTCATGATTATATGGCACGTTCTGTTCATCCATAGCGTGTCTTCACGAAACTGGAAACTTTTCTTAGCATCTAGCTTATTTCCAAAGTTTAAATAGAAGGACTCCAAAATTAAGTCCTTCTAAAGGACTTAATTTCGCAGAAAAACAGAGGGACTAAAAATTTAAGACCAAAAGGAAGCACTTAATTTTGAAAATAAACAGCCTTACGCAAATTCTTTGGCTTAGTGTTTCTTTCGAGCCAAATGATTCGCCAAGTTTTTTCCATATAAACTTGCCCCATTTGTGAAGCTTAAGTTTCTAGAAGGGTGAATCATTAAGAAATCGGCCCACTAATTCCAATTGATTCCGTTAAATAGCAAATATTTTGAAACTTAGCCCATAAATTTTCTCTTTCTTTTAGGATTGTATTGATTTAGAACAGATTTAGTCATTTTGCATGTCACACTGGAATTTATGACTCATAAATGCCTTTACGTAATTAGCAAAACAAACATTTAATAAGGAAACCAAACCGGACTGGACAATGACATTAATGAAGGATCTCAGGTTTTCCCGGCGTATGGTATTCAAGAAGTTTTATCGGGTTTCCCACCGGGTCAGGTTTCAGTGCACCGACGTTTAGAAGGCTGACTCTGCCATCACTTCACCCTGAGGACGATGGCAGAGTCAGTCTTCGAAATGTCGGTGCACTTCATCAACCTGACCCGGTGGGAAACCCGAGAAAACTTCTTGAATGACATTAAGTTTCATTACTGATATTAGGTCTATTTGATGCCCGAGAAAATGTCGGGATGTATTTTCAGAGCCTGAATCCATGAATGCATTAATGATTATGCACCTCCAGAAAGCCGATTACATTTACGATATGCCTAATTTGCCGGTAATTACGAATTAACCGAATTGCTTGCATGAAACTGAATGTGGTCTACGTGTCACTTCTCTATTGAAAGAACCAAAGAGCAAAGTAAATCAAAAAGCAGAACTAAACGGTATGACACATATCCTTCACACTCAACTCGACTGTCGTATATTAGCATCACCTGCTTGTAGAAGCAGTTTATGTAATGCTTATCTTTTCTTTTTTCTTTAAACTGCTGCGTTACCGAGGATAGCAGTAACCAAGAGGAGTAGATTTGGGTGTACAGGTACTGAACTCTGATCGTCTTCTTAGTGTTTGGATGATAGCAGAGCAGTGTAATGTGCCAAAAACAATAGTGCACGAGATTATTAGGGACCAATTACAGATGCGAAAAATTTGTGCAAAGTTGGTGCCGAAAGTGCTCAGTGATGATCAAAGACTCAATCGTTTGGAAATCGCGACACAACTTGCGGATCACTGCAAAAATGATCCACATTTTTTAGAGAACGTTTCTGTTCCCGAAGATAAAGAGGAGTTTGAAAGGAACGCGATACGGAACTTTGGACGCCGTCAAAGAGGCCGTGACGACGTGTCTTCGAGAGGTTCCCGATGATGCCTTCGCGGGAGCGTTCCAGGAATGGGAACGCCGCTGGAACAAGTGTATCGACTCACAAGGGTCCTATTTTGAGGAATATTAGCTTAAGATATGTAAAAGTGTAATACATTTTTTTTCCTGAGCTCAGTACACTTATTTCCCGGACGAACCCTGTATTTGTAACCTAATGAAAGATAGGTGAGACACTACGTGCGTAGGAAAATGATTGTTTATCCTATCAATGATTACCGTTTCTATAGGAAACGCGTTTAAAAACGTAACTCAATTATAAACTAAATTTTTACTATAATTTGAAATACATGCCTTGGGTGGATATAAATAACACGATTAACCTCAATATGGTGTTAATGGCATTCACTGGGCCTCTATCATTGGGGTCTCTTTCAATGGCCATTTGTAAAAATGCGGATTGAACGTAAATATATTTCAGTTCTGACCTTGGAGAGCAATACAATTTTCTGACAGCAAAATTTCAGTAATATATGGAAATATTATTTAAATTAGTGCCATTTTAAATAAAGTTGCGAAGGAAAAAGAGTAAATTATCTTTGAATGGTATACATTTTAAATATAATTATTTATATTACAATTAAAAGCAATCCTTCCTCATCAGTAGAAATCGGCAATACAAACGCGGTAAATTTTAGCCTTATGCGGGACGTAGTTGCGAAAACGATACAGCGCAGTGCTACTGAATGGAGGGTCCGAGTTCGATCCTCAGCTTTTCCCAAGTGTGTCTTGCGGGTACCAGATTTTTCTGGGAAACTATGCGTGGCAAAGGAAAAGGAACTGGCTCCCTAACCCGACGGGTAAATTTCTCACGCCTTGGGCTTAGTAATAGGTGAGCTCTACCCATTCTTTGGTTAAATTGCTATGGTTGGTACTCTTATACATTCCCGTTACGGAAAGTATAAAAATATGCTGTAACTATCATTAAAACTTTCATAAGTACAACTGAAATGTATTTGTGCACTCATGAAAACGTTAATTTATTTTAAGGTTAAGTATCTCGAAGCTGAAACGAGATTTTTAATTTATTATGTTCATTATTACAATCATTTGTTGTGTGGAGGAACTTCATTACACCAGTGGTTTAGATTTTTTTCACTAGGTCTAACATTACTTTTGGTAAAAATTGTAAAGTATAACTCCTTTCCAGAAAAATTATAACCACCCGAAAATAAAGCCCACTGACACTTGATATAGTTTGAGAGAACTGCTATAAATTAACAATAATTGTGTGAAATAAATGTAGCTCAAGACAAAATCTCCTTACTAATATTTTCGTTTATCATCTTCTTTTAGTATTCCCCATTTTACCATTCTTTACAACCATCTCGGTGTTTTTTTTGCTATTCAGTGGGTGTAGACAAGAATAAGGCTATTGGAATGGCTCAGGACTCTTGATTTAACTCATTAGACCAATAAATTGTTAAGGTTACTTATTATAGCGGCATGTTAGACCCTATGGGTATGGTAATAGAGATATACTGTAGCAGTAGAATGAGTCCAGTTTATGCATAGAGAACGAATCTCATTTACGTAGGGATTCGTTCTTCCCTCATTCGATTCGCGATCACAGAAAAAAGGATAAGCAATGAAAATACCACGACTGATGCACCCGGCCGCGAACCACTGAACTCGAGCACTTTTCATTCGTTTAGTTACTAAAGGCTGGCGGTTACCTCTCTTACTACATGTCTTGTAGGCGGCTTACGTGATACGGAGCAGACGTAGATGTACGAGGGTCATCCGGAAAGTAGTACCCGTTCGTGAAATAAAGACACAAAAGTAAATATTAACAAACATAAAAAATTTTATTTGAAAGATGATACTTTAAACTACTTCTCAACATAATCTCCAAGCAAATTAAGGCATTTGTCATAACGTGTGACAAGTTTCTGTATTCCTGCTGCATAGTCCTTCGCCGCCAGCTCATTGAGATACAGGGTCACTCCTTCTTTAAGTTCTTCATCGCTGTCAAATCTTTTTCCTGCCAAAAAGTCTTTAAGCTTTGTAAAGAGATGAAAATCTGAAGGGGCCAAGTCCGGGCTATACGGTGGATGGTCGAAAGTTTCCCATTTGAATTGCTACAAAAGTTTTTGTGTTATCCCAGCTGCATGAGGCCTGGCATTGTCATGAACGAGAATGACACCAGTCATTCTCGTCTCCCCGAACGCTCATCGTCGTGTGTGTTCCCCCTCCCCATGTTGAAGTTGCGACACCACCGCCGAACAGACGACTCGTCCATTACATTGTCTCCATACACCTCCTTTAATTGGCGATGAATATCACATGGGCGAACGTTTCTTGCATTGAGGAATTTAATCACTGCCCTCACTTCACAACTGGCGGCGTTCTCAATTTTTTTAAACATTGTAAACAATCACAGAAACAACACAGGCAATGCTAGCGTCACGCAACTTGGCTCAGAGAAGGCAGACAAGCCACTGAAGCTATCTGACCTCGTCCAGCGGCTACTCGCGTCGTCAGCACTTCATGCGGCACGAACGGGTACTACTTTCCGGATGACCCTCGTATGTATTCTGCCATCAACAGCATCATTTGGACACTTAGCATGATAACGTGTATATTTATGTATTACACATCGATATCTCATCGTAATGGTAATGATTCAACGAAATATGTTCAGAAGAATTTTCATTGATGCGAAAGTAAATTATTATTTCAATATTGTAGTAATTGAGTAGAAATTGTCTTCCTCTCCTATCGAAATGTGTTCTAGTTAAAATCATTGTACGTATCCAGAAGAAAGTATTTGAGTGAGCACACATTTTTCTTTAAGCTCTAAATGAATACCAGTAAAATCAAATAATTCTCTTTCTCTGATAATTTTACCACTCTTCTCGGGGATATTAATTAGATTGTACGCCATTTTCATCCATGTTAATCGCATTTTGCGATGCGAATGAATTTAATAAAACTAGTGGGCGAAGGAAATGAATTGATGTCTAAATCCAGGATTCGAGAGAGTGCCTGGATTTACACAGTTCCCTCTGGCTGTGGAACGGTTCCATCATCTTAAAAATGAGAATGGAAGATTTCATCTCACATTTTCTCAGCAATAAATCATTTTCCTTCATCTGCCACTCCCAAGATATGACGAGTCATTTCAAAGTTACGAGAAAGAAAGTCGGCATCAGACTTCTGTGGCATACAAGTATCCCCCAGAGAGATGCTCCAATATTTGTTCAAAGGAAAACGCTCTCCAGAGGGTATGAATATAATCACGCTGTTCAATTCTCAAGAAAGAAAATAGTTTAGTACAATATCTTTATTATTAATAATTATAAGGCAATTTTATAGTACGGATCAGGTATTACTCTGAGGACAGCAATGTATACCGATAATTTTTCACAGGGATTAAAATTTTATAGCAATTAGGCGATTTAATAAACATTTTCCACTTGCCGATGTGGTTACTTTCAATATAGTATTACGTTATTGAATGTTGTTCTCATGCGATTATTATTCAAATTTTGTAGTGATTCTGTAACGAGAACATTTTCCTTCTAAATATGTTCGTACATGTTTTCGAATATTTTGGCTTTTATCTGCCATAAAAATTTGAACTTATTCGCCCCAAAAATGGTATTATTTTTTTATTTTACCCATTCAAATTGTAGCAATAACATAAATAAAATGCATCAGAAGCACCTTTCAAAAGTACCCGAAGCATTAAAGTAACCTTCACAAATTTGTGAAAGCATAATTTAAAATAATCTAAAATTTCCTCTTTTGTATGGATCAGATTAACAAGCCACCTTCCAGGTATTTCTTCCTGTATCTCAAATTTCACAAGCATGTTTAGTGGCAAATGACTCACAGTACTTCGCATTACTAGAGCAAACTTGAACCAAATATGAAGGAGGAATAGTTCATCATCTGCTCTGAATTTTCGCCAGCCAGGAAAAGAAATGAAAATGCTCTCTCTGAATTGTGAAAAATGTATGCCTCTCAGGGATGACACAGTTCTGGGCAAAAAAACATCTATTACGGTTATTATGGAAGCCGTACGCGCGCAATGTAAGCCTAACAGAACGAGAGAGCCACGGGGGGGGTTTCATATCTGGGAGCTCGAGATTATTAATAGATATTAATGGAGTGAAGTTATTAAACGCAATTAAAGAAATATATGTACCAAAATTAATTACAAATGATAGAGGAGAACATTTTGTACACGAAAATTTGGCAAAGGTAAGCATAATTAAACTTGAATATTATATAATTTGGACATTAAACGCAGCCTCGCATGATAGCAAAAAATAAAGTTATAATGTTAAACAGATACCTAAAAAGCAGAATTTCACAATTTTAAAGTTGAGGCACGGATCAAAATCCATTTTTGGGTAAATGAAAACCCAAGGGAGTTTTTTACGGATATTCTCGCATTGAAAGATACCCGGAGACGTAATAATATTTCAAATATGTATTATAACATACACATTCGACGTGCCTTTCTGAATCAGTAACATGAAATATTTTAACAAATTATATCACAAAAAGACAATAAAAAATTCATATAAATATCCAATATATTCTTATGCAAAACCGAAACTAAACTGTTACACACAAAAATAACTCACTCAAATAAAAGTAAGTAATACAATTGCTGAAAACATATAAGCATCAATCTCTACCATAAAAATCCTATCCCATTAATAATGGATTCTCAATCAATAATAAATTTTAAATATTATAAGTTTTGAAATATTGTTTCATGTATTTTTGATAAACCAACTAAAACCACTCGGTCAGACATCGAGGGATCTGTGTTCGAATCCTGGTCAAGACGAATGATTTTTATACTCTGAAATTGTTGCATTTAATCGCATTAATGCTGAGTTATCCGAAAAAAGAGATAATATCAAAACAAAGAGTGCACTTTGAAAAAGGAATCCTTGCTGTAATTTGAACAAGAATTAAAAGCCCTCGTGAAATGCGCAAGGTGTTGATGAGGGAAAGCAAGGAGAGGAAAAACGTACGGTTCAATTCTCAAAAACCAATATTCAACAAGTTGTCAAGGGATGAGTGGTTACATCACTTGTTCAGGTAATTTTGATTGAGATAAATTTTAACTCAAGTAAATCGATACGCATTCTTCTGAGCTGTAATCACTAAAAAAGTGTGCGTGGGAAATTATTAATGAATATCAATACAGACATCATGAACCGAAGTATGGTATTCTGTTACTTACAACATAACGTAAATGAAACATGCAAATGTTCACCATGCATAATGGCTTATAAGTTACGAGCAGCTTCCTCTGCGGTTAAAAAGATTATACAGATATTCACCTCTCCTTTCCAGGACAAGATTCGGAAAAAGCAGATGCCCTTTCCTTATTTTCAACATATTCCCTTGAGACTTGTTTCACTTTCTCTATTTTCAATTGTTTCAAACCTTTGTATGAAGATATCTCTTTCTATACCCTCCCTTCTCGTCCTTGGTCATTGCATTGGACGTTGGATGGATGGATGAAGGTAGAACTCGCATCGCGATACGACTAATGGCATCTGAAATCTCATATTCAGGATATGGGGCAAGTTCCCTATCCCTCCTCCATTGGAGATTTTCCAGATAAATCTGGTGCCGAGAAAATTTGTTTTCCTATGCTGTTCTATAAATCATTCCCTTATATTTCTTTCTAAAACTCCTTATTTTCCCCGAGCACATGCTTTATATCAGTTGCCCCCGGCAGTTCCTTCGAAAACTTGGTCTCTTCCTCGACATTTTACGTCCTTAGATCTGCCCTAACCATTGTACATAGGGCGGAACTTCAGAGTTTACTCATTAGATGGCGCAGTTCTTTCAGCATTGCTGCAATTTATTAAATATTAGTGCCTCCTACGACCCCTCATTTACTGACTTCCCATTTAGCCTCATTTTCTAACCACTTCCTTTTCAGATAAATACGAGGTCGTAAACCCGTTTGTCCTAATTTTTTTGCTTTAATTTTTCACTAGGTAATAACATGATCGAACTATATACACTTACTCTTTTCTCATTTACAAGTGCATTGTGTGTGAAGTATAATTTTCGTCTATCACAAAATTCGAAATCTTTTCCCTGATTATGAGCACCGTTTGAAGCGATACGAAGTAGAGACAAAAAAGAGTCTCTAGTCTGAAGTCTCTACGGAAAATTGAGGAAACCCCTGAGGTATCAGATTCGAACGAGCTCAAAAAGTGGTTTTGGTGAGCCAAACAAGAATAAACTCGGGTACAGTCCATATTCCGTATATGAGGCGCCGGTGGTCTTAATTCTGTCCCTTAACGCCAGAAAGACCGCTTGGTTTACCTCCACGGTAATCAACGCCAGATTATCCTAAGTCATAAAAAAGAAACTATAAAAATGAACGATTCTTTCTCTATCCGTAGGTCCTCCCAGAAACGAGAGTTGGAGTGTACTCACGAAGGAATAGGGTGGGGGGGGAGAGGGGGTACCCAAACGGAAGTAATGTGGGTGCGAGAACAGCGCCACTTAAAACTGCATTTGTTTCATTAGCGAAAATACGGAGAACCAAAGTGCCGCGGAAGATACTGATCTCATTACACTCCTCGGCGTAAGTACTCTGCCATCCGTTTCGCAGCTACCTACACACGCACACCTCATCATCTTCCATCTAATCATCCAACATACTCATCCACAATTTCATCCCCACCACGCTTCCCTAAACCCTTAAGATGGCAATGGAAGCTCTCTTTTTATACATGTCTCATATTTTTACGCTCTTTTTTCCCCCAATTCCCCGACTTTTTTATACGGCTCACATAAAAACTATTCTCGCCTGGGCGTAAAAAGGAGGATCCTCTGAAGGGTGATTCGAGTGGGGGAGGAATCGGTGTCTAAGGGAAGGGATTTGGGTGGGGTGAGTGAGAGATGGAGAAAGGAGACGAATGGAGGAGAGAGGGGGGTGGGTGGTAGGAGTGAAAGTGAAGGGCCGCCCGCTTCGTTTGCGAGGACAATATAAACTTCTCATCGGACGAGATTTTTCTCCCCCCCCCCAAGGGAATCGAGCAGCGGCGGATGGTGGCGAAGCAGGGAGGAGGGGAGGACGAAAAATAAAGTATTTCCCATGGAGGGGAAACGCTGGACCGTGATATTATGGAACTCTCACCCACCTCTTTCGTTTTCATTGTGCATCTCTCTCCGGAGGAAGCGGAGGGAGGCGCTAAAAAAAGAAATAAAAGACTCCTTATGTTCACAACTCAACCGGCTGATAAACCTTCTCTTTCACCGATCCACAACCCTCAATTTGGCGTACCGGAAACTCCCCCTCCACACCCCACTCCCCCCGGCAACCCCCTTTCAATCCCACTACTTCGATCCTACCATCCCGACCAAGAGGAGAAGTTCTTCCTATCCCTCTTCCTGCCCCAACTCTAAAGTTCTATTTACACGCCCTCCTACTCCCCTTCCCCGAGCGATCCCTTATGTCCCCCCCGTCGTACATCACTCCTCAACCGACGACGGCCGGGGCGAAGGAAGGTGCGCCTGCCAGCTGACGCGGGGATGACGCTTTCGAACCCCGCCTCGGGGCCTCGGGTGTTATGATTGATATTTGATGGCAGCCAATCAATACGAAATTGCTCCGCAACAGTCGGTCCGACGTGGGAGGGAAGGAAAATCGCTGCTCCCGACGACGCTACAATTCCGTTTTTAGCTGAGTTAAGGGAAAGCATTCCTCCCGGGTCCACTGGGGCTATTTTTAGGAGTGCCAAGCCAAGGTGGTCAGGGATTATGCTAACTTCTTCCGCTTGTCCTCTACGGTTTTTCTCGAGAAACACCTTTTGATAAAATATTACCGCGGTAATACTAAAGAACTTACCTTTTTCGGGGAAATATAATTTTCCTAATCACGAAAAAGAGTTTTGGAGTTAAATATTCGGTTTTTTAAACGTCAATCGGTTAATAAAAATTATTTTCCAATTTTTTCATAGAAAAATATATTGTTCTTTTTATTTTAAAGATTATCATTTCTAACCACACAAACGGTGTTGCAAATCATAACATTAGCCTTGCTTTCTAATCCTAGTAATTCTTATACACGGCCATATTTCTAAGCAATACTATGCATAAACGATTCCTGACAACAAAAAATCAGTAACTTTTGGTTTTTCCATAATTTTGATTTTTCATGTTACACCATAACCTTTTTCTGCCTGAATAAATGTATTGAATAATTGACAGAAAGCAGAAAGGACCTTTTTTTAAGTATTAGCTTCAAACTGTTCATTTGGAGGTAAAATTTCTCTCATTTGTGGATGACCAAGTTGCTTTCTACTTTCGAAGAATGAAGAATTTCAAAAGCAATAAAGGCACAGATGAAAAAGTAGTGCTGCTGTAGCAGAAGACTGAGCATGAGGATGCTAGCTGAAGCGACTGCACCCTTAGTTCTTAATATGGGCAGGTATATATTGATATATATATTATATATATATTCATTCAAACATAGAAATAGGTATAAGGAAAGGGGATAGGAAAACACATAAAAGGCATCCGCCCGGAAAGTGGAAGCCCTTCTCCTGCACATGCCCTCTCCGCTCTTCCCCGACAACGGCATTCTGATGACGACGGCCGTGCCGTCGAAACGTAAATATCTACTGTAAGTGTCCTTCTTTTATGTTTCTGTGTGTTTAATATTTATTAACCTAGTGTTTGTGTGTTTGTGCGTCGCCGGAGTGCGTCATTTTCAAGATTACATATATATATAATATATATATATATATATTATATACATATATATAATATATATATAATATATATATTATATATATAATATATATATATATATATATATTATATACATATATATAATATATATATAATATATATATATTATATATATAATATATATATATATATATATATATTATATATATATTATATATATATATATATATTTCGACGGCCGTGCCGTCGAAACGTAAATATCCAATGTAAGTGTCCTTCTTTTATGTTTCTATGTGTGTAGTGTTTTTTGTGTTAGTGTTTGTGTGTTTGTGCGTCGCCGGAGAGCGTCTTTTCCAAGTTCACGAGTCCAAAGACTCGTAAAAACTCTGATATGGAGCGTAGCTATGTACGGCGCGGAAACGTGGTCGCTGAAGCAGGAGGAAAGACGTAGATTGGAGGCTTTTGAAATGTGGGTTTGGAGAAGAATGGAGAAGGTGAAATGGACGGAAAGGAAAACAAATGAGGAAGTACTAGAAATGGTGGGGGAGGAGAGGGGTTTGTTGAGAGAAATCCTATGGAGGCAGGAAAAATGGATGAAAGGTGTATTGAGCGGTAGTGGAATATTGAAGAAGATAATAGAGGGGAGAATGTTGGGCAAGCGAGGTAAGGGTAGGAACAGGATAGGGATGTTGGACGGGATGAAGGGAGGAAAGAAGTACACCGAGATGAAGAGGGACCTGATATAGATTAGTTTGCTAGGTGGGGTGTCACAAAATGTTAATTTGATAGTTGTGTCCATCCAAAAACCTACCTTAAACGGTAGATTACCAAAAAAAAAATATATATAGTGTTTGTGTGTTTGTGCGTCGCTGGAGTGCATTTTCAAGATTATATATATATATATATATATTTTTTTTTTTCTGATGACGACGGCCGTGCCGTCGAAACGTAAATATCTAATGTAAGTGTCCTTCTTTTATGTTTCTATGTGTGTGGTGTTTTTTGTGTTAGTGTTTGTGTGTTTGTGCGTCGCCGGAGAGCGTCTTTTCCAAGTTTATATATATATATATATATATATATATATATATATATATATATATATATATATATATATATATATATATATAAACTTAGACAGTAACACACAGCACGAGAACACATAAAAAGAACACTCACAATAATATCTTGATAATTTCGACGGACTCGTACTCCGTCTTCTTCGGAAGATAAGATATGACTCGTATCTCGTACAGTCATATCTTATCTTAAGATATGACTCATATCTCGTACAGTCATATCTTATTTTACGAAGAATACGGAGTGTTGTTTTTATGTGTTCTCGTGCTGTGTGTTGCTGTCTAAGTTTTTTATTCAACACTTCCGTGTTACTTAAAGAAATCATATATATATATATATATATATATATATATATATATATATATATATATATATATATATATATATATATATATATACATATATATAAATATATATATACATATATATATGCATACACATACTTAAATATAGTGAAATTATTTAATCGCAGCTTATAGACAAGACATTTTAAATACCAAAGTAGTAACTTAAGTGGAGTCACCAGCTAGTATGTAGACAAACGCTGCAATAAAAATTTAATGATTCCTATTTCGTTTATATTTCTATTATATTTATTAGAACTAGTCAGCTGAGTTGAAGAATATTTTTGGTGAATCATAGGCTACACACTACAATCCTTCAAGGCCCTAACTATGACGGCGAAACTTCTTAAGACCTCGTAAATACTGACTCATTATTTACCTCTGCATCCTTTCTCACTCCCTTATTCTATCCAAAATAAATTTTCTTTTCCTATCTTAAATTTACTTTCCGAACCATCTCCCAAATGTTATCGTCTTCATTATCTCATTGCCTCTCCGCGTATCCTCTTGCTCATCTGCGAATTTCTCCCAACAGTCTTTTTTATTCCCTTGCGAAGATGGTCTAGGGAGTGTAGGGGCATTCTGGGTTTAATCAAGCTAGGCTGAAAGTATGTTGACCTGAAAAGTTAGTTATCATAAAACAAATGAGGTTTAGCGATGCTTTGCTGATATAGTAGCAGTAAAAATGGTAAATACAGCCAAATATTTTTTATTTTAACTCCCACGTAATATACTCTGACTTGAAAACAATTAAACACTGCCGAAACAACGCGTGTATATATGTGAATGAAAAACTGAAATGTGTAATTTCAAGTTTTTCACATCTGTGTCATTATCGGAGGTATAAGATGATTTAAGTTACCATATAAGATTTAAATAGGATACGTAAACAACTCGATTTAATAATTTTACTTAATTAAAAAAAAGTACCAATAAGTGTGACTAAGTCTGGAGGGTATGTGGCTGTAACAAATTTGAATGTAAGTGGTTGAATAATTAGCTGGAGTAGGCAATGATCTAAGGAAACTAGACTAGTTAGAAAAGGTAAAGCTGAAAAATTAAAGGCAAATATTTGCATTGGTTTCCGTAGTCGAACTTCCTTTAAAAGAATCAACTGTTTAAGTGACTCCTGTCACTCGAACCTGTAAGTATAATTAGCCAAAAAACATCGGATGTCGCTGGCTAAGTCGAACATGACTTGGCATTTGGTAGCGGTATTTGTTGGTTATGACTTTGAATTAATTCCACGGCAGACCATCTAAACACTGCCCTCACGATACTTTCCTACAAGTATTTTCCAAATTTATGACAAATCTGAGGATTTCCATATGACGAAAACATTTTACCGCGAAGCGAAACAAAGGCTCTTTAAATTTTCCGCAGCCATCCCACACACACAAACTTCGCATTAACCGAGATTGGGGAGTGGGGATCCTTTTAATCCTCAAGCCGCAAGGCTCTCCCTGAGATAACCCAGTCGGCATTCGCTTCAGGAACCAAAGACGCGAAGGGGCGTTCCCACATCTTCTCCGTTTCACTTTCTTCTCACCTCCAAAGAGAGTGAGATAGAGAGAGAAAATTGGCAATTTCCTCGCTTGGAAACGCTGCTTCCTGCTTTTGGCCGCATCTTCGGCCTATTATAATATCTCACTTATAATAACCCAAAGCTCAAGCGAAGGAAATTTGGTTGTCTGGAAAGAGAAAGGATAAGTTGAGCATTAAAATTCGATAGCAAAAACTAGAGATGGTGAAATCTCTCCGCATAGGTCATCTATTCAGGAAGTGATTTAGACGAAGATGGGGAATGTGGCAAGGACATTTAAAGGAGAATTAAATTATGGAAGGGCGAGTTGAGGAGAATGACCTGCTTAGGAGCAGTAAAAACTATATGAAATATTAGTTGAAGACTATCGTTGGGATAAAATAAGGATGATAGACCCGTTTGCCAATGTAAGTACTCCCTATTCCCTCAAACGATATGCAATGATGACAAAATCGGAACAAATTCCTCAAATATCTACATCTACATATATACCCTGCGAGCCACCCAAAAAAGTTGTGTGGCAGGGGGTGTAGCACCATGGGGGAAGGGTAAGGGATGAGGGGGTTGGGGTTCTCAAATAGGTGAGGAAAGGTGGGGGGAACCTGTGAGAAAAAAAATATATATACATACATACATGCATATACACATTTATATATACACATACATACATATACGAACATACACAAACATATATATACATACATATCCTCGCGCAGTCCCTAACCTGTACGTTAATACTTATTGTAATGAACTAAGTCCTGGAAAATTTCGACTACAAACATTCTGGTCCCTTATCGTTCTTGGAAAAAATGACATTTTAAACCTGTCAGTCTTGCAGTCTATCTATCTAATCTTATATTCGTGATCCCTTCGATCGTAATACGTTGGGGTTCGTATTATATCCTCGATGACATCGGAAAAGGGCCAATCTTTAAATGTTTTAATGAGTTTAATCTATATTGTAAACGCCGCTGTGTAAGAGAATCCCATCCTAAATTGTCTAGCAAAGTGGATACGCTGCTGCGTTGGTCATAACAATGTTTGACAAATCTAGCCCCCCTCCGCTGAACTCGATCTAATTCCGAAATCAAATTTATATTATGAGGATCCCATATACTGGCAGCATACTTAGGTGGGGCCTGACCAAAGCAAGGAAACATCGTTCTTTCACTTTTTCATCGCATTTACCTAGCACTCTTTTCACGTAATGCATAAGCAATAATATGCGTAATGCATAAGCAATATATTAACGTAATGGCTATAATTCAATAATTAGATACAATTTTTTTTGCATGATGTGCATAGGTGTGCTAGTGAGTGTGAACGAGTTTTTTTTATAATATAAATTATATATACAAATACGTGTATGAACTTGATACATGAATGACTGATACCTTAACATCCGACCCCACCCGCCCTTGCTAGGGCTCGCAGGGTACTGTGTAGATCTAGATTAGTGAAAACTCGCCCATTGAGTGTAGTTTTTTTACAGTTCTGAAAGTTCGAAGTTTAGAGGGTGTGGGTAGATTATAGTGGAAGGGTATGGAGAATAGGGGGAATATGTAAAATGGACAGAGAGAAAAATAAGCGAAAATGTTTACGGGGAGGACGATGACTGTCGGGAGAAATTCAAAGGAAGTAGGAAAGGTGAAATAGGAAAGTGTATTGATTGGGATTTCGATGCAAAAATTCTGCGAGAGTAGGAAGGATTTTGTGCAAGCGAGGCAGATGGAGAATAAGATAGCGCATGTTGGTCGAAATGAAGGGGAGGTAAACCTTATATAGCGTTAAAACTAGTTCATTGTAGTGTGTGGCTTAAGGATATCTGGAGTAGTGTAAATCTACGTATGTATTATACGCCGCAATCCTCCGGTAGGGCAAGTAAAAATAGTGCAGCAGTCCTATGTGCACAGCTAATAGGTCATACGAATATGCATTTGAATATAATTAACCTCGTACAAAAACATCTGCATACCTTCACACATATTCATGTATGTCCATATAGGCCTTACAATAACTGAATGAATCATCAATTGTTTATTTTTAATTAAATATATTCGGGTGCTAGCGTTTGATTTTGACATGACCGCGCCTCAGGCGAGAGAAGAAAGAGCAATTGAATATGACTCTTGGTGAGTTAATCATCCCGCGCATGCTTGGCATCGACGGGAAGGGGTCCCTCCTTTTGACGAGCCCAACTACATGGATTGAAGCGAGTAAACTACAACCAGACTTCCAGGTCAATAAAAATGAATGTTTCTTTCAAACTTTCTGAATTTCAAATCAAGCACATTGACCTTTGCATTCACGATTTATATCAAGGTATTAAAATAAATTAATAAAGCCCTTCAGTAGGAATTAGATAGTATTCAAGAACAATCTCATGGTTTTTAAATACCTTAATTGACCAAATTAATAGCAATAATGGACCAGATATATGTAAAGCTTCAGGAACTGACAAATGTTGGAAAAACAATTTTCTCCAAAAAAAACACATCTACAAGTATACTTGCATCCTCTGATGAGTGAGTGAGTTTAGAAACGCGATGGTTACAAGACGACTGCAGTATTACATGTATGAATCGATGAAGAAAGCACATAAACATACACAACATTTAAAAAGTAAATGCCAAAAACGTAGCAGAGCCAACAAAATAAATTCAATAATACCCATTATCTGTAACGCCAGGATTCGGTGAAATTGAAAAACTTTGGTGCAGGCACCGAACTCTTGTTTACTTATAGATCACGAAAATCTTGTATCCGGAATCCAACTGACTTTGCTGTAGCTACACAATTTCCTGAAGAATAAAATGGAGTATTCTTTCACTGCTCTGAGAAGATATACTTACATCCGCTGCTTCAAATTAAACATGGCGGAAACAACATGCCTTGGAGTGAATTCCTTGGGTGCGATGGAAGATGTTTGCCTGACCCACTGCTAGTCTCCTACTTCCTCCTAAAATTTCGAGGCGTAGGAGTAACGTGAGCTCAATGAAATTTTTCCGGGGCAATTTATAAACTAAGGGAACATCCTGCTGGAGTTACGCTCAAAAAATACGTGCCTTATTATCCGTTTTCTTGTCAGATCCCGTTTAGGGTAGGCGTTCTATGTGTAGGACGTTCCCGACAAAAATCTTTTTCGCCTCATAGAGATTACGTAACACACTATAGTGCTGGTTCGTTCAACATTCTTCCGGGCGAAATGAAAAATGTTACCATAATGCCTGCATCCTTGGGATATTTCATCAGAGAAAAGAGTTTTAATGATGAATAGTTGTTGTTAAAAAATATAGTTGGCTGAAACTAGGTTATAATTTCAAGGATTGGTTAACAACAGGTCTCCTGGACGTCTTACTCCCTCTCAAACTTGTCATTCTTTACCCATTCATGTGCTTTCATTCCCTATGCCTTTCACTATACACTACTCATAGTTCATTGTTGATCTTTTCTGCATTTATTTATCCTATGCTTTTTTATTACGTGTATAGCCTTCGGTAAGTTATCCTTCCATGTGCCCGACTTATTTCTCTCTTATTTATAATTGGGGCTCCCACATAATTATATATTCTCGCACTCTTCAATAAACTTCCTTTGTTTCTCTGCAAATCCATTGAACCAAGTAGACTAATCAGAAGAAATTGGGCAAGAATTTTTTAAGTAATCTACTGGTTAAGGTAGGTTTTGGATGAACACAGCTACCAAATAAATATTTTGTGAATCCGAACAAAACACAATCCAGCAACCTACTCTACATAAGGTCCCTCTTCATCTCTGTGTACTTCTTTCCTCCCTTCATCCCGTCCAATATCCCTATCCTGTTCCTGTTCTTTCCTCGCTTTCCCCACATTCTTCCCTCTATTACTTTCTTCAACATTCCACTACCGCTCAATACGCCTTTCATCCATTTTTCCTGCCTCCATAGGATTTCTCTCAACAAACCCCTCTCATCACCCACCATCTCCTGTACTTCCTCATTTGTTTTCCGTTCGGTCCATTTCACCTTCTCCATTCTCCTCCATACCCATATTTCAAAAGCCTTCAATCATACCTTGGGTGGAGCTGAAGGTGCCCAGAGTGCCTTGTCCGAGAGTCGAACTCGGAGCCATCCGGTCAGTTGGGCAAAAATATGAATCGTAAAATAATGATATCATCAACAAAAATTTAAGGGACTCATCTTCGTAGAGAATAAAGCTTGTGTAAAACAAATTGCACATTCCTGGTCCAAATCCTTTCCTCTACTCCATGCATTTGAGATTACGCTCCAGCAATACCATGGCTTTGGTTGGAATGCGAAGCGTACTCTATTATGATTCGAGTCAAATCGAAGAGCAGAAGAAAACCATCCGATCGTTGCTCACAGATTTTTGACAGACCGAAAGGGTTCCAGCAAGAATGCTGATGCAGTAACTCCAAATAGTGGGGCAAGGAGGCATGAGAGAGAACTTGGGAGGGATGAAAGATGTGAAAAAGCCAACCAGAAACGCCGACGCCACGCAGTTCGAGCAAGGAGTATCTGGAGAGGGGAGAAGGATGAAAAGAGTCGTCGGAGGGAAAATGATAGATGAACAGATAAGTAAATGACTTCAGTGGGATAATATTGAGACTAAGACGTCTCTTCCCATTCCTATCTAATACATTTCCGAAGTGAAAACGAGGAAAACGCATGCTCCATATGGTGGAACGAGAGGTGCCAAAGGGAGGTAGGCAGAGGAAATATATCCATTCTATTTCTTGAACTTGATTCAGAGTCCAACGGAATATAAAAAATCATATATTATATTTTTTAAATACATTGGAATTAGCACTGATTCACACGTGCGAATAATATTATACCGAGTAACAAAAACCTTTTTGTCAGACTTCATAAAAATATCTGGATTTAAAGCACGAACAAATAAATTTATTTCTAGTTGAAAATTTATTTCTAGATGCAAAGTTCTTTCTTTTTAATTTGCAATAGAATTCCACAATATATCGGCCTCAACTATATCTCAAACATTTCTGAGATGATTTGGTAAGAGTTTGATTTCTCAGGATTAAATGCGAGCGTTCTGTAAGTTACGAATATGCGGGATCTTAATTTTGTATCAAGAAGTAAAACAATGGAGTGACTATATATTTAAACAGTAGGTACATAGTGTAAATGATAAGCAATACGTACAGAACAGTAGTGTGGGGAGATATTGGGGGAAAGTACGAAGATGGCTTCTTCCCTTTCCTGCCAATCTAATCCAAAGGTCAATATGAGGAGCTGTAAAACAGTGAACCCTCTTCAGAATTAACCAAATTCTTAAATAACTTTCATTCCATATAAATATTTATTAGGATTTTCTAGTGGAAACAATATTGAGGTACATGAACACATATGTTACCCTTGTGGTACATAATTTTCATGTTATAAAAATAATTTTATCAAATTAATTTATTTAAATCAGCTTTGTCTCGACTTTTATAAGTTTAAAAAAATAAAAATGTTTCTGCACGATTTTCAGTATGTCAATTGTTATGAACACAAAAATTGATGTTGATAAAAGATTATTGATGTAAATCATAATATTAAAACGGATTGATAATTTTAAAATCTGTGGTATAGGATTTGCCTATTGTAGGAAAAATACTAAAAAAAACTATCGATAGTATCAATTCACATTCATGGAAGACAGAAAATTTCAAACGACTATTTTCAAAGGACGACCATTTAATTATAAATTAGGCCATTTGTGACCTAAAAGGGGCTAAAAATAAAAGGAATTCAAAAGAACCGCTGAAAAGAGCCATGACAACATATAACGGAGTCCACTACTATCGCTAATATGTATTTTAAGACAAATAATTAATTAGAAGGTTATTAAAAGTCTCTCCTCGTTGAAGTATGCAAAACGATACAACTCAATCCAACCACATTTCAAAGCGTAAAATGCCAATTAAATCTTAGTTGTTATCGACAGAAAGGGTAATAAAGGGGTATATATAGTCCCTGATATTTCAATAAATTATTCAAGAAAGGAACACATTTGAATGGAGAAAAAATAACATCACTAATTTTATTAAACACACTAACAAACGAACCTGAGGAAATATTAAACCCATAACTACCCAATAATATTGATTAAAAAATTCTCTATAGTCGAAAAACGAAGACTTGACGGTAGGAGCGTTACAAAAACTCAGAAAATACATACAATATTGAAACGCCCGTAAAGAAGGATTTGAGACACGGGAAGAAAGATGAATGGAGCAAGGTTAAGGCATACAAGGCCAAGCGATACAAGATCGGAAGCCTGCTGCCCTCACGGTTAAAAGAATAAGAAACAGTATTAGGATGCAAAGCCTTCGCGAAGGTTTCACATTCATCCGCTTTTGTACTGCCGTATACTCTATTGTATTGCCCATGCGGAGCATCAAATTAAGGCGTAGTCCCTCAAGGGATCTAGAGGAAATAGGATCTGGAACAGAATGCAATTTTGTTTGCAGTCGTGCAACGGAAACTCCACGGACTAAAAATTTGATCGACCGATTTGGGAAAATTTTCTTTAAGATAGATAGCCATCTTATTCATTTTGACCCGAAGCACTCCTCGCTCAACATAACAAAATTCTAGATAAATTTCATGTCACTCATTGTCTGCATATTTATGATGTTTTACCAATGCCTCTCTTACTTTGCAGATATTAAAAAAACACACCTTCCAAGGCAAGAAGAAGAATTAGTAACTAGCGATAAAATGCTCAGTGGAATAAAATGGGGGACAGTAATGAAAGGATGTTTAAAAAAATAATACAGAAGCCAACACGCGCCTATTCATTAAGAGAATATGAAACATTATTTATGGGCATAAACTTATGTCCGGAAATGTCCGGAAGACATATAAGACGTCTGACGTTAAATTATGGTGCATAAAAATACCTGTACAACTCAACTCTTAGAGCTTGGCGAATGTAATCCTGAATTATGAGAAACACTTTTATATTTTTACTGTTCGAGAAAAATGTTTTGGATTTTATGAAAAAGTGGAGTTCGAAATGAGTGGGTCGGGAACACTTAACCCTTGTCTCTATACAGACGGAGTTCTAAAATAGTTCTCCTTTAAATTACGTAACTGTCACACTAGGTAAAAAGCCATGTAAACCATACAGACATCTTCTGAATACACAATTTATTGTTATCAAAAAGCTCTTCAGGTCGTATTATTATACTTATAGCTTGCGTGAAATTTGGAAAATAAAAATTAGGATAAAAATCCTGAGATATGTCTGCTGGGATTCTTAGTCTCCAACCATTGGACAATTCAGAGAGAATGTTACTTGAATTTTCTACTTATAGATTTATGATTAACCATGCAACAAGGAAGTTTAGGACTAGAGTGTATGTCTTCCACTCAACCAATTTATACAAGTATTCTCTTAGTTATTTGACCAATAATTCGCAATAATATCCTGATAAATGTAAACGAAATATTAATTTTGAGGAAAATTGGCTACAAATATATAAAGACATAAATATAAATATATATATATATATATATATATATATATATACACTCAGAAGAATTGCGCTAGGCAAGGAGGCTTTCTCAAGGAGGAGGGAGTTGATGACGGGGACGTTGAGTAGGGATGTTAAGACAAGACTCGTAAAAACTCTGATATGGAGCGTTGCTATGCACGGCGCGGAAACGTGGTCACTGAAGCAGGAGGATAGACGTAGATTGGAGACTTTTGAAATGTAGGTGTGGAGAAGAATGGAGAAGGTGAAATGGACCGAAAGGAAAACAAAATGAGAAAGTACTGGAGATGGTGGGTGAGGAGAGGGGTTGTTGAGAGAAATCCTATGGAGGCAGGAGAAATGGATGAAATGCGTATTGAGCGGCAGTGGAATGTTGAAGAAGGTAATAGAGGGGAGAATGTTGGGAAAGTGAGGAAAGGGCAGGAACAGGATAGGAATGTTGGACGGAATGATGAGAGGAATGAAGTACACAGAGATGAATAGGGACGGATGTAGATTAGGTTGCTGGATTGGGTCTTGTTTGGATTTACAAAAAGTTTATTTGATAGTTGTCCATCCAAAAAACCTACCTTAACCGGTAGATTACCTAATAATAATAATATATTTACTCCTATATATACTCACTCACAAAGAAATAGATATAAGGAAAAGGGATAGAGACACATATAAAAGACAAAAACAGAAGAGGTGGGGAAGGCGGATTCGAACAGATAACAAGTGCAAAAATATTTCCTTGACCGGGACTTAAATCATGGATCTTTCGACTTGCCGGAACGATGCTCTGGCCAGAATTCCCTTCAATTCACTGTAGTCAACTTCCTTTAACCTTTTGTTGCTTTGTGACATTTTCACCTAAGCAATGACCTTGTGAGTTGGTTGAGATTAGTTATTCCTTTAATAATTTTCAATCACTCGCCTGCTTTACGGTTACTAGGCTTCTTTTACCTTTGCTCAATACTACTGCCACCTCTAATATTTCCCCTAATACTCTAACAAAAATCCAATTATGAAGATAAAGTTCACCGCATATACGTGCACAACCATATCTAAGTAGGAATTACTTATCGTTCCCATACGAAACGAGCTGCTAATAACAAGGGCAATGATGAACTGATGTAAAATGAAATAATGAGAACATGAATTGGAATGAAGAAAGAGTCCACGCACTGTGTTGGTTTACTGTTATATTGATAACTTATGGTTCGAGGGAAACGTGCAAACGTGACTTCTTCAATTTTGTAGCCATGATCCCCTACAGTATCACGATGGGGATAATATTACGTTAGCAACATCATCACTAAGGGGACTTGCAATTTGCGATTTTCGCAAGAGTTACAATAAGTATGTTTACCGGTTTATAACTAAACTATTATGACATATAATGAGGATCGTTATTTTGATATTGATTCGTGACCAATGAGCAGTAGACGGACTCGGCCGCATATGACCCGAGAGGGCTCAATCTCCTCACCTTTTGATCTGAGCCATCCTCACTGCTTCTGGCGTCAAGTCTGCTGACCAAAGGAGTAATGAATACCCGGGAAATGAGGTCTATCATCGCCGAGAATTATGAGAGGGTTAACGGTGAGGGGCAAGTGGGGCGGTTGCCGGGCGTGGCGTTGCGGTGTTTACGTGAAAGGGCGGAGGGAGTCATCGGCTTGAGAGAGGGACAGGGGAGGGAGGAAAGGAGAGCGGGGACCTATGACGGAGGGCAACGGGCGAAACTTCTCCAGACTGCCGCAAAGGAAATGTGGGACGGGCCGGGACAATAAACAAAGACATGCCAGCGACACGGAGATGGGGAAAATCCCACACGTCACGTAACTCCCACGCCCCCTCCTCTCTCCAGCGAAACTCTTAAGGAGTGAGAGGAAGGCAAGGAAGAGTGAAGGGGTATATGCAGGAAGGGCATCTGGTGAGACATCCGTCGGAATGCACCAAGACAGGATAACGAGGGAGGGGTTAAATGGCGCCCACATTCTTTTTCCTTCAGAGGAGGTGATGGAGAAAGGACGAACTTTTGAAACATTAGTTTTAAAGGCGGTACTTTAATGAGGTCGAAGCGTGGGTGATGTCAAAGATTTCCGGGAATTGCTTCGAGGAAAAAAACATCACATTTTTCACTTAAACCGAAGCGAAGGGAAGTGTTTTCTTTAGCCCCTTAAGAGAAATAGGTTGCCATAGTAAAGAGAATATTGTGAATATTAACCTTGAGCTAAGTGCTTGGAATCCCTTTGGAAGTGGAACTCCTCCTCCATAATCGGATTCGTCTTTCAAAGAAGGCAAAAATTAGCCCAAACCCTTGTTTGAAAACTCACTGTATGACAACTAAAACAAAGAAATCAACGATTATTATTATTATTAGGTAACCTACCTAACGGAAGAAATCCGTGCTACGTAACTTCCGTCAACCGGAGCAGTGTTCCAGTTATTTTTGGGTATCCCCTCGTGTGTATATGTATGTATTATTATGAGGTAATCTACCGGTTAGGGTAGGTTTTTGGATGGACACAACTATCAAATAAACATTTTGTAACTCCAAACAAAACCCAATCCAGCAACCTACTCTACATCAATTCCCTCTTCATCTCTGTGTACTTCTTTCCTCCCTTCATCCTGTCCAACATCCCTATCCTGTTCCTGCCCTTACCTCGCTTGCCCAACATTCTCCCCTCTATTACCCTCTTCAACATTCCACTACCGCTCAATACGCCTTTCATCCATTTTTCCTGCCTCCATAGGATTTCTCTCAACAAACCCCTCTCCTCCCCCACCATTTCTAGTACTTCCTCATTTGTTTTCCTTTCGGTCCATTTCACCTTCTCCATTCTTCTCCACACCCACATTTCAAAAGCCTCCAATCTACGTCTATCCTCCTGCTTCAGCGACCACGTTTCCGCGCCGTACATAGCTACGCTCCATATCAGAGTTTTTACGAGTTTTGTCTTAACATCCCTACTCAACGTCCCCGTCATCAACTCCCTCCTCCTTATGAAAGCCTCTTTGCCTAGGGCAATCCTTCTCCTTACGTCCCTATTACTTTGACTGTGTTGGTCCCAAACACTTCCGAAATTAATGATATGGATTACATTTTTAGAAGTCATGCCTTTGTGTATAATATTCGAGATTAAGACGAATTATGATTGAATATATTTTGGGCTTAAGTTAAAGGGAAATATGAACAGTTGCTATGGATACCAAATGAATGATTGAATCTATTAAATGAGTATACTTCACTTTCAGATATTTTGCATCGTAGGTTTACTAACTAAAACCTAAGCGGATTTCGATTAATTACACTTCAACATTCGGCAATTTTAATTTTAAAGGCAACAAACCATCTGCAATTGCATACAGGGTTCGTCCGGAAAATAAGTGTGGAGCTCAGGAAAAAAAATTATTACACTTTTACATATCTTAACCTAATATCCCTCAAAATAGGACCCTTGTGAGTCGATACACTTGTTCCAGCGGCGTTCCCATTCCTGGAACGCTCCCGCGAAGGCATCATCGGGAACCTCTCGAAGACACGTCGTCACAGCCTCTTTGACGGCGTCCAAAGTCCCGTATCGCGTTCCTTTCTAACTCTTCTTTATCTTCGGGAACAGAAAGAAGTCCGGTGGTGCCAAGTCCGGGCTGTAGGGCGGGTGCGGCAGCGTTGCCACGCCGTGCTTGACCAAGAAGTCCGACACGACGAGCGCGGTGTGAGACGGCGTATTGTCGTGACGCAGCCGCCAGATGTTTTTGATCTCTGGTCGGACGCGGGCGACTCGTTTTCGAAGCCTGTCGAGCACTTGGACGTAAAATGCAGCATTTACAGTTTGTCGTTCAGGTACAAATTCGTAGTGGACGACTCCCCTTTTGTCAAAAAAGACAATGAGCATCATAAACTTATTTTCCGGACGAACCCTGTAGTTATTCCGAGTTAGTGAATTTTGAGGCTTAACTGGCCTTCCCTTTTTCACTACGGTCATCTTCATTCCATTGCTATACAGGGTATGTTTCGAAAGTATTGCAATTGAATTTCCCGCGCCACTCCTATTGCTTAAAGTGGGGCGAAATTATTGGAGTAGGTGGAAGGGACGCTAAGCTTTGCCGCAAAATCCCAGTTCACTCTAAGGTGTATTAGCGACAAGGCAGTAGTTATTGTAAACCTCTGCCCACCGACCGTGACACGAAAAAAAATGAATCGACGATCGAGCAACGTTACCCGTTCATATCCGCAAGCCTGGCAAGCAGACCTGGCAAGTCCATTACGACAACACGCTTCGAGTCCCCGAGTTCCTGGCTACGCTGCCCCACCAACCCCCTATAGTCCTTACGTTGCCCCAGCAGACTTTTTTTTGTTCGCTTGGATTAAGACAGCCCTGAAAGGAACCCATTTTTCGTCCATGGAAGAGATCCAATCAGCCGTGACGAAGACCTTGTGAGAGGTCCTCGAAAACGCCTTCCAGGGCGCGTACCGGTCATGGCAGAGTCGATGGAAAAATGTGTATTGGCCCAAGGGCAGTACTTTGAAGAATTTGAAGTGTTTTTGCAAATCTGTTCAAAGAATTACTTTAAAAAATATTTTTAATAATTTCGGAACGCGTACACGTACATTATGCTGCATTAATCTGGGACCCTAGAGAAAATCCAGGTTAATTTCTGGGAAATATAAGTACTGTAAGTTTCATAATGGTTTCGGAGTAATTGTTTAATTTTACCATCCTAGAACCTTCTATAAATATTTTAATCACTTACACGAGTCATTTTTTTGCAAACTATTACTTTCATAGATTTTAACTGACTAAAGGTATTAACAATTAATTTGCATACATTGCTCTGAGAGGGGAATTTCCAACTTATTACTTCAGCTGATTCGTCCAATCGCCGTTCAGCCGTTCGCCTTCTTTGAATAGATAAAAATGTAAAGTACTGGAGAATATATTCGTCTTGGAGAATGTAGATATGGAATGTGCGCCTAATTTTAAACGATCAGTGTTACTGACATTGCCTACATAAAATTTGGTTCCAGGTAATTGTAAGACGTGAATGAACAGTCTAGCGTTGGAAATGAATTGGATCCCCCAAGGTAAAAAAATGTAATGATTTCCCTAATGATTAATAATTTCATCAAACATTTTTTAACAGAATTAAAAAAGATTCTAGTGAATTGCATTCAATGTTTCCATGACACAAACAGGGTTTAAAAAATTGTTACAGGAATTCAAATAAAACTCATCTCTCGCCCAAATAGTCACCCACGGCGCTCTTATTTCCAATTGCGCATCTAAATAGAGTTTTCTACTAATTTTCTTAGAATGTACAGCGGAGAAAATCATAATGATATTCCAGCAAAATTGATTTAACCTTAAAAATAGTATATATTAGGTTTTAAATGATTTACCCTAAGTCAAATTTAATTCCACGTTATCAAGATCAACGTATACCCTGACTAACTCCATAGTTTCAGCCTCAACTTTGTGGAAGTTCATTTTAACAAATGAAAAAGAAAAACTTTGTTTCAATCTACCACTTTATTTCAGGTACGACTAGTTTCTAGTTCTCCCCTCCCCGCCCCCTCTTCCCACAACTCCCCCATCCTTTCTTGAAGAGTTTATATACACAATGATTGTGTCTTTAAACTATGTACCTGAGGATGACGCCGTAGCGTCGAAACTAGTCGTACCTGAAATAAAATGGTGGATTGGAACAAATTTTTCCTTTTTCATTTATTGTATGCCCTGACTTTTATATTAAAATCGCAAGATAACTTTAAACCGCTATCCTTGTTGATAAACTCATATATTGTGCATAAGACGGCAATAACTGCAAACGAGAAGCCAACTTCTAAGTCACCCTTTTTGACTTCTCACGCTTTCAGAACCTTACCACCGGGATTCTGATATCATCTCCATTCCAAAACTATTCCCTCGAGAGCGAAACTGAGAAAATCTGCTCGCATTCATAGGATTTCTCAAACAGTGCGGGACACTATTTCGTTATGCGAAATAACCATTCCCAAACTGGATCTCACTTGCATCAATGGGCTACGGAAAACTATCCCGGGATGGTATAGATTTCCGTGAAGGACACCTTAGCAAGGCGTAGTCGTACCGCATTACACAAACGGCGTTTATAACACAGGCCAACAGTGTTTTTGGTGCCGGAGCTTTTAATGTTGATTTAAAGAACAATTGGGGTGCTGAATCCAATTATGACACTAGTTTTTTCCTATCAGATATAGTTTTCAAGATATAGATATGTTGTTACTTACGTAAAAAAATCTTCTACATGATGATATGGGAATATTATATTAATAACACAGGCCAACAGTGGTTTTGGTGCCGGAGCTTTTAATGCTAATTTAAAGAACAATTGGGGTGCTGAATCCAATTATGACACTAGTTTTTTCCTATCAGCTATAGTTTTTAAGATATAGATTTGTTGTTACTTACGTAAAAAAATCTTCTACATGATGATATGGGAATATTATATTAATAATTATCTCATTGGCCTACAATATAGAAATATACATAAAACTTATTGACAGTTTATTGAAAATAAAAGGAACACCGCAGAGTGGTTATAAATTAGTATACTTATAGATTTATTTAACTTTGAAAATTATTTTCCGGAATATATCCGGAATATAATATATTTATATATATATATATATATATATATATATATATATATATATATATATTAAAACAACTAATCGTAAGATGTGCCATATCTAAAAAAGTAGAGCTGTTAAATAAAAAAGGATTTCATATTTGGTTTCAGCTCTACAAATATAGTTAAAATCATCACAAAGATTCCCGGCACCAAAAAAAAAATTTTTTTTTCTAGGCCTGTGTAATTAATGATACCGGGAGCTTCCATATCTATCCTCAATAAAGCTCACACATGAGCATAATTATACTCCAACACGGTTGGTAGTGTAACTTCGTTCTTCGATATCCGCCTCTACCGTACTCCCAAGCACATCTCTCTCTCTCTCTCTCTCTCTCTCTCTCGCTCTCTCAGCCTACCCTCGCCTCCTTCCATCTCTCCTATCTTCCTCTCGCGAAATTAACACACCCCTTACGGCCCCGGACCCTCATCCTATCGCTCCCGCACCACCAACTCCCTGACTCCTCTCTCTACGCGATAGCACACCTGCTTCCCACCTTATTCCTACTACCGCATCCCATCGACTCCTTCTCCTCCTCCTCCTACAAACACTTCAAGCTCCTCGCTCGCCCCAGGATATAAGATCGATATTGCACGCACAGACACACACGAACACGCGCCTCCACGCGCACGAACCACGCCAGGGCTCTGAATGAGGTTTGCTAAAGGAGGGGTCTTGGGTGTGTTTTTCTAAGAAGCATCGCGTTTAATTTTTAAACCATTTAAACGAGATGATGCTTAAAAGTAGATTCGTCGTGAAAAACATACCAAAAAATCTAACGATGCATGCTCATAACGTAAGGTCCTTTTGGTCACAGGAAAAAATATACCCATATGAAACACATTTTATTGGCACTTTCAGTTAGTTACACACCTACTTCACTTTTCTACATAATTGCTGTTCACTTCTAAGCATTTTTCGTACCGCTGGACCACCTTTTTTAACCCCTCATCATAGAAGCTCGCCGCCTGAGAGTTGAACCAATGGACATCGCTGTTCTTGAGTTCCTCTTCGGTTTTGAAACGTTGTCCACCGAGCCACTGTTTCAAGTGCTAGAAGAGAAAGTAGTCGCTAGGAGCAAGGTTTCATCATCTCCATCTTGATGGTTACGACCCAAAAACTCTCGTCCACTGGACATTCTTTGCCCTTTGTGGTGGTCGGTGAGCATTTTCGGTACCCACCTTGCACGCAATGTGTGGTATCCGAGGCTTTCCGTAACAATATTGTAGACAGTAGTGCGTCCAAGTTGAGGAAATTGTTCAGCCAGGCCATTAGTTTTTGCCACATTAGATATCAGCCAGCCACATCGCAGTTTTTGTTCCACTTGCGAAACAATTTCATAGGTCAGAATACTGGGCCTATTACTTCGCTCTTCGTCATTGACATTTTTAAAATCACAGCACCGTTGTCTAACCTTTCCTTCACTCATAACTGTAGGTTTATTAACTAGGCATGGATCCCGATGAATTTCAGTAGCCGACAATCCTTTTGCATACAAGAATCGTATGACAGAACGCACTTCACAGCTGGCGGGATCAACGATTGTCGCGGACATTGTTGTTTGCATGCACGGACAAGAAAACGACTTCTGAAACAAAAAAAATGCTGCTGTAGCTTCTCAAAGAATCAGTAGATGGCGCTGCAGGAGTAAAACTGTGTTCCGAAGTGCCAATATTTAAATACAGTATAAGTAAACGGGTCTTACTTTATGAATATGCCTCGTTTATTCCCATGTCTGATATTATTTTCATGTTTTGAATTAATTTTGGACAAAATTCCAATGAGTAAACTGCGCAGGAGTTGACAAACAAATATTTTGCGTTACCCAAAAATAGCTCCAGTCACGATATTACGAAAGAGATGATTATCCAAGTGTTTTACAATTTCATTCCTTAAGAATCGTAACAGCAACATTAGCAGGTGACGAACAAAAGTAAGGATAATTCTTGTTTTGGGGGTGACTCACGAACATGGAGTGCAAGGGGAGAAAGGGGGCTTGAGTCTCCTAAAGTCCAGCCAAATATACGGCTGTGCGCGCCACCAGTGTCGGTCTTTTCATTCCGACGACCCCCTGGCCTCGCCCTCCCCCCCCTCCCTTCTCCACCACTCCCTCCACCTCGGCAGCTAAGAGCGAGAAAGGCAAGAGATAGTTGGGAGGAGGGGGTGTGAGCCCTTTCCCTCCCTTTTGTTTTTTTACTTGGACGAGAGAGAACGGAGGGTTGAAGACGTGGAGAGAGAGAGAGAGAGAGAGAGAGAGAGAGAGAGAGAGAGAAAGAGAGAGGGAGGGAGTAGGAGGAGAAAAGACGACTGCGTTGAAGATTTCGAGCGGCTCCGTGGCCAGAGTTCATTTGTTGGGCGAGAGGAGGAGGACCGTTAAAAGGGCCCCTTCGCTCCGTCTCACCTTCCAAAAAAAAAACCTCCCTCCTCTCCAGAACCCACCCTTCACTCCACCCCCTTGCGGTTCGCACCCACGAAAAACTCCATTCTTTCCGCTCTGCCACACTACGCCTCTAAACTATGGACCTCCACTCCACTTTCGCCCCTTTCCTACGTCACTCCCCCCCGACGGGTGAGCTCGCGAGGAAAACCGCGTGCCTTCTTTATTACCCCTCGGATATTTCACCCCTACCCGCCACGTCTCTCTCTCTCCACGGACACGTTTGCTCTCGCGAAAGGCGAATTTTTTTTCCTCACTCACTTCTGCATGCTTAAGACACCAACCATTGCGTGAGTGAGGCCGAAAAATATTAATTTGGGGTGCAATACGGTGGAATGAAAGGGTGAAAGGGATGGCGTGATGTGACAAATTAACTCATTCGACATTGCCGAACCTTGAGTTCAGTCAATGGGTTTAATGCCCCGTGATTTCGTCATTGGTCAAATGGACTTGTTTCCAGTGGCGCGGAGAATATGGACAGACGTTTTAGTCATTGTTATATCCCCCGAAGCATAAAGTTTGGTGCTCAGCGATTGGCTGATCATATACAGAAAACACAATAATTTTAATTATTTTGGAATTAATCGATTATTGTGGTATTTACAAAGGTAGACGAATTGTATAAACTACCCCCGATGAACTATTGCAAACTGTTTATTGTTAAATAAAGCAAAATATTGCAAAATAAATGTGAGCAGGAAATTTAGTTGAAACTGTTTTCCCTTAAGAGTCGGCCACGGTATTTCTTGACAATTACTGGAATAATATCGATTGCAATGATAGAAAAATTAATTCAGAAAATTCTATTATTTGAGTTGATGTTTCTTTTTCAAATTTGCTTGTATTTGACTAGAATTTTTTTTCCCTGACTTGTTCTCTGCCAATCGTCATAATTTTAACTTTTATTTGAAAAATTTTCGGAAAAAATGAAACTTTATTGATTTTGCGGAGAGAGTTTATGAAGATTTCAAATATTCTGAAGTATTTGAGAAAAATATCATATCGGTTTTTAACAAAAGGTTAATTAAAGAAAAAGAATTTTTACACAAAGGGAGAGGAAAAAGTTGAAGAAGGCAAGAACGATGATATAGTATTTTAATTTCAACTAGCGGAAATACCGACATGCTCATGCCTACTCAATTTTAAATATTTTTCCTTACAATATAGAGTAGACATTTTTATTGACGTTGAGTATAGAGAGAATTTGAGTGGATTAAAATCTACTTCACAAATAGTTAGTGAAATCCCGATTGAAGGCATCAAATATATTTTCAGCAATCCAATTAAAAACATGAATCATCAACCATTATATTAAACGTTTTCATCACAAATGTTTACAGAATATAAAAAGCAGAAACTTTCTTAACAAGGAATGTTAACCTACATCTACACAATACCCGCCTGCCGAAAAGATCTATATGGGGTGTACATACCTGTAGTCCCTTGCCAGCCATTAACGCATACAAATAAACGTATACATAAATATAAATATTTATTTCCATTAAAATGATAAGGAAATGTACACGTAATATCATAAATATTCATTTAATTTATACATTGAGACGGATGTTTGGCTTAATAATTGAATTTCCCTTTCATAATAATAAATATTAATATCCATGGGATTGATTTTTGTTTGCATGTAGTACATAAAGAAAACGAGCACTTGAACCATTAAATGACGATTTGCGAGTATTCTTTATCATCCCAGTAGAAGAATTTGTATATTATTATTAGGTAATCTACCGGTTAAGGTAGGTTTTTGGATGGACACAACTATCAAATAAATATTTTGTAACTCCGAACAAAACCCTATCGAGCAACCTAATCCACATCAGGTCCCTCTTCATCTCTGCATACTTCTTTCCTCCCTTCATCCCATCCAACATCCCTATCCTGTTCCTACCCTTTCCTCACTTCCCCAACATTCTCCCCTCTATTACCTTCTTCAACATTCCACTACCGCTCAATACGCCTTTCATCCATTTTCCCTGCCTCCATAGGATTTCTCTCAACAGACCCCTCTCCTCCCCCACCATCTCCAGTACTTCCTCATTTGTTTTCCTTTCGGTCCATTTCACCTTTTCCATTCTTCTCCACACCCACATTTCAAAAGCCTCCAATCTACGTCTATCCTCCTGCTTCAGTGACCACGTTTCCGCACCGTACATAGCTACGCTCCATATCAGAGTTTTTACGAGTCTTGTCTTAACATCTCTACTCAACGTCAATTTGTATATATCAGGCCCATAATAATTATTTCAATACCAATTTCAATACCACAAGCAAACTGGAGTACGAGTATTCTGTTCCCTTCTCCAAGTTTTAGTCTTGTCTGCTCGCTTCGTCAATCAGGAGGTTCTCAACCTAAATCATCCAATTTATTGGTCATGGTTACTCTCTGCTCGTAGCCATTATTATCGAATCCAGCGGTATAAGCATATTCCCATTCCTACATAAACGTTTTTCCTATGGATTCATGACACTGGCAGCGTATTCCTAATGTCCCCGAACTTAAGTGAAGTAATACCTTTCTTCTACCTGCTCAAGATTTTTTTCCATAACATGTCTATAATGTAGCCTGAGATCTTTAAGGTTGGCCTGTATAATCCTGATATTCATATACCTAATGAAAGATCTAATATAAGCATAACACCCACTCATTTACTGTCCTGAGTTGCTTAATTAGAGGACATTTACTTTAATTTAATTCAGAACTTAATACCTAATAATTAAATATGACCTAATTTGATAAAATAATCACGACACACTTAAAAATTGTGAATCACAGCTTATATAAGTGTGTCTCTATGGAGAGAACAAAATGTTTCAAAAGGAAACTAAATTGTAATAAAGGCATTCCTAGCATCTTGATCAGGATCGGGTGATATAAGTGATAGGGCACCATGTGAATATGTTATCTAATTACGTTTTACGGTTTCCTCTTTCCTTAACAAATTTCCTTGAAATTTTCTATTAGGATAATGAACAGTTTTGAAAATTTATAAAATCGAATTTTTTTTACTAATTACTCGTATGAAGCCTTAGATGAAGCGGCGTTCTCTCTGTTGTCGTTTCCCTATGCTCAATTATGTGATGCTCTTTCATGATCGATATATGGTGAACTCTTTCACGTTGGAAATGCGTCACCCCTCGATTTTATTGATATTAGGAAAAATACTCAGAAGTGAGTTGTTTAAATGACTGTTGGAGAGATTGAGTTATGGAATTGCTGAAAGGCTACTACTACGTTGCATCATTGAGCGGAGTTTTAGAAAACAGATAAGAAAGTTACTGACCCTGATGTTGCTAAGGGGTAGTCATTTTAAAAATTGCATTTAGATAAAATCTTACGACTCTATAATGCGTAATTTTTCTCTCTGTGAACGGAAGCTATTTATTTTGTTAGTTTACAAAGTATTACAAATATTTTCAATATATTACAGGAAAAACTAAAATTTATTTGTTTTACGAAACACAAATCTTTGCATGATGTATAAAGGCTGTTCTACAGTTGGAGTTCTACACCTGGACTACCGCGACCCACACCAAATATTTAAAAAAATAAATTGATATTTATTTATTAAACATGAATTAATATTTTTGATTATACATCTACGTAATGCTCTGCAAGCCAGCGAGAATGCGTGGGGCAAGGGGTCAAGAATTACTATAGACGTACCATACTGCATAGATGGTTCACACCACACCACACGTCCTTGCGGCGTCTTGTGGAGTATTGTATACTTTGAATGTTTGATATCTCAAAGCACAATAAACTGTCTACCCTCGTTCCGTCCAATATACATAATTTTTTATCTCCCTATCTTGTTTGTCTAATGTACTCCCCTCTAATACAGTCTCCAAATGTTCATCTTCACTAAAATGATTTGAAGAAACCTTTCCTTCCTTCCTTGTATTACGATACTCCCATCAATCTTCTCTCCTTCCTCACCATGACTAGATTTTATTTTTCTGTTTTCTTTTTTATCAATTTACCTTTCTCATCCTTCTCCACACCATAATATCAAAAAGATCCCATCATCTTTTATCAACGAATATTTCCGTGCTGTACTCAATCGTTCTGAATAACAAAGTTTTGACGAGCAACCTCTTAACAACTTCATTCAAGGTTCTGTTTTATCCTGTCCTCAACTCCCTGCTTTTTCTGAAAGCTTTTTTGTCCAACGTATTTCTTGTTTCTTATATCCCTATTCCTTTGACCATCTTGATCCACAATATTTCCAACATAGTTTACCTGTTCCACTCGCTCCTTTTTATAAACTCTTAATTTAATATTTATATTAAAGTTCTTCTTTCTTGGAAGCCACATAACCTTTGTTCTCTGATGGTGTTTGACAGGGTTAATCCAAATTAGGCATGGGTAATTGAACTAAAATAAAATATTGCTAATATGTTAGAGTATAACACGCAGGTTATATGATCCAGGTGATAGATTTAATTTTTATGAGCAGCTTTTCAATGCTTTACAGTCTCTAATTTTCAAGTTCTACATCACTTATGTGGGGCGGATATCAATTGAGAGTTGTAGAATCTAGCGTAAAATTTTGTTTGCTAAGTGATCACATTAGGAATTATTCTTAACACTTGTGGTTGGTAGGAACACGTATATTTGAAACCGCTAATCTAACGTTTATATCCTAAATATTGTTTAAAATATCTTCTGCGACGGGATTTACAATAATTTTTAACAACATCAAGAGAAAATGGAGCTGCTTCCAGTGTAAGCGAACGATTTAAACTAATTTACGACACTTAGGTGACTCCTAACTAAATTCTTTTAATAATCTAGTCAGTCAAAAATATTATCACATATTTAACGCAGACCGCCATGGTAGCTTCATTGGCTGGAGCACTCAGCCGGAACAGCTCGAGAAGCCTAGAACACTCAGCCGGAACGGTTCTGTTTCGAATTCCGGTCAAGGTGAATGATTTTTATGATTATAATTGCTGCTGTTAAATGCGCATTATAGAATGACTCCGTTAAAGTTGCAATGACGGAATCTCCAGCAGTCGATTTTGGATGTTTTGAATCATAAGGCTGATGTTAAAACATTGTAGCACCTGTTCAATCCATGAGGACAGAATTTGTAACAATAATTATCTTAATTCTGTACAGTTCTGCCTGTCGCCGCAAGTATACGTGGCACGGGGATGATTCAAGATCAGGATAAATAAAAAATAAGTCATTTTTCATTATTAGATGTCACTGAATGCGTCAAATAATTGAAATAATGGGGATAATGGTAATTACAGGCACATGAACCGAGATACCTATGTGTGAAATATTTCTCTACTCATGTAAAACATGCAACTACCATATTAACAAGAATGTCAATATTCACATTCAATAATTATTGACCCATGATTCTCGATTTTTCCGCATTTTAAATGGAATTGAACTCTTACCGACAGGGTTTGAAGTACTGAAGAGCAACCTTGAAATAAAAAAACTGCAAATAGAAGGTATTCAAAGTATATATTATTCTCTCAACGATTTCCCACTTAATGAATATAGGACGTTTAGGCAACGGCCACTTTGAATGAAATAGGGAACTAAAGTCGACTAGGTGCACCGCAGAAGGTGGTCATAAAAATCAAACGCATTATTTCTTAATTAACTCCCACCATTACAAAGTTTTCGTAAAAATTTTGTACAGCACAGATCTGAGTTTCAGTTGTGATTAAGCATTAAAAGGATAACATGCCCTGCAGGAAAGCGGAGTCAAAAATGGAAGCAAAGCGCCGGCCGACAAATCTTGATTACTATATAAATCAAGAAGTGGAGGTACATCGAACATAACTTCCGATTACTACAGAATTAAAAAATATTTCCGTGAGAGCCCCAATTACGAAAGGGGATTCGTTTTTTTCCCCTAATATGTGTAAGGGCTCTTCAGCCGTTTTGCTAGTGGTGCAAACTACCTAATGATTTATAGGAATTATCTCGGGTCTCTTGAAAAAAAATACGCAGCTTGAGTTATCTCCACTTTCATGCCAAAAGGGCTAAATTCAAAGTTCTTATCGTCATATTTGATTGAATTCCACAATTGAAAGCATGCCTATGATCAATTTGTTTTTCAATAATATTTTCAAACGTAAAATTACGAATAAAAAGGCAATACATTGCAATAAATAGGCGCAACTCTGCGAAATGCTAAATTTAGCATCTAAAGCAATCGAAGATTCTCCCCGTTTTCGACCTAATGCAATTACAAACTCACAGAAAGTATTAGCTGAAAAATAATATTCTTGGCAGTATTAAAACCAGTGTTAATGAGAATGATTGGTCCGAAGAATTCATGGAATTTTAAGGGAAAATCCTATTTCTTCAAGGGAACTATACTTTCAATTGCTCGTTCAAGGAAATAAAAGTTCAATTTAGGAGTTTTTGCGTGAAACGTACAGCTGGAAATATCACTCAGAAGGTTTGGTAAACAATAACGATTCTTGTACTAAGTGGAGCTACTTAAATACATTTTTAATGAAAGATTATTCTTTATAACGCTATAGTACGTCCTTGCGCTAAGTAACGTGGCTTACGCATTTTAAGTTTAATGTACATTTTACCTTGCGAATGGGACTAGTCAATTCTGGAGACAAATGAAACTCTGACTTGAAGAACAACTTGTGATATCTGTGCTATTAAAATATTTTCAACCGCGTAATAATGTTAATATTTTCTGGATATCATTGATGACTTCAAAAAATTTAGTTCCATATTCTTCGTTCCTAGCACCATTATTTTACATCCATAGTACTACATTGAAATAATCGTTTAAAATAAAATGAAGGATATGCACTGGAAAAACTTAGTTGAACAAATTTATGACTGACATAAGAACTCACAGTTTCATAAAATAAAAACGTAGAATTTTATTTTGGAAATTCTGACGTAATTTCGCGGAGTGCGTTCAAGATAGAAGATCTACGGACACTATCCAACTTATTACCCACTGGTATCATCATATTATACGTTATACCTGCTGAGAATGGACATTTGCATACTACATTTCCTGCAATTATTAAGCAAATTAAAATACCAAACATTGGAGAGAAACTATCATATTCCGACAAGGTTCTACAGCTCCAACAACCGCTGACATCTAAAAAATGATTTATTACTCCTAATCTCTTTTTCCAACTTCCGGTATTGCAATAAAGGCTGCTTCATCACATGCTCTAGGACTTAGAGTGAGAAAGAGCGGAAGAGAGTAGTCAATTTAGATTACTTTTCGTATTTTTTTACGGCTACAGACACTCCAGAAATACACTGGACATTTTAGCACTCAGCAAAACGTTTTTTAAAAAAAGCTAAACATTTGAACGATGGAGAAACAGACTCGCAGTAGAGGAAATCACAACCCGAGTTCCATCCGCTCGTCCAAACCATGATCGTGGAGAAAGGGTTAAAATGAAACGCCGCTGACCGTTGGGGAGACGGGGATGGCCGGCCGAAAGCGGCTTGCAGGGAAGGAAATGAGCAATCATAAAAGAAAAGACGAAGGAAATAGTGTGTGGAATCGGGGTGGAGTGAGTTTCTGTGGAGTTAAAAAAGGGAAGAAAGAGAAGAGGAGGGGCAGAGGGAGGAGGTGGGAGGGAATTGGGAGTAGAATTCGGACGGAATGGGGGAAAGGGAGAGCGGGAGAGAGGGTCAGGGGAGAGAAGCGAGTTGCACGAATGGGAAGTGAAAGTAATGAAGCAAGAAGAAGCAATTAGGGTCGGGGTGGGGAGTAGATACTCGGGTGCTGGAGATAAGGAAGGAAGAATGGGCGGTAATGGGTTATACGATGGGAGGAGGAGTCTGTCGAGATGTAGAGGGGAGGGATGGAAGGCATGGAGAGTGATACGCGCAGGGATATATACCTTGGGATGATCCAGAGTTTAGGGCAGGGAGGGAGGGCATTAGAGAGTGGAGGGAGCGGGGAGAACATCAGATCTTGCGAAGAAGAGAGTGTGAAGGTTGCCCGGACACTAAAACAAAGGGTTAATTTCGTCATTTTTCTCGAGACGCGGCAGGGGAGCTGAGGAGGAAATTTGAATTCGAACGCTTATCCATCGCCATCTTGAATCGGATATTTCATAGCCATATCGCATTAATTGATCACTTCATTTGGTATCTCTCATTTCTTACACACTGCTTCCGTACGTTGAAATTTAAATTCTCGCACAGATAAAATTTCCAGCCCCATACTTTGGGTAGCCATAACAAATGGATTCTGATTTTTTATGCACAGGTTAGCTCGGAAATAATTGGAGCCTACCTGATTAGAATGGAGGATCGTTCTCAGTAGGGTTTAACCTCCTCTTTACATTCGTATCATGAACTCGTAAATTACAGATTGGTATCAGTAACTGTTAACCTGAGTGGGGAGTAATAAATTACCCGAGCGTACCATGGAAAAAGTCGAAGCGTTGCGTGAAAAATACCTTCGAGGATATGACAATGGAAAGGGAAAAAGGTGATAATAATAAATGAGTGATGACGCTCATTTGTTCATAATTACATTAAAGCGATTTGTTTATTATTTTAGAAAAAATTGGAGTCCCTAATTACTTGCGGTATTACAGACAAAAGACGCAGCGCTCAATTCTCAGTAAGATAGCTGCAAGCGGCATGTGTTTACTGTTAGAAGAACATTTATCTGATCATGACCATGTTAACAATATTATTGGAGATACCAATGGGGAATTCAATCAATGAATCCTAGTTAAACAGAAAAAATATTGGGTTTTATATATATATATATTGGTATATTCTATTATAATGATTTTCCAGAAAGAAAAAGGCTAAGCTAAATATTAAAATAGGCGGGGAAAAAATACAGCAGGTAGAACAGTTTACATATCTCGGAAGTGTTTTGGACCATTACGGTTAAAGTGGTAGGGACGTAAGGAGAAGAATTGCGCTAGGCAAGGAGGCTTTCTCAAGGAGGAGGGAGTTGATGACGGGGACGTTGAGTAGGGATATTAAGACAAGACTCGTAAAAACTCTGATATGGAGCGTAGCTATGTACGGCGCGGAAACGTGGTCGCTGAAGCAGGAGGATAGACGTAGATTGGAGGCTTTTGAAATGTGGGTGTGGAGAAGAATGGAGAAGGTGAAATGGACCGAAAGGAAAACAAATGAGGAAGTACTAGAAATGGTGGGTGAGGAGGAGAGGGGTTTGTTGAGAGAAATCCTATGGAGGCAGGAAAAATGGATGAAAGGCGTATTGAGTGGTAGTGGAATGTTGAAGAAGGTAATAGAGGGGAGAATGTTGGGCAAGCGAGGAAAGGGTAGGAACAGAATAGGGATGTTGGATGGGATGAAGGGAGGAAAGAAGTACACATAGATGAAGAGGGACCTGATGTAGTTTAGGTTGCTCGACTGGGTTTTGTTTGGAGTTACAAAATATTTATTTATTTGATAGTGGTGTCCATCCAAAAACCTACCTTAACCGGTAGATTACCTAATAATAGATAACTATTATAATGGCATATCTTGAAACTTCGGTGAATAGCCGTAACTTCTCATTAGAAAGCCTGACTATTTCTCAAAAATCTCACGCTTTCCGTCTTTACAAAATGTATATTTATTTCATGCCTTTCACACTGATTTTATAATAAAACCAGCAGTCACGGGGACCCTTAAACTGATTGAATGACAAAACCTGGTTCGGTCTGAAATTTATCCGTACTTAATGGTTCCTTGCTTACAGTCACCTATAGTACCTACGTACCTTCCAACACCCATTTTATCATTTACTCCGTGTATTCGTTAAACACAATGGATATAATCTGGTAGTTCATCACAATCCATTTTATCATATAAAATATTATCATACAAAAGAATTATCATAAAAAATATCATATAAAAAATTTTATCATAAAAAACATTTCTCCTTTTGGAAGTATTTTAGACGAAAACGCCTAATTCGGTAGTAATTTCATTAAGGTAAATAGCAATGGCACTGAGAAGAGATTTTAAAATAGAAACCGCGAAGAATGATTAACTGATAAGTCTGTTTTAGGGTGAAATATTGCACGGTTTTGACACTTGTTCAATCAGGGGATAGGATTAGCCTAGATTGGACCCATTAAATATAAGGGTGTGGAGACGAATAAAAAAATAAAATAACCTCCAAAAAGTAGACAAACGAAGTACATGGTTGTTAGCAGAATTCAAAAGGAAAGAAAAATTGGAAGTTGAAGATACTGAGTCAGTGGGTCATTGCATTGTGGCAGAGGGGAGAAAGCTGGGTCAACGATCAAGTTTTAAAGAAAAAATAATTTTGGAAGGTATAGGGGATTTCTTGAAGTGAGTTTAAGGAAAAAATACTTAACATATGGAAGTAAAGCCACTTTCGATAATAATTTCGCAGTGTAAATTGCTTCTAAAAGGTAGACAGTTATGTTGTATGCCACCTGACATTGTCTATTTGCACATGCACATTTTAATACTAATAATATTCAATATAAAACAGTATGACCGCAAGTGCAACTGAAATATAACATTATTAGGTAATAAACCGTTTAGTTTAAGTTTTTGATGGACATAACTATCAAATATGCCCTGTTTTTCCTCAGAAAACACAACCCGTATCCTTCATTTCTACATTCATTCTGTCCAATATCCCTATCCTATTCCTTCCCATTCGTCGCTTGCCCAAGGTTCTTCCCTTTATCACAAACCGTCAACATTCCACTATCGATCATTATGCTTTTCATCTATATTTCCTGCCTCCTTATGATTTCTCCCAGCCATCCCTTCTCCTTTCTCAAAGACCTAGCACTCCCTTTACGTCCACTTAATGTTCTCCATCCTTCTCCACACCCACATTTTAAAAGCCTTACATTTACCCCTATCATCCTGCTTTAATAACAATGTTTCCGCACCGTGCAACACTACGCTCCGTTTCAAAGCTTTATCGAGCCTTTTCTTAAAATCCTTACTCAAAGTTTCTGTCACCGATTGCCTCCTCCTTGTAAAAGCTTTTTTGCCTAACTCAATTCTTCTCCTTATGTCTCTACTACTTTGACCGTCCAAAACAGTTCTGATATAATTAAACTTTAACAATAGTCTAGTTTGTGCCCTCCCATTTTCAAATTTATCATAGACTTTGTCTTTCTGGAAAATCGCATAACCTTTGTCTTATATATATTAACTCTCATCCCACAACTATCCAGCTGAATTTCCAATTCACTCAGCAATTCTTGCAACCCCTTGCTGACTAAAAAACTAAAAAGCTTGGTCATCAGCAAACGTAACTGAGTTTTCGAATTTTCCTCCGACTTTCACTCCCATCTCCAGCCCCTCCCATGCCTCCTTGATCATTTCCTCCGCATATACTCTGAAGAGCAGATACAATAACGGCCATCCCTATTCTTACTTCTCTTCCCAACTCTGCCTATCCAGACTGTTGACTCTCCACTCACATCTGAGCACTCTGAGATGTGCCCAGGTGAATTAGCTTCCTGTCCCTTCAAGCTATTCCTATTTTTTGCAGTAATTTCATTCATTTTGCCCAATTTTCTCTGTCAAAAGCCTTTTAGAAATCAGCAAAACAGGCATATACGTCCCATCTGTATATTCCTCCCTATTACTGGTCTTTTGGATGAACAGGTATATCAAAATAATATGAGTACCAGCCTCAATTAACCTTTTAATTTTGGTATTTTAATTTGAATTCACCAAATTATTTTGAATTGAAAAAAATATTGATTTCTTATTTCGCAGATGAAAGACCGAAAGACATTTCCAATGAAACTCGACTTTTGTAGGACTTTTTATGCTCATTACTTCTCAATTCACTCTACCAAACCCCTTTTCGAAATCTACGAAGCAGGCAAATACGTCCTGGTTGTATTCTATATTCCTCTCGATTAGTGATCTCATTACTGCAATGGCATCACGCGTACCTCTTCCCTTCCTAAACTCAAACTAATCATCCCCTAAGTAATCATTTGCCATACTCTCTATCCTTTTGTTGATGATCCTGAGAATAACTTTAGCTGCGTGGGATATCAAACTTATTGTTCTGTAATCTTCACATGACGTAATCTTTGCCTTCTTTGGAATAGGAACTAACACCGATCTCACAAAATCTTCCGGCCAGATTCCTTTCTCATAGATACTACGAATCAGTCCATATATGGCCTTCTTTCCACCTTTCCCTAACCATTTCAACAATTCTCCAGGAATATTGTCCACCCCCACAGACTTATTTGCTTTCATCTCCTTTAATGCCCTTTCTATTTCATCGTCGAGTATGCCTGGACCTAAGCTATCTTCTTCTACGTCATGTTCCTTTTCTATGTCTAACCTTGTCGGCCTAAGTTCTTTACCATACAGTGTTTCTATATATTCCTTCCATCTCTCTTGGATTTTTCCTGGTTCAACTATTACCCTACCCCACTTATCTTTAACTGTTAGCACAGATCTTGCCTTCTTACTTCCCGATAATATCTTAACCTTGCTGTATAGAGCACCAATTTCACCCTTCTTCTGTAAACTTTCCATATCCTCGCATTGTGTAGGAACTAACACCGATCTCACAAAATCTTCCGGCTAGATTCCTTCCTCATAGATACTACGAATAAGTCCATATAGGGTCTTCTTCCCACATTTTCCAAAACCTTAAAATAATTCCGGAGGAATATTATCTATCCCCACGGTCTTATTAAGGTAGACCATATCTTATTATATATTATTTCAAAATTGATTATTTTGATTAACTTCGAGTTTATATTAGAAACTCAAAATTATTTAATAAGATATAATTTTTTCTTTGTGTCAAATTCAACAAATTAAATTTTAAACTATTTTTAAACACACAACTAACTTTACTAAATGATGCAAATAGTCGTATTTCTACTCAATATATATATCAATATTTGTGTATTAGGAAATGTTAATGCATAAAAGGATGGTGCCTTAACATTTTGCCCTACCACCAGTCTCACGAACTTGCAGAGGTATGGAGGAATGTACATAAATTGATAAAATCCTTCCCCATTGTCTATAATAGATAGCCACACATAGGGAAAATAATAGATATAATACTCGACGATTTGAGTCTATATCTGCGTTCGATATCTACTGCTCCCCCTCCCATGGACCACAAACTTGATGCGGTGGAAGGGCTTATGCGTTTCGATGACCTCTAGAGCTGTGCTTGCAACGTAAAATCAGGGAGATAGGGATTAGAACGAAGAGATTTAATATCTCCTTAATTCCTCGTACTGTTTAAGTTTAAAATAGATATGATTGCAGTCGCGAATTATTGATATCTAGTATTGGTAATGTATACATTTTGTCCATATCCTGTATGCATCTTAAATAGACCTATTTTTGTCACACTGTTAGCGCATAATTTGAATGTTGCCCTAAAACTAAATTTTTTTTGGATGAAATTAGATTCTCTATTGATGAATAACTTAACCAGAGAACATGATTTAACAAATACATGTGTAGAGTGCATGTATTACAGGTGACGTAACACTCCCTCCACACGCCCAATGCGGCGACTTGTGGGGCACTACGTAGATATGGAGACGTTTTACTTTTGCTTGGAACGTCATTGAGGTTATTCTCTTGAAATTAGAAGCAGCAAAGGAAGCGAACCGTCGAATATCAAAGAAAATTCCTAGCTAATCTTGAAAATGCATATAATATTACTAAATAAAAGAGGCTTAGGAAGCGTCATGGTCAAGAATGATTCTAAATGTTTTTATAACATTGCGCCCGCCAGGTAATTCTTTGGAAACATTCTATTTGGTGACCTTTAGCTAGTAGGTCCCCTCCGTAATAACTGGGTTATTTCTGTATGTTTTGGTTTGAGAAGCTTCAACGGATCGCAATATATCAAACTAAGACACTAAGTAAAAAAGAACTTTCATGACCGAAGCGGGATTTCAATTCACACAGCTGCTTTACCGAGGCGGAGCGTTGACCTTCCAGGCTCTAACCAACTTTAAAAATATTACAATATAATGCTTTATAAAATGATACAAGCATTGTATTTACCCATTTTATCAAAACGTTTCCCTAAATTTAGGAAAGTCTACGGCAAACTGAGCACATGAAGTGCCAGCAGTGGAGAACCCAATCGGGTCTCAAAAGACAGCATTCAGATTCGGAAGGTAGGATATAAAGGAAAAGTTACGTAGAACGAGAGAGGTATAGGGAATAAAATAAAGAAGATAGGCCCACCGAAGTTAGGAAAACGCCGTTATGATTACAACAAGGAACGAAGGTCTAAGGTTCGGGGCAACTTGGCCTTTGGGGTACGTTCAGCGAGGAATGGAGCGGAAGGGACACCCATAAAAGGAACGCGAGGTTGAGCGGATTCAGATTTTTTCCCTCTCTTTTCTTCATGCAAAGATTTGGAAGGAGAGGGGACAGGCATAGCTCGAGGAAAAATGAACAAAAAAACATACACGACACTCCAGACCCCCATAATTTTTTAAACCCGCGTAAGTTAAGAGTTTCTGCTAATTAAACCATTTTTATTTTCTAACTGGCACATTACTGTTTGCAGAATTGCTGGAAGATTTTTCCCAAAAGGGAGCTGCCAAATTTCCGCAGTTCCTTTTTGGGAATCGGTGAGGCGATTTTTCTGAATGATCTACTAATGTCATCCAGTAAATTCCCTTTCTTGAGGGCGTTTGGCTGGGGATGCTAGAGGGCCAGTCATGCATACGGAAATATTTGTTCATCCTTGCTTGGGAATATTTTTTAGCTAATATACAAATATACTCATATACGAACACACGAGTAAGTGTATACGAATCATAGTAATTAGTGTGCTCGATTAATCAAATACTTAGTACCGTAAAGTACTAGCTTGCCCCACAATTCGAATAGGCTAGGACCCAACAGGATCCTTCCACTTATCCTTCCACTTACTCGCTATGACTGAAGGTAAAAAAACTTCTACATCAACGCAAAACCCCACAAGCCGGCGCAAGGACGTGTGGCAGGGGACGTTAGTTCACCAGCTTAGCATGCAAAATGATTAGTTTACTCATAAAATTAACTACATGTCCGCTCATATGCGAACAAACTCTCGCACACACATGTCTATATATGTATAAGTCATGGCTGAGTGCATTAGAAAGATAGTTTAAAAGAGGTGGGATGGTAACCTATGTGGATAAAAAGGTGTTGGAATTTTAGATAAAAAAGGCGCCTAATTTCTACTATAATTGGACGGCATCGTGCACTCCAGTAACAGTGTAACATTATACTGTCGGACATAATGTATTCGCTGACTAAAGCTCCTGAATACTGGTACATTACACAACGATATAATAAGTGAGATAGACAACTGTTACTTTCGGGTACTAATTTTTCTCTGGCACAATAACCATTCATAGCAGAATTGAGTGCCAAGTGCCTCAAAAGTATTAATGTGAAATGTAAAATCTAATGAATCAGTCAAAGCTACATGATTCATGTATGGGTGTAAAAAATAACAAATACATGCATACATTAACAAATATATATTTAAGCTCAAATTTAAGCAAGAATGGTTCATGATATCCTGAAACCAAAGGAAAGGGATACCCAAGAAAATGCTGCATTTTCGGATTTTGAGAAAATTATCCACTAAGACCGTCACGAAAATTGGCACACATACTAATGTATTTTTGCGTTAATGAGAATTTAACAAGCTCGATTGGGTAATTCCCGTCTAAACAAAAAATAGTACCGGTCAATGAGGTGGAAGTGTGTTCAAGAGTACCTCATAGAAGGATAATAGGACTCCCAATATTCTTGATTTTATCGTCAGCAAGATCTTAAAATATTTGCCGACGACATATTCATTTATAGAGAAATGAGGAATTCGGCAGATTTCGGAATATTTTCTCATTATTTAGGCAATATATCGATGAGGTGGAGTAAAAAATAGATAAAAACACACAAAAGAAAACGTATAGAAGTGAAGTTTTAGAATAAAAGAAAATATGACACGAATATTTGAAAATAGATGAAATCGAGTGAAACACTTCAAAACAGACCAAATATTTGTATGATACACTGTTAAGGTGTGAACCTTTCATGAGACACATATTTGAAGACTATGCGAATCAGCCTAAAAGGAAGGAGGGTTAATTAAACTAATTACAGAAAAACGTGATTAAAATGCCGAGGTATTAATGAGGTATTAATTCTCATAATTTGGGTCATGTATGGAAAAAATGGGAAGTATTTGGGCTGTTTAACAGAAAATATTTATCAAAAGGTATGAAAAATTTGTCAGCCATTCTCAACAACACTATTTCTGATTAATAGAGGATTCTCGGGTCTTCCACCGGGTCATGGGTTCCATATTGGCCGACGTTTCGATGCCCGACTCGTGCATCGCCCTAAGGGGAACGTCGGCCAACATGGAACCCCTGTCCCGGTGGAAGACCCGAGAATCCTCCTTGAAGAAAATACGCCGGGAAAACACCAGATCTTACTTCAATATCTCTGATGCCATCGTTTTAGATTGGCGGGCAGTGACTTTTAATCTTCCTTCCATAGACCGGAAAAAATATAGTTTAATAGCGGGAGGCAAGGACAAAGAATCAAGCGAATCACTGCTTCTTGTTTTTATATCACCCTGGTTAAGTCAGTTAGCTCCAACACCTGCCAGAGAACTTAATATACGTGATCTATTAGCAAATAAATTTAACGTAAGACGACCAAGATATAGCAACACCTGAATGGCCAAAGGGTAGTGTCAGTCAAATTAAATATGATTACTGAGAAAAATCAGAAAACCAAAAAATAGATATACTTGCTTGACCTGGCCGATTGCGACGGATTAAGGCCTGAGCTGCAGCAGTCTTACGAATTAAGGGCAGTAGAGGCAAAAGAGACGGTGAGAGTTTGTGGAGGGCTTTTCCAGACTCCACGAAGTCTGCAGTAGTAAAATACTACCTACTAAGTTGAAAAATTACAGAATGGAACCTAAATGGTACAATTCGGAAATCGGTAGAACACCAAAGAGCATGGTATGCGAAAATGTAGAGACTACCTAAGGAAGTCTAACAATGAACGAAATTAAATTAATTAAGGTGCCATTATTTGTGGGATTATATCATATGTAATTGCATGCGTGTAAAATGAAAGGAGGTAGGTACGCATTTGGATGCGTGTAAAACGATAGGATGTTTCTAATAATGTATGCACTACTGTGGATTTGGGTTTGCATGTTATGTGTTGGTTTTGAATGCGGTTTTTCTTTTTTCCTTTTTTTTGAGTGGTGACCTAACACCCCCCGCCACACGCCCTTGGGGCGGTTTGCGGGGTATTATGTAGATGTAGATGAAATAATTAAGGACAATAAAACAGGTTAAGCCCCAGCAAGGAAAGCATGTAGCAAGGTGCAGAATATATTTAAAAATAAGAGAGAGTATTCCGATCATATGCACGGGAGGTTTAAAGAAAAAAGTCGATGGTGCCAACTCTAAATAGCTGCGGAAAAAAAACTTGCTATCGGTTCAGAACAAGCTGCGAATACAAACGATAGAAATATATTTAAAGAGGTTGACCTCTACACCACAGGTTGCCATTTTTACAACAATTTCCGGCTTCAATTCCAAAGTACTATTAGCATCTACAAACATCCATAGGTTTTTTAAACTCGAAGGGCCATTATCCAAATTCAGAAAGTTATTCTGAAGAAATGAATCATAAGTGATAAATTTATTGAGTAAAGTAGCTTTATTAGGTTTAATAGGAGTTTCTCATCTTGACGAAAGGAATAGAAATAATTTTACGGCCCTATTTTCTCACTTTTGCAGAAACCTTCTTTGTGTACTGAGCACGTAACGAAACTATTTGTATTTTTCTATCCATTCGTAGTTCTGATTTTGTCTTGCTTTTATATTTTTTCGTCCTTTCGGACGAATGTATTTCTTTATCCGGAGTAGGAAGCATACCTGAAAGCTTTATTTTGAATTTTATCTCTGGGATAGACCCGTTATTTGTTTAGTTTGATGAATATCTCAAGGGTTAGCTCCAGAACTTACATCCTTCACTTCCTGAAATTCCATTGCTTTTTATAGCCGTGGAAAAATTCCCAAAGGCGATATTTTTTCCTCCTTTCTTCCCCCTCAAACTCGAAAAAGGACGCTCCTTACGAGAGAGGAATCCTTAAATTCCTTTTCCATTCTAAACTGCTGCGCAGCCAACCAAAGATTATCGCCGCTGTTGACTCAGACTTTGGAGAAGAAAAACTTGGCGTAATTGGGAAAATATTGGATCGAACGAGCATTCACACTTCCCCTCCCCGGGGGAAAAAATAACTGAGGGAGAAACTGACTTGCCGGGAGGAAATAACCACGCGCATGGCGGTCACCAAAGGAGGAAGAGGAAGGGGAAACGGTTATGCGTGCTAGTGTAAGTGGGTTGGTCGGGATTGAGCCTTGAGTAAGGGGAAGAGGAGGGAAATGGAGGGACCTCAAGGGAAGGTCAGGTGGAACAGGAAACAGTGGAGACAAACGAGTGGGAGGGCTTCTGTGAATGTCTTGGGGGGAGGGACACTAGCGTGGATGCTGTTCCGGCTTGAATGTCAGGGTGGGTGAGGTGGAGGGTAGTGAGAGATATGAGTTGGGCCGCGAGACATCGAATTCGATGTACGTGCTCACTTTTCGAAACTCTGGCCATGGTGGCACATCGCATTACATTGAACATAAGCGAATCCAAACAAGAGTTGGAAGAATTGACTTCGAAGGCCCTTGATTCAAGTATAGAGCCAGCAAGCCTAAGAATTTCCGAAAGGCATAGAAACCCTGAGTTTGCTTATGTCACCGTTGGGATTATTATGATCCTAAATCTTATATTCAGATATTAGTTTGATTTGAACACCTAAACATAATTACTCAGTACAAAAGAAGCTACATACATGCATAAATAATCAATAACAGGACAATATTTAGACTATGCGTGAACAATGTCATAAAAAGGACCTTTTTAAGTTGTATGTAGGATAATGAAAAAATATATATAGTAGACTGCCGATAATAATTATCCTCTTGGCGCCATCATATGCCTGTATGTATTTTGATCACTAATAATACGAGGAAGAGCCAATGTATGCCGTAAATGCCTTCGGGCGAAATACTCTTTCTCTGAAAAATCATCGAAACACACCACCAAGGTTTCGTCGCAAGGCAACATTGTCACAAGGATGTGAAAAATAAAAACTTGAGTGGTATCAGCGAATCAGTTTTCCTTCATTTATGCCTAGTATGGAAGGCTTCCACCAAATAACTCCGGAGACAGTGTCCTTTTTTGGGTTAGATGTTAGCAAACAAATCTTTCAGTTAAGCTTATAAAGAGCACAAAAAGCAATATGTTTATTTAATTTTATTTATGGCATAAAATACTTTATAATTGGCATTAGACATAATTAAAAGTTAATAGTACCAGAAACAAATAATAAAAACATCAATATTATATTATTATTAGGTAATCTACCGTTTAAGGTAGGTTTTTGGATGGACACAACTATCAAATAAACATTTTGTGATCCCCCACCTAGCAAACTAATCTATATCAGGTCCCTCTTCATCTCTGTGTACTTCTTTCCTCCCTTCATCCCGTCCAACATCCCTATCCTGTTCCTGCCCTTACCTCGCTTGCCCAACTTTCTTCCCTCTATTACCTTCTTCAACATTCCACTACCGCTCAATACGCCTTTCATCCATTTTTCTCGCCTCCATAGGATTTCTCTCAACAAACCCCTCTCCTCACCCACCATCTACAGTACTTCCTCATTTGTTTTCCTTTCGGTCCATTTCACCTTCTCCATTCTTCTCCACACCCACATTTCAAAAGCCTCCAATCTACGTCTATCCTCCTGCTTCAGTGACCACGTTTCCGCACCATACATAGCTACGCTCCATATCAGCGTTTTTACGAGTCTTGTCTTAACATCTCTACTCAACGTCCCCGTCATCAACTTCCTCCTCCTTGAGAAAGCCTCGTTGCCTAGCGCAATTCTTCTCCTTACGTCCCTACCACTTTGACCGTATTGGTCCAAAACACTTCCGAGATATTCCCAACATTCTCCCCTCTATTACCTTCTTCAACATTCCACTACCGCTCAATACACCTTTCATCCATTTTTTCTGCCTCCATAGGATTTCTTTCAACAAACCCCTCTCCTCACCCACCATCTCCAGTACTTCCTCGTTTGTTCAATATTATAATGTAAACAGTTATCATTAAGTTAATGTTCGAAAATTTTTGAAGCTGGTGTTAGCATACTTTCTATTGCTTTTGGGCTAAACTTTGTGGAAGTTAATGTTCAACATTTATTTTATTAATAACACAATGTATTAAAATTAGTACCTGATGATGACGCCTAAGGGTTGAAACTCGTTGTATGATAATAAAGAACAGTGGATGTATGAATTGCGTTCTTAATAAAATAAATATTGGTGTTAGTAATGCTATCATTGAAACAAGGCTTTCGACCGTTATAAACTAATATACTTGTACTTCAATGTCGTCAATACACCAACGCGTCTTTATTCCACTGTTATATGTCACCCTAGTCATGTGTTTTTTTCAAACTGGTATTTTTTTGATCACACCTTGCATTCTACTTAAATTGAAGGAGAAGGCTCGGTGCAGCACTAAGTGCGAGAATAGGTAAAACTTATAGAGGAGGAGTTCAAGTGAATGCGCTATAATGAAAGCATCACCAGGAAGTAGGAAGGAAAATCTCATGCATAATAGCAAAGTTGAGTGAGGAATGTTATTAAATGAACCCAGAAAAATTCAAGAGAGATGGATAACATACTTGTACTAAGAGTATTTATGGGATTACGATATTTGGTCAGCAACTTTAAGCATAGAAAGGCACTACGATGTGGATGGGGATAGTTTAAGACCAGGCAAACATGAGCACGGGATAAAAAGGGCATTAGAGAAAATAAAACTTAATAAGGCAGCAGAGATTGAGAATATCCCCGTAGAACTATTTAAGGATTTATTAAAACGTGATAGGAAGGATTTTTAGTTATTCATAGCATTTATGAGGGAGGAATATGGTCGAATAAACTTGCCAGTTCGGTTCCATCCCAAAAAGGGAAAGTCAACTGTGCATGAAATATATTAGACAATACATTTTATTACACATATGTATGGAAGAAGAACGGCTAAGAATAAATAGATGGATTGGACACACATTGAGGCACAATGGATTCATTAGGGATATAATAGAAGGAAAGATCACACGAGGAAGACCAAGAGACATGTACATAGGACAAATTAAGAAAGAAGTAAAACAGAAAACTTATCAGGGATTGAGGGAATTGACATAAAATAGAGGCGAATGGAGGGCTGCAATAAGCCAATCCTAGGATTGAAAGTACTGAATGAATGAATGGAAGAAGGGCAAGTCACATAAGAAAATTAGTTTCTATTATCACGTAGACAAAGGAGAAAACGGTAGATAAACGATAAAGGATTTTTAAACGTAGATATGGATGTAACGGTAAAAGAGGGATGGAAAGAACTTGAAATGGAAATGAAAGTCGGTGAAGGATTCATAAAATCAGTTACGTTTGCGTTTAAACTTTGTTGTCACCGGCGTAACTTTATTGAATTTTCATAACCTATTGAAATGAAATGAATTTTTTGGCTTTGTAATTTCACACACACTTTATTTAAATAAATTGTGTGAAAATACAAAGTCAATAATTTCACTTCAATAGGTTAGGTTTTGATCAAGTGTAGTTAGACAGTCACGTAAGAGTTACAAGCATTTTTGAAAGTATTAGAAATTCACTGTGATAGCTATGAGATGAGAACCAATGAAAAACAAAGGTTCTATTAGAATGAAGAAGGCTAAGTTAAACGTTAAAATTGGAGGAAAAAAGTAGTACAGATGGAAGTGTTCATCTATCTTGCAAGTGTTTTGGACGAAGATGGTCATATTATTAGCGACGATAGGAGGATAGCGGCGATAAGAAGATTTGCGCAAGATAAAGAGGATTTCTCAAAGAGGAGGGAGATGATTACAGGGAAGTTAAGTGAGGATGCTAAGAAAAGATTAACGAAAACTTTGGTTTCGAGCGCCGCGGAAACTTGATAGGCGTAAATTTGAGGCTTTGAGATGTGGGGGTGGAGAGGATGGAAAATGTGAAATGGACGAAAGATAAAACGGAGAATGAGCTGCTAGGCATGGTTGGGGAAGAGACAGTTGAAAAAAATTTCAAAGGAGGCAGGAAAATTTAAATTCAGCGAATTTCAATTGGAAATGGAATATTGGAGACTTTGATGAAAGCGATAATGTTAGATTATAATAGTTTAATGTATTGTAGGATGTAGGATCCTTATAAACCTAAGAAACGAAATGATGTGAAGTCGGTGTCGATCCAAAACCTCACTTAACAGTTAAGACTACCGAATAAAAATTTTACTATTAAGAAGTTCCAACTGCTAGACTCTAAAAAACTATGATAACACAAACATATGATACCACTAACATCGAACTCTTTTCCATTTAGTTACTGTAAGCTGTTCACACAACATCTCTGCCACACGATTTCTAGGGATGTTGCAGGATACGATAAAATATTAAAGAACTCGATTGGGTATTCCATGGGATAGAGACACATGCATCGTGAATCAGCTTTTGGTCGTGCCATGGGTTTAAATGCGAAATTATGAAAAATGTTTAGGATGCGCGAGATCGAGTTTAATATAAGTCCACGATACACAAATATAGAATTGGAGATGGTATCGAACTCGGGTTTTCTTTACAAATATCGTAAATGTCTCTATTGAAGGTGATATAGATAAATGAGCGATTTGAGAAATGGAATACAATACTCGTCCGTATGCACGCATAAAGTAAAAGATAGTAAATGAGTGTTTTCATAGATAAAAAAATTCTTGATTATTTTCTACATATTCATTTTACAAGACGATAATTATTTGTACACGTGGCCACCATGTTCGACGTTGAGAAAAATTACCAACTATCTTTAATTCATAATTGCAGTTACACGAAATTAGGCCACAGCTGAATTTACACAATGCCACCAAAGAAGTGTGTTGGACAACATTATTTTTAGTCAGAATATTCACTCGTTTGGTGAAAATATGTATTTCATACATTAATGAAGGCGTATTTACAAATATTCATGGATATCTACATCACGTATTCTATGATTGTATTCTATGATTGCATAGAATACAATCAGGGCGTTTTTGCCTGTTTAGTAGATTTCGAAAAAGCGTTTGATAGAGTGAATTGGGAAAAATTATTGCGTGTATTGCAGAAAATAGGAATGGATTGGAGGGACAGGAGACTGATACGCAACCTGTACATGTCTCTGACTGCTCAGGTGCAAGTGGGGAACGGAGAGTCCGGGTGGGCAGTGTTAGGAAGAGGCAGGGTTGCCCATTGTCACCGGTACTGTTCAACGTATATGTGGAGGAAATGATTAAAGAGGCATGGGAAGAACTGGAGGTGGGAAAGAATGTAGGAGGGGAATTCGTAAAATCGGTTAGGTTTGCTGATGACCAAGCATTAGTTGCTCAGTCAGCCAAGGGGTTGCAAGCATTGTTGAGTGAATTGGAGGTTCATTGCGATAAATATGGGATGAGAATCAATATTAATAAAACAAAGGTTATTCGATTTTCCAGAAAGAAAAAGGCTAAGCTAAATATTAAAATAGGCGGGGAAAGAATAGAGCAGGTAGAGCAGTTTACATATCTCGGAAGTGTTTTGGACCAATACGGTCAAAGTAGTAGGGACGTAAGGAGAAGAATTGCGCTAAGCAAGGAGGCTTTCTCAAGGAGGAGGGAGTTGATGACGGGGACGTTGAGTAGGGATGTTAAGACAAGACTCGTAAAAACTCTGATATGGAGCGTAGCTCTGTACGGCGCGGAAACGTGGTCACAGAAGCAGGAGGATAGACGTAGATTGGAGGCTTTTGAAATGTGGGTGTGGAGAAGAATGGAGAAGGTGAAATGGACCGAAAGGAAAACAAATGAGGAAGTACTGGAGATGGTGGTTGAGGAGAGGGGTTTGTTGAGAGAAATCCTATGGAGGCCGGAAAAATAGATGAAAGGCGTATTGAGCGGTAGTGGAATGTTGAAGAAGGTAATAGAGGGGAGAATGTTGGGCAAGCGAGTAAAGGGCAGGAACAGGATAGGGATGTTGGACGGGATGAAGGGAGAAAAGAAGTACACAGGGTTGAAGAGGGACCTGATGTAGTTTAGGTTGCTGGATTGGGTTTTGTTTGGGGTTACAAAATGTTTATTTGATAGTTGTGTCCATCGAAAAACCTACCTTAACCGGTAGATCACCTAATAATAATCTACATCATGCGTTAATAAGTGTCTCCGTTTCAAGTTTAAAATTTTGATTTTCAGAAATTTTACTCGAATAGAATTTTTAAAGTAAGAGTGGGTGCATGCACTTCTGTTACGATTATGTTGCCTGAAAGAGAAGGAGTACTTAAATTTGCCTATGTGGATATCTATCAATACTATTTTATCATGGAGGTCAAATCTGCCAAAGTGATTTGGGGCCATAATACGTAATTCCCTCGGTCACACGAGTAAACTCGATTGTCCTGTAGCTCTTTAATAGCTTTTGCCTCGCTAGCTCTCTTCGTGACTCTCTAATGGCCCTTATTTTAAATAAAAAATCGTCACAATATCCGTCACGCTTATTTGTATCTCATAGATCTAAACATCTATAACAAACCTGGCGGATTTTCTCTACAACTTTTCCAAATCCATAATTAACATATTTTCTTATGGATCTGAAATACTTTTCAAATATTCCACATTTGGCATTATTAACAGGAAGAACACATCTCTTTAACTCTTTAAAATTACATGTTACCTTTACACGTCTAATGAGATACCAGGTATACATAAATACTACTGAGTTAAAGTACAGTTGTTACTTACAATTTGCTCAATTTTTATTTAAAAGCGATGCATCACATTTGAACGTGACCCAAAGGAGGTGGAAAAATATTGAATATAAGTGGCCAAAAACTAGCACCCTTTTTGGTAAGATCGCAAAGGGTAAGAGGGGGGGGGGTAAGTAAGGGAGGGGATTGAAGGAATAGACGGCGGACGGAGGGCGGTGATGAACAAAGGTGAAGGTTGGGAATTGAAAAAACCGACCCTTTGGCTCACCGGCGTCATTCGGTCCGGCTCACAGCAGAGGAGGGATTATCCTTTCCTAGTGCGGTCGACCCGAAGTGAAGCACGGGGGATCGTAGAGAATGGGGCCATAAGCCGCGAGTTCCATCCGCTTATACAAACGGAAAATTATTAGACACAGATATCAAAGGTTTTGAACGAATATTTCAGTTCGTGCACGATGAGAGATTTCAGTTATAAATTTTAGAAAAAAAAAATGGAGAAAATGAGCAAAAGGAAAATATGGAAAAGAAATTTGGTCAAAAATGATCGGGATGGATGGCGGTAAAAGGTGAATGTGACTGGATTGATTCCGGTATAATTTTGGAAAAGATCACTCGACCCCCGATAATTCCAAAAGCCTTCCAGCATTTGGGAATCCCTTCTCAAAAATTTGGAATCTGAAAATGAGCCCTCTATCCCAAGAGACCACTTGGAGTTCACTGCGTGAGCTTAAGCATCCAGTCATCTAAATCTATACTGTGTCCCACAGAAGAGGTGTGGACGGAGATATTAGGTCGCCAACCTTCAGTAACTGAACAGATAAGGGCTCGAAGTCATTGGTTGGCTGCTATGTTCATCCGGCTTACTTTTTTATTGCTTAGAAAACCGATTGTGAAAAGAAATAATCCTTGAATTCTGCAGTCTACTTGTTCTTATTCAAATGGCGAAACTTATCGATCTCGTGAAGTGCCTAAAATAATTTATTCGGTATCATTGGTCAATTGAGAGTCATTTACTTTTCTAATAGTCTTAGGTCTTCTCTCCTCATGCTTAGAGGGACGCCCATTCTACAGGTAGTATCTCTGTACTTCCTCTAAAAACTGTGCAGCACTCGTTTTCTTATCGAAACATTGTTTCACATATCCATTGGGAGTCTTTTTGCAGTTTTTCTTTCCATCAAACTTTTCTATCTCCGAATTCCTGTTGTCTCATCCATTATAGTAAATTAGTCCATAGTATACTAAGCTATCGGATATGAATTTTTATCATCGAATATACCCACAAAAAAAATTTATGCAACATTCTTACCAACTATCAGGATTTGTGTGGTTTAATAAACTCCTTAATTAAAATATTTCTTCCGAATGAATAATTAGGATCAGGGCAACAGCATGACGGAAGGCGCTAACGTTGCAAAGTTTCCTAGAGATTTTAGTTCGCAAAATCAGCATTCCTTAGTGAATATTACGAAAAACGCCTTCTTTCATTTACACTGCGTTCCACTTTTCACATAACTACTTCCCTTTATTTCCTCATCATTCAAATATGTTATATAGAAGAAGATCTATGCTCCTAGAGTCTTTCACTTTACGTGATTCAGTAAGATACTCGTATCTCTCGTCTAATTCCAAAACTATGTAACTATATACTTATATCCCTCCCATGGACTATAGCCTTGACGTGATGGAAGGGTTTGTCCGTTCCGATGGCCCCTAGATCTGTGCTGGTGGGAGCAATGATTATTACTCTTGGTAGGGTCACCCATGACAGGTCGAAGTTTAGGAACCAGGAATAAAAAAGATAGTCTGCGCAGCTTCTGTTCATGGGCTGCTAAGGCGACTGGTACCAGTCGGAAGGCCATCGAGTGATGGTCTCACGTTAAAAACACTACTGAGGAAAGCAGCTGAAACCCACTTAATTATTAAAACCACTCAATCATTATTCCCAAGATTTATATGATGGACAGAATAGAGAATATCAATCCAGGCAACTAAGGGACTGGGCCCAATCAGCCGTGTGTCGTCTCCGGCGACGGGAGAAGCAAGGCTTCCGGGGTCGTCATCACACGAAAACATTATAAAAAAACCGAAAGCAGTGATACAGAAGACGCAAAAGACGAATAAAAGATTGATAAGAATAGGAACTTGGAGTGCAATATTATAGACAGTAAAATTAGAGAATAAAAAACGAGATATGGAAAGAGAAAATATAGATATTTTAGGTCTATGCGAGGTGAGATGGAAAGATAGCGGGGGTTACTGGAGTGATAATTATAGAGTAACGTTTGTTTTCCCTTCGGTCCATTTCATCTTCTTCATTTTCCTCCATACCCACACTTCAAACGCCTCCAATCTACGTCTATCCTCCGGCTTCAGTGACCAAATTTCCATGCCGCACATAGCAACGCTTCATATCAAAGTTTAGACGAGCTTTTTCTTAAAATTCTTACTCAACATTCCTCTCACCAATTTGCTACTTGTAAAAGCTTCTTTTCCTAACTCAATTCTTCTCCTTACGCCAATACTCGCTGTAGTGTAACAGTTAAAGCTGTTCGCTTCATTCCCTCCTGGAAAGCTTAGCGAATTTATCACACCCTTCCTAAATCTGTGCCTAACCTAATATAATCCTCATAATATACTTAGATATTAGATGGTAGATTGGGGTCAGACACCTTTGCAGTCGTTTCACAGAGGAACAGACGCTGCGCCGACTACCTTTCATCTGGCTTTAACTTTCGACCTATCTGGCATTGATAACACTACTAGAAGCTGTCCACAATCAGAGGGAAGAATCAGAAGAGAAACAGAAGAGAAGAATTCATGCCCTCGCCACCACAGCTCTAGGGGTCATCGGGACGCATCACAACAAGATTGTTGTCCATGGGAGGAGGATTTCCTATGAAAATAGACAATATTCTCTTAAAATTTATTTTATTTTTTTTAATATCATGCAAAACCCGTCTGATGATATTAAAGGAGCGGCATACACAGGAAGGAATAAAAATTGGTGAAATTCAGTACTAAGAAAAGTAGTAGAAGAGAAAGTATTTTAAGAACGATCACAAAAGTACTGTTTTTCTACGAGCACCGCATGGTGAAGGAGCTTTCTTTGAACAAACCATTAAAAATAAGAGCAAGCCTCTTTAAACGAAGGCAATGACATTAAGTTACAATATTAATGACGGAAAACAGATGAACCGATAAGAGAGAATTCTAGCAGCATTAATTTATAATTAGGCCATAAGGTATGATTTTGTACACTGTTAAGTATTTAATCACACCAAGTACTTTTAACATTCATAAGGATTTAAAAAGCCAAAACATACGTTTTAAGTACTTTTCCAAAACTGCCAAAAACACCGTGGATGTTTCCTGAAAAACACTTCGATCAACAAAGTCAGTTGAAAATTTAGATAGAAATTGAAGAATAAGGCATACATGTAGGTTGTTCTTAGATGGAAAAACCTTTGCTGAATATAAGGTACTTAAGGTACCTTCTCAGGAATCAGGATGATGAGGATTTTTTTGCCTTCCACATTCCAAAACCGTAGCAGAAAAACGATCACGTGCTTGAAGCTCATCAAAACTTAATTGATGCATAAGACCATGGCTTTATATGTTAGGATATTGTTGCTCAAACGATGACTTGGTCATAATCAGTTGTCAGTAGTGAGTTATATATTTCCATCTATTTTAAAACATTCGTCATAGGCAGTATCTTTTGTTTGTAGTAAATATCCAATTTTCCTTTTTTCGATAACTGTGCTACAACAAATATAGGAAAATGAAAATCTAAACAAGTGATTACTATTACTATTTTCATTTTCATAGTATGTTTTTGGTGAATAATTTTCAATGTTAACCTGTACACAGGCTAAAAAAACGTGAAATTGGATATTTTGTGGCCATAAATGACCATTAAGCTCTTTGCATACCAATTACTAGTAATTTCGAGAAAGAAAATGGGAATGACAAGTTACTGATTTTTTTGAGAAATGACGTTTGACTCCATTTTTCACAATTTCTGGCATTTGCCTACAACTGAAAATCAAATACATAAGTTTGAAATGCTATTTCAGTTACTTCAATGACATTCAATCGAAGATGACTGGAACACTTGGCGTAGTTTGGCACTCAGCTATGGGTGAGGCTTATTTCGATATTCACGATGTTTATTCTAGCATCCAAAGGATCCAAATGACCTACGATTTTTATGGAGGAATGCACTTGACGCCTTGATTGCTTGAAGGGCCAGGATTAAAATGAAATGAATGACTCAAAATTAAAGAAATTTTGGAAAAGTCGGCAAAGAGAGTCGAAGCAGGAAAAATTGCGACTTTAACTCACAACCTCCACCGCTAGATTGGGATAATTTATAAATATTGTAAAATGGTAAGCAATGAGGGAAATTTAAGTGTAATTTTATTTTCAACTTACACGTTTCATTTTAGGTCTTAATTAATTCGTTCATTGGCGCTTCATCTTTTCTTTAAACCATCCGATTATAAGTTTTCTAAGCCGTTGGAAGGCACACAGTATATATAATAACAAATTGCATAATACAACCTTCTCTTGCCAAAATAGAGAGCAAGGCAAATCATTATGCGTGTACTGAGGAAATAGGATTGGATTGGAGGGACAGGAGGCTGATCCGCAACCTGTTGATGTCTCAGACTGCTCAGGTGCGAGTGGGGAACGGAAAGTCCGGATGGGCAGTGTTAGGAAGAGGTGTAAGACAGGGTTGCTCATTGTCACCGGTGCTGTTCAACGTATGTGTGGAGGAAATGATTAAAGAGGCATGGGAAGAACTGGAGGTAGGAATGAAAGCCGGAGGGGAATGCGTAAAATCGGTTGAGTTTGCTGATGACCAAGCATTAGTTGCTCAATCAGCCAAGGGGTTGCAAGCATTGCTGAGTGAATTGGAGGTTCAGTGCGATAGATATGGGATGAGAATCAATATTAATAAAAAAAAGGTTATGCGATTTTCCAGAAAGAAAAAGGCTAAGCTAAACATTAAAATAGGAGGGGAAAAAATAGAGCAGGTAGAGCAGTTTACATATCTCTGAAGTGTTTTGGACCAATACGGTCAAAGTGGTAGGGACGTAAGGAAAAGAATTGCGCTAGGCAAGGAGGCTTTCTCAAGGAGGAGGGAGTTGATGACGGGGACGTTGAGTAGGGATGTTAAGACAAGACTCGTAAAAACTCTGATATGGAGCGTAGCTATGTACGGCGCGGAAACGTGGTCGCTGAAGCAGGAGGATAGACTTAGATTGGAGGCTTTTGAAATGTAGGTGTGGAGAAGAATGGAGAAGGTGAAATGGACCAAAAGGAAAACAAATGAGGAAGTACTAGAAATGGTGGGGGAGGAGAGGGGTTTGTTGAGAGAAATCCTATGGAGGCAGGAAAAATGGATGAAAGGCGTATTGAGCGGTAGTGGAATGTTGAATAAGGTAATAGAGGGGAGAATGTTGGGCAAACGAGGAAAGGGCAGGAACAGGATAGGGATGTTGGACGGGATGAACGGAGGAAAGAAGTACACAGAGATGAAGATGGACCTGATGTAGAGTAGGTTGCTGGATTGGGTTTTGCTTGGAGTTACAAAATATTTATTTGACAGTTGTGCCCATCGAAAAACCTACCTACCTATACTTCGCTAAAGCTTCTTTTCTCTAAAATAATCACTTTAAATATACCAATTTAACCAGGAGTCTCATTAGGATTCTTGCATGAATGATAACTTGGAGGGTTCTAGTGGGAAGGTTAGTATGTGGCCCAGTTTTCCATACCCAAGCACGAGAAGGATCTTCGGCTTATACAGCCGCAATGTAATTAATTGAAAGCCACTAGACATGTTTTAAATACTTGATTCAATCAATATTATTTCAATGTATGCCGTAAGCAAACCCTTCAAACATGTCGTCTCTTAATAAAATAGGAAATTTGATCTCGGAGGTATTAAAATTTTTCAGGTCAAGAAAAATATTCGATATGCGAGTCTTTTGATAGATTCCTAACACTAAGAGATACATCACCTTCAAGAACTTGTCTGGATAAGAAAACAATTACTTTTTTTTAATATCATGACTGCAAGTTCCAACCGAAGAAGGGTAGTTGTTGGGAAAAAATTCTAAAGTCGGACTAGTGGATGAAAGAGAAGTTGAGAGGCAATGTAGGGTTGAAGACGGTCATAGAGGGGAGAATACCGAAAAAGCGAGGTGGAGTCAGGCCAAAAATAGGCATAGAAGATGAAATTAAGGGTACTAGGAAGTATGCCGGCCTAAAGAATGTGTTATCGATAGGGTCCATGAATAACCTACCCTTAGTTGATAGTCCACAACGGATAATAATAACGGACTACGGATCCCCCATTAACCTAACTAGGAAGGTATTTTCTTCCTTCTACCTTTGTCCGAGAAATCCGAGCTGGACACCAGACCATTATAAAAATATTTTCAGGGAAGATAGTATTTCATGCCATCAGGTAAAGAAGACTCAACTTTAGATTAAACTCTCCTTCATGCAAAATCATTGAAATAATTTAATGGTATTATTTCTCCATAATGCGGAACGTTAGTCTAATGTCTAAGGTTCTATGGAGGTCACTCGTTATTCAGCTCTTTACCTCTCTTCGAGTAATTAATTTACTCCTTAACCCTTTACCTGATTTCTTTAAGAGATTTCTTCACTGATGACTTTGAGTGATATCCATGATCTTGCATGAATTTTAACAAGTAAGAAAACTAAACATATTTTTGAGTAATCTAGGACATTCTATGCTATATGTTTATCAGATTCATTTTATTCCTTCTATTACTGAAGTCTCGTGAACATCTTAAATTAATATTTAAGAATGACTATTGTAAATTTTCTTTGAATGTCCCAATCGTGTTTATCTTCATTGTATTGGTCATACTAATTATCTCAATGTATTGTTCGTAAGCATCTGCATATAAATTTACTGATAAATGCTGCTGCTTGTTCAGTTGATAAATGTTTTCCCGTCAGAATATCCAATACTATATAAACCACCGTAACTATACTAATTGCGTTATCGTAATTAACTGTGAGATAAACAGGTTTAGAGATGGCAATAGGGGAGTACGGAGAGTAGGGATTCGACTACAAATACAATTGCAAAATGCCTGGGGCCAGCCATACAAGCAGAAATATAAACCCATACTTGCGTTCGAATACATGCTATCTAGTACAGAAAAATCTTGCAGTAAATGATCATAATTGTCAAACAATATACATGTATGATATGAAAATACATGTTTGACTTAATCACTATATTTTAGATTCTAAGTTGATATATGGCACTTGGGTTCAATTTGTCCATGATTCCGCACCGTGGGTGGCTTTATCGAATTTGTGCTGTGCCGTTCAAGATTATATCACCATGATAAAATAAAGATAATATTCCATAGAATCGTAAAACCATCTAGATCTCATTAAAAATAAAAAATAAATCTATATACGATTAGTCGTGTAGTGAGTGTCACTACACGACTAACCGTATAGAGATTTATCCCGCTTGAGTGATATTAATAAACGTTTAGGAATATATGAAATTTTCAATGAATTTTATTATAAAGGTGTTTGAACGGCAAATTGCTTTTATGCGAGGTGTGTTCAAAAATTAAGGGGAATTTTTCATTTCGCGGGCTTGGATAGTCCGATTGTCAAACTATTTTTTAATATGTTGGTATACATGCCCCTGAAGTATGGTACAACTCTCAGCTGTTTTCATTGTGGACTTTGTCTGTGACAGCCACTAAGGTTAGACGTGTTTTATGAGCTCGGCGATTTTCGTTTGTTAAAAGAAATGGATCAATGAATTTGCATAACATTTTGCGTAAAAAATGAAATAAAAAATCTTGACAAAGGCCTATGGCGAATCCGCTATGAGTAAATGAAGAGTTTACAAGTGGTATAAGCGTTTCCAAGAAAGCCGTGAAGACCTTGAAGATGACGAACGCCCTGGACGCCCCAGCACATCAACAATCGATGAAAACGTGGAAAAAGTGAAAGAAATGGCTGTGAATGATCGCCGAATCACAATTAGAGAGGTCGCTGATGATGTTGGCATATCAATTGGATCATGTCATGGCATTTTTTCCAATTTCTTGGGTATGAAACGCGTGGCAGCAAAATTCGTTCTAAAATGGCTTTTGCACCACGATAATGCACCAGCTCAGACTTCATTGCTTGTTCGTGAATTTGTGGCCAAAAACAATACTGTAATAATGCCCCAGTCTCCATATTCACCAGATATGGCTCCGTGTGACTTTTTCCTATTTCCAAAAATTATGAGAGCCTTGAAGGGCCGTCGCTTTACAGCCGTGGATGAAATTAAAAGCGCATCGCTGAAAGAACTAAAGGCTATCTCAAAGATTTTGAGAAGTGTTTCGGGGATTGGAAGAAGCGCTGGCACAAGTGCATAATCTCCAATGGGGACTTCTTTGAAGGTGACAACATCAATGTATAAGAGTAAATAAATATTATTGTCCGAAAAATTAAAATTCCCGTTAATTTTTTAACGCACCTCGTGTGAGTTGAGTTTTTTATTACTTCGTACCAAAGAGGTACGAAGTAATGTTAGTTAGATGTGTAAATATTTTTAACGTCTTCGCTTCAGGTATTTTGGGGCTTCGGAATTCCTCGTTATTCCCGAAGAATAACTTTGACTAATAGAAAATTGACATTATGTTCAATTTCTGTAAGATACGAGGCATATTAAACAGTTAGTTATTTGTAAAACTCGTAGATTTCCAACACATTAATTGCCAGTCGTCTTTGCAAATATTCAATTAACAAGCTAAATCAACCATTTTTACTACTTAATGTATGTATTCCATATAAATTCAATCAAAATTAAAATATAATTGAAATTATGCATTGATATTTTGTTTTAAAAATACTACAATTAAAAAAACGTAGTTAACTTCAGGTTGAGATGGATAAGAGAAAAAAAATTGAAATAAATTGAAATATGCGTGAATAAATAAAGCGTTGGTATCATGGCGACTTACAAAAACATTGAGGCTGTAGCCTCAGCCATTTCAAGATCTCACGTGGAATGACCCGTTTTCAATTTTCCCTGGATTGAATGTTTATCCCGAGACCAAACGAGTTTTTCCTATTTAAAATTGTCTTTAGTTCCTGTGAAATTCCATACGCATTCCTTTCGATTCAATTTTCTTTCTCAAACGGAGTTTTTTTCCAGAATAATTAAATATATATTTCACCCGGCTTCTCCCACCGGTGAAATACTTTTCTCTCAATTTCTCCCCCTTGCGTTTTTCATTTTCCTCTGCCAGACTCTTGCGTTCCCAACACAGCTCTCCTTTCACTGAAAGCTCTTATTGCCAAATTTATTTTACGCTCCGCTGAGTTGTCAAGGGGACGGGCAGAATGTTTTCACTCCTCCCACAAGAGGTCCGGTAGTTCTAATATCACCGCAGGGAGGCGTGGCGAACACAAGCCAGGGTTGTCAAGTGATAAATGTATCGTCAGGCGTCGCACCGTCTATACTCATGCCATTAGCTTTTAGGTAGAGAATGATAGCTTTTCTTGCCGCCAAGGAGTAAATGTTTGCTTTTTTTTTCAGTCTTAGGTATCACGTAAAACCTCGAAAGTTTAGTGAATCGGTATGAATCTTTTTGTCTGTGAATTTATGAGAATTTCAAACGGGGTTTGTCACAAATCGACACGTTTTAAGAAAGCAACAGTCAACATCTTCAAGTTCAAAATGGAGTTAATTAAAAGTTCATTTACTCTAAGCTGCACTGAACAACGTACTGAATCTGGAACTTAAATACCCATCAGCAACGTAAAGTATCCCTGAACAAATATTTTTCAAAAATTGTTTGATTTTACTGAGAAATAACTGCCGTTTCATCATTAAATTAGTTAATGAATGAAAATGTTTCAGATATGTGTCAAACATTTTTAATTCCGTTATTATTATTATTAGGTAATCTACCGGTTAAGGTAGGTTTTTGGATGGACACAACTATCAAATAAACCCAATCCAGCAACCTACTCTACATCAGGTCCCTCTTCATCTCTGTGTACTTCTTTCCTCCCTTCATCCCATCCAACATCCCTATCCTGTTCCTGCCCTTTCCTCGCTTGCCCAACATCCTCCCCTCTATTACCTTCTTCAACATTCCACTACCGCTCAATACGTAATTCCGTTAGATTACCTAAAAATAATCGATTGACGTTTTTATAAATCAGACCACTTTGCTTTTCCACATAAACTTTTTATTCTCACGACCGAGGTTTCGTTATAGCATAACATCATCAGGTCTGTCCGTTTTCCGTTTTGAACCTGATGACGTTGTGCTATAACGAAACCTAGGTCGTGAGAATAAAAAGTTTACGTGGAAAAGCAAACTGGTTTGATTTATAAAAACGTCAATATGAATATTTTCCACCAAGTTACGCCAGAAACTGTTTTATTTAAAAATAATCAAGTCCAAAACATACACAATATTATTATTATTAGGTAATCTACCGTTTAAGGTAGGTTTTTGGATGGACACAACTATCAAATAAACATTTTGTGACTCCCCACCTAGCAAACTAATCTATATCAGGTCCCTCTTCATCTCGGTGTACTTCTTTCCTCCCTTCATCCCGTCCAACATCCCTATCCTGTTCCTACCCTTACCTCGCTTGCCCAACATTCTCCCCTCTATTACCCTCTTCAACATTCCACTACCGCTCAATACGCCTTTCATCCATTTTTCCTGCCTCCATAGGATTTCTCTCAACAAACCCCTCTCCTCACCCACCATTTCCAGTACTTCCTCATTTGTTTTCCTTTTGGTCCATTTCACCTTCTCCATTCTTCTCCACACCCACATTTCAAAAGCCTCCAATCTACGTCTATCCTCCTGCTTCAGCGACCACGTTTCCGCGCCGTACATAGCTACGCTCCATATCAGAGTTTTTACCAGTCTTGTCTTAACATCCCTACTCAACGTCCCCGTCATCAACTCCCTCCTCCTTGAGAAAGCCTCCTTGCCTAGCGCAATTCTTCTCCTTACGTCCCTAGCACTTTGACCGTATTGGTCCAAAACACTTCCGAGATATGTAAACTGTTCTACCTGCTCTATTCTTTCCCCGCCTATTTTAATATTTAGCTTAGCCTTTTTCTACACAATATAGCCTTTTTTTACACAATATATTCAAGGTAAAATAAACATCCTGAATTAGGAACTTGAGAATAAAATTATTATCCCTTAGAGCGCATGAAGTCCTTCTTTCCATATCGCGAACTCATATGATTATGTACCCAAAATGTATTCATCAAACGTGAGAATCAATGCACAGGGATGCTACTTAGCATTTTTAAGAGAGTGGTTACTCTAGTTGTATGATCTACCAATAACTTTACCTTCAAATATTTTTCTAACTTGAGTAATAAAACAGAAAAAATATCATTAAAACGAGAAATTGCAAAAAACACGTTTTTTAATGTACAAGTTCCTTATAACCTACGGTGCATTTTGCGACTACTCTATTGGAATGTTACCACACATTCATGATCCCCATTTTTGCGTTCATTTAAGAAAGCAATTCATCACCGACCATTTGCTCAGTAGTTCTTAAAATGCTATCAAAATCGTTTCGATGTGTATATTGTCTTAATCGAGTAGATACTTCAGCGCCCTGGTTCTGTGTTGAATCAAAGCTCGTCTCTTTTCTTTCCACCATAATTCCTTGATGACTGGGTACATAAAGATGTTGAGGTTGAATTGAACTAATCAATAAAAAAGTTACGGAAAAATAAATCAAAAGTATACCTCGATTTCTTTACTTTCCAGATTTCCCAAATAAAAGTGCAGAACCATACTTTTCCTAAACAATTAAAATTTATTAAAATTTTACTCTGATTATTCTCTAATATCTCTAACTCTCTAATATTTTTCATATATTCGTCTGAAATGTAGTGTAATATTTAAGCTGGATTCGACATTAAGTGTTAAAGGTATTGTTTCCAAATCTGGTAATAGGATTATTTACCTATGCATCGGGAAACGTGATAGCATTTGACAAGCGTAAATTTTTAAAAGTTTAAAGGTGTTTCAAGCGTCTAGCAAGTTCTTCGTTATATTTCTGAAATTAATGATAGAATATTAAAAATAAGATTAATATTATATATTCATAGTATTTTTAAAGCTTATTGCGAGCAGCGAAACATGTCTCAAACGTTTACGGAATTTTTTCGTAGCAAACTTCAGAATTCACACTCACGTGCATCATGTTGAGATATATTTCAACAGGTTACTGTGCACTGAAGGCCTCTTAATATTTGAGGCAAAGTTTATGAATATAGTCTATTGGGAATCAGAATTCTATTCGTTATTTAACATTCCTAAAGCCACTATTTCACATTGAAATAAACTATGAATAGATTAATTAATTAAAAAAACTGGAGGAAAATGAAGACTTCCGAAAATTCCAGGCACAATTAGTGTATAATATTTTTACATAAGCCATAAGACTTATGTAAAAGGGCTGCAAGGGCCGTAAAAGCCATAAGACTTATGTTTAAGCCTTATGGATTATGTAAAAGTGTCAGGGTTTGCCTTCTTGCAGTTGTTTAATAAATAAAATGATGGTAAATATATTAAAAAGTTCATTGAAATATCATAATTGAGACTTTTTGTTGCCACGACGGCAAATATTAAAGAGTAATAAACATTGCCTATCGAAAAATGTAAAAAATAACTCCCGAAAATACTTCAAACACGTACAGATTTTTTCACAGAGAATAAATTTGAGCTCTTGAATAAATGAGCTCTCTTCAGTTTTAATTAATGGATCCTATTTAGGCAGTGTTTTGCGCCATGAGGATCAAAGAGTTAGAAACATCAGAAGAAGAATTATGTTTTGGTAAAGAGGCAATCACGAGGAGGGAGTTGATTACAGGAACATGGACTAAGGATTTAAAAAGTAGTCGTGCAAAAATTGGTAAGGAGCGTGGTTTTTTACGGCGCGGAAACATGGCCGCTGACGCAAGAATTTAAGCGTAGTTTGGATATTTTTAAAATGTAGGTGTAGAGATGAATGGAACAGATTTTGTAGAAAGATAGGAAAACAAACGAGGAAGTATTAGACGAGGGAGAAGAGGGGAAAGTTGGGATAAATCCAAAGGAGACAGGAAATGTGGACAGAGAATTTTGATTCGCAATAGGATGTTGGCGATTGTGATAGGTGGGAGAACGTTACATAAGCAAAGATAGGGTCACATAAAAATAGGCCTGCTGTACTAAATTAAGAGTGGAATTAAGTATTCGGAGTTAAACAATGATTTCAGTTTTGGTTGTCAGGTAGTTCCCTTGGGAGAGTCTAAGAAATGTATCGGTATATAATCTTTGCCCATCCAAAATCTAACTGTAGAACGGTAGATTGCTCAATAATTATAATTTTGAGAGTTTAATTTAATTATCAAGGTTACTTGTATAAAGCAGTCAAATTTAAGATAGCTGCACCTATCTGAAAAGGTATTAATTGTAAATTATAAATAATTATTCGTTTCCCTTGGCAATTCTTTCACTGAATCCAAGACAAAACGGATTCTAAAATGAGGGCTTAAGGAGAATGTTAATTAATCGAGGAATGGAATACTAGTATATCTGTTAACTGAATTGTGGATGACTATTGGCAAATAAAAGAAGTTACATGTCTTAGAGAAACAGAGGAATGTAAATGCCGATGGGTGCCACTTAAATGTAAAAATCGATGAAAAATAATCTATGTGACATTAATATAAAATTAGAAAAATTTGGCGAAATAACAAAAGGTGAAGGATGTGAGCACAGTCAGTCTAGCCCGTTGATGCGATAAAAAAATTAATGAAAGTATTAAATTGCTTTTCTATGGTACAGGGTTCGTCTGGAAAATAAGTGTCTTGACAAATAAGTCTTTTTTGACAAAAGGGGAGTCGTCCACTACGAATTTGTACCTGAACGATAAACTGTAAATGCTGCATTTTACGTCCAAGTGCTCGACAGGCTTCGAAAACGAGTCGCCCGCGTCCAGCCAGCGATCAAAAACATCTGGCGGCTGCATCACGACAATGCGCCGTCTCACACCGCGCTTGTCGTGTCGGACTTTTTAGCCAAGCACGGCATGGCAACGCTGCCGCACCCGCCCTACAGCCCGGACTTGGCACCACCGGACTTATTTCTGTTCCCGAAGATAAAGAGAAGTTTGAAAGGAACGCGATATGGGACGCCGTCAAAGAGGCCGTGACGACGTGTCTTCGAGGGGTTCCCGATGATGCCTTCGCGAGAGCGTTCCAGGAATGGGAACGCCGCTGGAACAAGTGTATCGACTCACAAGGGTCCTATTTTGAGGAATATTAGCTTAAGATATGTAAAAGTGTAATAATTTTTTTTTCCTGAGCTCAGTACACTTATTTTCCGGACGAACCCTGTATGTAATTCAGGTTGATGTGATTCAAGTTTAAATTAATAGGAAAAGCCTGTCTTCCGTAAAAGTCAAGTATTTAAAGAATTCTTCCTTCATTTACCTTTTATTCCTCATCTTTTCTGCTTGGACGAAGTAGAAACGTTTCATAATTAGTTATGACATAAAAGGCGGCTTAACAAACTTACGTTATTTTCGTAATGAAATGATCACACATTAAAATATTTACAATTTTACTGAATTCTCTCTTCTTGCTGGTTTCGCTGTATATATTGGCAAAAATTAATAGCACAAAGTGACACCAATATTATAAATGATATGATATACCTCATCATTTTTGTCTGATTTTTTCAATACCGGGAATGTAGTCTTTATGTATTTTTACATACTATACATGCAATTCAGAAGGTATTTTAACATAAAAACAAACCTGAAAATTTACGTATATTACTTGTCACTTTATGACAATCAAATTACTTACTGTATAGCATACAAATGTATCTCTTGTTCAGCTCATACGTATCCCACGCTTGTGCAGTGTTGTTATAGACAAATATTGGCAGATGAGAGAAAACGTTTGGCATATTTTTGGCGTCATACCAGACTTCGCTGTAAAACCTTTGCGATCTCGTTCTTAAGTGGAAAAAGGACGAGGTGGCCATTCTGTAGACTGCTGTTTTTTCAAAAAACTGCTCGTTTTGCTGATTGCCAAGAAACAGTTCCGCAATCGGATATGATTTAATGCTACGCTACAGCCAAATTTGGGGTAGCCCTTATCATCGGAGAATCGGCACAACTGGGGCTGGATTTCATTGGTACTAAATCATTGATGTTGGCTCGCTAACTGCGATTTTGCTGAGGTTCGTATATGTATAGTGCAAGACTACGCACACAACGAGGAGTCTTTAATAAAGGCATTGGTGAGGCACAGAACCGGGTCCATGATCTTTCTTCTTCTTTTTTGTCCTAAATACTTTCTCCTAGTGTCAGAAAAGGCGTTTAAACATCATAAATGCCAGTTAATTTAAATATTCAATGCTCTCACTTTCAACCAATAGGAAAAAGTAACGAATATATCATAGAGAACTCACTTTTTTCTAAACGAATTCATTTTTTGAACCCAATGCCATTTACTGTGTAAGACTACGTAATTTTATCGAGTTCAAAATAATACGTCTTTGTAAAGTTTTACAGTACTTATTGAGCATCACCACACGTTAACAAATATCCGAACGTCATATTTAGGTGTATTACATAATAAAAATACTTGAACTCAAATTGCTTTCATTGAATCGAGAATAAATGCATATTATCTAAGATTTGAAATTATCAGGAGCTCAGGTAACGAAAAATATGGACCTTAAGTTTTTATTCTTTTTTCCAATAGTGACTTTCAATGAGAAAATTGAATTATGTCACTTAAACAACGAGTTGATAGCATAACGAAGGTTGAAAGAAGAATCAGTGATGGTTGATTTAACATTAATGCGTAAATATTAACTTACTTTCATTATGCAAATACTTTTCCACACGAGTAAAGGTTCAGGGTTCCAACACAGAAATAGAGTTAGGACACTTGAAATCAAATGAAGGAAGAAAGGTAGAATGCAAGTTTATTAGTTATGTACAAGTAAGGGTGATAAAAGGTAATTAAAGAGAGGGAAATTGTATCAATAGGTAGGAGGAAGACATTTTGTAGTAGAAGGAAGGAAAGATGTTGGTTTAGGGTATTCTAAGAAATCGGAAAAAGATATTTGAGAGAATACTTTAGTTAGAGATCTCCCTTGAGTTTTCTATGCATTATAATCTATTATTTTCAAACAACTTCGAATCCCAGTGATTGTTAATACCAAATCTAACGTAAGAAAAGAATACGGCATGCTCTTATCACGTCACATTTACTATTCAAGGACAAGCTCTGGGAATTTTAATGCTGTTATTTAAAATCAAAAGGGAAAAATTCTTTACAAAATGGCTCCAAATTATATGAGTTTTAATTATTTTAATGTCCGCAGAGGAAAACTGAACTAATTTAGATCACCTAGGGAATAACCTTGCAAGGTATTCATCCTTTGTAAAAGTATTGCGAAAAAGGTCATTAAAAATAATCACAGCTATTCTAGCACGTCAGGCGCTTTCTCTAATCTCCCCATTCTCGTATGCTCGCCTTCCCACTGACTAATTAGCTGACCGTGTGAAAACTGCTTCTCCGTCTCAATATTCTAAAACCTCTAACGATCCGCGAGATACAACGAGATGAGACCTCGCGAGATGGAACATAACTGGCTGTTTTTAGAACTTTCCAACTAACGATAGCGTTCTGGCAACAACGAAAAGATATAACACTTTTGTTTCAGTCATTTTTATGAGCGATCTATTTTGACTCAAATTTAAAATTTCACTTTTGAGGTTTTGCGAATAATTATATTTATCTTGTTTTCTTCCATACAATATTTCCACATCATTTTTCCTCGGCATGTGCGAACGTGAGGGAAAAAAACAAAATTGACCGAAAGAAAAACAAACTGAGATGCGTTAGGGGAAGTGATACAGTGCATGGATAGGAGAAATGAGAATTAAGTACAAAACACATTCGTTCATTGATATCTGTAACTTTACAATCTAGCATCGATACTAAGATGCAATGGGGTGCAAATTGCGGTTAGATGAATAGAAGGGAGAATGTCAAGGAAGCGAAACAGAGGGGGAAAAAGTATCTTGGAGGAACTTAAGGGAGACAGAAAGTAAGCAAGGCTGAGAGACAAATTATTAAAATATCCTCTATGAGGTTTAATGCAGGGTCTAGGAGTAAAACAGTCCTAGAAGTACTAGGAGTACAACCATGTCCTTCGAAAACCTATCCTTTCCCGGTAGGCTACTGATAAGAATACCTAGGTAAACTATTCCATAGTTAAATAAAACAGTTTCTGGCGTGACTTGGTGGAAAATCTTCATATTGGAATTGAAAAATAAACAACTTGGCTTTTCCACATGGAAATAATTAACTTGGTTTTTCCACATAGAAATTAAGTTTTCATGTGAAAAATTCAAGTTGTTTATTTTTCAATTTTAATATTTTATAGTTACCTTTAAAAGTTTGATGGATGCGGAGACTATTAACTATCTCAGATCAAAATATTATTAGGTAATCTACCGGTTAAGGTAGGTTTTTGGATGGACACAACTATCAAATAAACATTTTGTGACTCCCCACCTAGCAACCGAAACTACATCAGGTCCCTCTTCATCTCGGTGTACTTCTTTCCTCCCTTCATCCCGTCCAACATCCCTATCCTGTTCCTACCCTTACCACGCTTGCCCAACATTCTCCCCTCTATTACCCTCTTCAACATTCCACTACCGCTCAATACGCCCTTCATCCATTTGTCCTGCCTCCATAGGATTTCTCTCAACAAACCCCTCTCCTCCCCCACCATTTCAGATCAAAATATGGTATGAAATGTATTATCACTAGTAATTAATGTTCGTGCAAAACATTCTTTTAAACCAATCGATATACATTTGATCGTAACGTATTTGTTTATAAGAAAAAAGAATAAGTGCATGACACATGGTAGAGGTGATATTGCAATAACTATGAATTTATGAGTACAATCTTCCTCGTATTTTAATTGGGAGTGAATAGAGAATGAACATAATATGAATTGCCTCGAACAATGCATGACGCAGTAGACATAACTGTGCTCGAAAAACTTTAAATAATATGCATTTTTATATTTATTGTACGTTTAAATCACGAATGATTAATGATTCCACATGACAGAATATGCTCAAATTATTTGCATGGATGCAAAAAAAAAAGAAAACCAGCCGTGGAACTGGATGCGAAGGAAGGAAGTGTCTTGGAGTAAAGAGGGGTCTGAAGAAATGAATCTCGAGGGGAGCAAGAGAGGGGACATAGCCTGGTTAGGGACGAGAGGGATTCAAAATTCAATATAAAATCGCTCGTGCAATTCAAAGGGTGGGCGGGGAAGAGGGATGGGGATGGAGGGGCGCTTAATCATGTTTTTTTCTTTCCATGATTTTTTTCCATCAATCCCATTTGGGGCTGCTACTTCTCCAATTCCCTCTCAATCCTTCCACTTTACCCTTAAGAGGATGGGACGCAGGAAAGGAAGACGCGGACATGTAAAAGGGATCGCGGAGATGGAAGGGAATAGCCCGCCTCCGGTAGGCAGCAGGGAAGTTCACGGGTAGGGAAAGAGAAATGATTCGGAACGGTGAGTGGGGGCTTGGGACGACATTGAGAAGAATATCGGCTTTGGGAGAATATATTCCATTCTTTTTATGCATTGAATCGATATTTTTAAAGTTTCGCTTCGCCATACATCTAAGTTGAATAGCAACCCATTGCAAATCCCAGGGATTTCTCTTCTCGATCATACCGCAAATGATCAATCTCAATCTAATGCCGTCACCTCCTCCTCAAGCCTGGTTGAGAATCTCACACTAATAATTTGTAATATTCACCGGCCGTTTTCTTTCGGGTATTTCGTTAAAAATGGATATTTCCATAAAATTAAATATTAAATTGGATGCAATGGACGTTAGTGATATTGGCCAAAAACAAAAACACAAAGAGGAGTATCAGACCGGGGATGTAGCTTGAAGGAAAAGTCAACTTTTAGCAAAATAAAACTCTAATGAGCGACTGAAATACGGAAACCAGATCGCAGTTTTGATTATTTAAGCTGATAAGTAACAGCAACACCATTTTACGATTCCAAATATTATTACAGCGATTATTGATTACGTCGTGATATAATTTGCGACTATCAAACGAATTATTTTATAAAGAGAGCGTCCAGCGCTCATTGTCGGCCCATACGGGCGCACATACACCGTCCCGGTAAGCGAAAACCCACCCTAACCGGTCATTTAACATACAAGATAAAACCATGACATTCCAAAAAACCTCTCATCCGTGTGCGTGTTGTTTATGAGAAGCGAGAAACTTAGGATTTATAGTAAACTATGCTATAACAGAGATTTAGAAACAATTTACATTTAGAAACTAAGTTAAACTAGGCGGTGGAAAGTTATTACATGGCATACGATTGGAAAGATTATGCGTGAATTTGTAATAATGTCCGTACAGGTGGAATTTGAATGCTCAATGAGCTTCCAGCATCGCTCAAACGTCGGAAATGGCACGAATGTCCATAATTTTAAATGTAACATTAAAAATGTGTTGCTTTTATAACGACCATTCAACATGCGGCAGTACTAATTTTATTTTATAATAAAATGCCATCTGTATATAACATTGCATTGGAAAATCGGGGAATGCTGGAATAGCAACCTGAGGTAAGCAAATGCTAAAAATTCGTGGAAAAAATCATTCCCCTCGACCGGAAAACGAACTCGGGCACCACGATTTCCTCAGGGTGTTAGATGACGCCTCAGCTGATGAATTATGGGAAACTACGGAACACGGTTTCGAATCCTTCATACTGGGCGAACGATTTTTCCCACTGTGAATTTTCTCGCCTATTTATAGGTATACAGGTTTCGCCTGTGCAGATAATGAAATAAATTCATCTATACTAAATTGAGGGAAAACTGGTAACTGTTCTCCAGTAACAACATTGATTCTCACTAAGTTTCCGTTCAGTAAGAAAAGTTATGTTTAAGTATGTTGGAAGTTAGTTTCAATTTTGCATGATTCCCACATACATCTACATGGTATTCAGCAAGCTACATCTAGGGTGTGCGGCAGGGGGTGATGCAAAACTAGAAATGAACGCTAAAAAATAATTTTTTATGAATTAATATTTACCATTTTTTTATATAAAATTATTAAAAATGGAGGTAGAGTACATACACTGCGATATAAATAATAAAATGCTTCTCTACGCGTTTTAGACGAGCTGATAGTAAAAAGATAGTAAAATGAAAGATAGACGAATTGAAAGAATATAAATACATAGGAATGTGTACTGATTATTTTATAGGCATGGAGTTTGAAGAGTGATTATTTTTTATTAACATTGGAGTAAATGTACTTTATATTTAGCCGCGGTCATAGATCAATCTTTTTCGTGGTTATTTTTCCACTGTTTACGAGAAAAACACCATTTTTAACAAATTGTGGCGATCAGCTGGTCAATATATATACGAGTGTGTGTGATATATCCAATAATTAAAAACTTTGATATGGAGCGTACGTGGTCGCTGGAGCAAGAGGATGGACGTACACTGGACGCTTTTGAAATGTGGGTGTGGAGAAGAACGGAGAAGGTGAAATGGACCGAAAGGAAAACAAATGAGGAAGTACTGGAGATGGTGGGTGAGGAGAGGGGTTTGTTGAGAGAAATCCTATGGAGGCAGGAAAAATGGATGAAAGGCGTATTGAGCGGTAGTAAAATGTTGAAGAAGGTAATAGAGGGGAGAATGTTGGGCAAACGAGGAAAGGGCAAGAACACGATAGGGATGTTGGACGGGATGAAGGGAGGAAAGAAGTATACAGAGATGAAGAGGGACCTGATGCAGAGTAGGTTACTGGATTGGGTTTTGTTTGGAGTTACAAAATATTTATTTGGTAGTTGTGTCCATCCAAAAACCTACCTTAACCGGTAGATTACCTAATAATAATCCAATAATTAAGTTTGGCTAAATTAATTATTCCGTAATAACACAACAATGTAGTAGGTGTAGGAAACCTGTATTACAGTAAACCATTCATCTAATCTAAAAAAATATGCCGTCTCCCTTCATTCCATTCAGTACGCCTATTTTTTAAACCACTATCTCATCAACCAAACGGTTGATACTCAGATCTACAAAAATTTTTTCTCGGTCCTTTTGATTGATCTCAATACTTACTTTTACAACTATATCTCTTTTCCCATCAACCTCCAAATCCACGTCTCAAAAGTCATCAGCCTATGCACATAATATTGGTTAAACATAAGTGCTTACTTTATCAGAGCGTTTTTCGCATTAGCTTATCTAACACATTACATTTTCTCGCTACCTTAGACTGAGATTCATTCTATATTTTTCAATTCCTACGATGGGCACGGCCATAGAGTTGAAAAAAAACCTGTTGTGATTCTCGGAGAAAAAGACGCTTGAAATTTTATTAGGATGAATGAATTCATCGTACTGTAGAGATGAGATACCTACTACTATCGGGGATCAGTTTTTACTCATACCAATTTAAAAACCATAGGGACGAATGGGAAAAGGCGCGTAATCGAAGGAAGTTGATGTTGAGGGAACAATGGAGGCTCCTTTGGGGATTTGTCCTCGAGTGGGTGAGAGGGTAAAAGGGTATCGTATAAAAACCGAAGGCGTAGAGCTGAGGTGGATGTGAAAGGAGTGAAAGAATCATGTAAGGGAGAGAGAGACAGTTATTGGGGACAGTGGTGGAAGAACTGGGAGGAGGCACAGGGAGGAGACGGAAGGAAGAGGGTTTTGTTCTTAATACTGTGGCAATGAGAAACGGAAAGGACAAGGAAGTTGATTGAGCAAGCTTGGTGAGTCCGAGAAAAATTCAATAGACGAAAGAATTCATGTATACACGAACTTAGGTGGGTTGTTACGAAAGAAAGAATTACAGCCAACTGTACGCAGATCCCCATTTATAACAAAATGTAGACGATTAAATGTAGGTGTACCAAGAATAAACTGCAGAAAAGTCATACCATAAAACCATCATGTTCACAAGAATACTATAATTTAATTGAAACTACCTAGATAAATTATGAATAAATAAACAAATGAATAAACAAATAAATAAACAAAAAAACAAACAAATAAATAAACAAATAAACAAACAAATTAACAAACAAACAAATAAACAAATAAATAAATAAATAAACAAATAAACAAATAAATAAATAAATAAATAAATAAATAAATAAATAAATAAATAACAAATAAACAAACAAATAAATAAACAAATAAACAAACAAATAAATAAACAAATAAACAAATAAATGAATAAACAAATAAATAAATATATTCATTCACATGGGAATAGATATAAGGAAAAGGGATAGGTACTCGAATAAAGGATGAAAACAGGAGAGGTGGGAAAGGGGGAATCGAGCAGATCACAAGTGTAAAAATATCTCCTTGACCTGGACTTGCGCACCGGATCTTTCCACTTGCCGGGCGGATCCTCTAACCACTTTGGTGTGTGCAACAGCTCCCTGACTCCATCTCTTGGCCAAAGATTTCAGTGTAACGTAAGTTTCCTCCATAGCTCGTACATTTCAGTGTATAAAGATTATCTGAATTGACCGGGATTCGAACCCGGATCCCTGGATGCCCATCCGAGTCCTTTAGCCAGTTAAGCTACCGAGGCGACTTCTTAAACTCCGAAATTTTGGGGGCTTTGAATGAACAAGATGTTGTGACGAAACACCTTACATACAATGAAGTTTCTTGGAATTTGTCACAGGCAAAACACCCCCTAGTGTTTAAATTTGGCTTTAACTTCGAGGACTGTGGCGCATCGCGCACGACTACGACTGCCTGTGACGGCCGGACGTCAAGAGATCTGGATTCGAATCCCAGTCAAAGCAAATAATTATTACACTCTGAAATATTTGCATTGAAATGCATATTAGCGGATACCTCCTTCAAAAAGTTACTGTTGTGGCATCTCACAATTTTGTTGGAATTTTATAGGATAATTAATCTTTGCCATGCGCCTTCTTTTGTCAGAATGTTACTGTTGCAGCATCTCCCACAGTTTCTTGGAGTTTTATAGGAAAATCAATATTCGGCATTCGACTTCTTTTTGGTCGTATTAATGATGGATATTCCACTCTTGCCTTCAAAAATATCCTCCAGTAGCTCTCTGTGTGACATATAGGTGAAAGTAGAATTTAATAAACGAAAGATTAAATGCCTTAACCAACGATAGGCCTCATAGAAACGAAGGAAAGTACATAACAACCGGTTAAGGTACGCGTGACAGGACTCGAGTTTAAAATTCACGAAATGAACAATGTTAATATATCAATATTTATAATCTTCAGATATTAAGCATATTTTATGTACATGCTCCCTTTTAATAAGCTTAGTAACATTATGTAATCCAACAACTGCAACACAGCTTTCAAGATTTTTTTTCAACGTTCGTCTAAGCAGTACCTCGAGGTTGAATTTAATGGGATACTTTCCTGTCTGCAGGCTTTAGCCAAAAGGAAAATGTAATAAAGTAACTAAGTAAGTATAATAAGAATCGCCAAGGTTTTCTTCTGTCTACATCTACATAAATATTGAAGAATATTTGAACAATCAACCCATGACAACAAATGTCACTAGCATATAGAGGTTCAATAAAAACTTATACATGGAGTTCGCCTTTCCAAGATTGCGACCATGGTAAAGTGGTATAAAGAAATAAAGAATCGGAGAATAATTAGAAACTCCTCATAATGATAATGATGATAAAATGTCCAGCCCCTTTGACACGAATGGACATACGAAGGGGAAGTCACAAGAGACGGCTACAGAAGCGGAGGAGAAGTGAATTAATTGGGCTCATTTTGAGGCAGAGTAATCTAATAAAGAGACGGGTATGGAGGCGTAATCGTCCGTATTCGTCGCAGAAGAGGTAATTATACAAGAACTAAAGTAAGTTAAGAACTACGGAGAAAATGCTGGATGAAATACGAAATAAGATATTTAAGAGAAAATGTATAAACATAGATAGATAGAGGTATTCATTTGGGCGACATTGAGACCTAATGGTCCCTTCTTCCATTTAACCCATCGTCGTAAACATTCTACATTAAAACCATAAACACAGTAATCAACCCTAAGGTCGGTTTAGTAGGTGACGGTATAGCTCACCCATGTACTGTTAAATACACTTCATTTACAGTACTGTTAAATACACTTGGGATGGGATGTTGGACGGGTTGAAAGGAGGAAGGAAGTTCACAGAGATGGAGAAGGACTTGATGTAGAGTAGGTTATTGGATGGTGTTATACAATGAGTCACAAAATATTTATTTGGTAGGTTTGTCCATTAAAAGCCTACCTTAACCGTTAGTTACCTTATAATAACTATTACACAGGCCCACAAAAAAAATTTTTTTTGGTGCCAGGAATCTTTGTGCTGATTTTAACTATATTTGTAGAGCTGAATCCAAATATGAAATCCGTTTTTATTTAACAGCTCTACTTTTTTAGATATGGCACATCTTACGATTAGTTGTTTTAATATTGGATATATTCCGGAAAATAATTTTCAAAGTTAAGTAAATCTATAAGTATACTAATTTATAACAACTCTGCGGTGTTCCTTTTATTTTCAATAACCTGTCAATAAGTTTTATGTATATTTCTATATTGTAGGCCAATGAGATAATTATTAATATAATATTCCCATATCATCATGTAGAAGATTTTTTTACGTAAGTGACAACATATCTATATCTTGAAAACTATAGCTGATAGGAAAAAACTAGTGTCATAATTGGATTCAGCACCCCAATTGTTCTTTAAATCAGCATTAAAAGCTCTGGCAACAAAACCACTGTTGGCCTGTGTATTATACTATTGAACATGTAAATATAAAACCATAAACACAATAAACAACCCGTACATCGGTTTAGTAGGTGATGGTAGAGCTCACCCATGTACCAAGCCCGACGGCGTGTGAATATTCACACATCAGGGTTGGGGGGCCAGTTCCTTTCCCCGTGCCGGTTATGGTTTCCCAGGTAAATCTAGTATCCGAAAAATCGACTAGCTTGGGTGGAAATGCAGGTGCTCAGAGTGCCTTGTCCGGGAATCGAACCTTGGACCCTCCGGTCAGTAGTCCAACGCTCTACCCCCTGGTCTACCGCGACCCGAACATTCTACATTAGCCATAAAATTTTTAATTACATGCATACATAAAAGTAAGAAGCAGAAAATCCGTAAAGAGAAAAGAATTAAATAGGTGGCAGATACCATTTGACCTTAGGATTAATGACTCATTGTAAATGAGTGGTCATGCGAATACGAGAATGAATATACGAAGTGGATTTACAAATATGGTACAGCGAACTCTTATGATAACCTAACTACCTTCAACAATCCTAAACATTGGGATTCTGTTTTGCTGAAGATAAATTACGACAAAGGCTATATTTCTATGCTCGAATCTCTAAAAGGGAGACTGCAAATTCTGGCTGGGTAAAAGCAAAATTCAGGAAAGTTTAGAACTCCTAACAACCTAGCGTTAAATAGGCCTACCATTACACGCGGCAGTCGTACCCCATAAATTTGTGTTCAAGGGACGAAAATAAGCATTGCGTAACACAGCCAGTATGCTCAGTCGCAATGCGTTATTTCTATTTTCATTAAAATGCATACGTTGCCCTTTTCAACGTAAAATGAAAAGCATATACTCCTTTCTAGCCGTTGAACAAATTTGTGTCTCTGATGTTATACAAAACATTTTTTATATTTATTAGGTAATATAACGGTTAAGGTAGGTTTTGGATGGTAACAACTAACAAATAAATATTTAGTTTCTGGCAATTCAAAACAACCAAAATCGTTCATTGCAACAAGCCCCTATTTATCCCTGTGTACATCCCTATCCTTTTCCCTTACTTTCTTCGTTTGCCTAAGATTCTCCTCTATTACAGTCTTACAAATCCAAATGCCGATAAATATGATTTTCATATATTTTTCCTGCCTCCTTATGATTTCTCCCGACAATCTCTTTCCTGGAGCATCATACAAATCCCCTTTCTTGTTTGTTTTTCTTTCGGTTCATTTCACCCTCTCCATCCTTCTCCACACCTAATTTTCAAAAACCTCCAGTCTACGTCTATCCTCCTGTTTTAGCGACCACGTTTCCGCGTCGTACATAGGCTACGCTCCATATCAGAGTTTTTACGAGTCTTGTCTTAACCTCCCTACTCAACGACCCCGTCATCAACTCCCTGCTCCTTGAGAAAGCCTCCTTGCCTAGCGCAATTATTCTCCTTTCGTCCCTACTACTTTGACCATGTTGGTCCAAAACACTTCCGAGATACATAAACTGTTCTACCTGATCTATTTTTCCGCTTCTATTCTAATGTTTAGCTTAGCCTTTTTCTTTCTGGAAAATCACATAACCTCTGTTTGATTAACATTGATTCTCATCCCATATCTATTTCACTGAACCTCCAATTCACTCAGCAATGCTTGCAACCCCTTGGCTGATTAATAAACCAAAGCTTGGTCATCAGTAAACCTAACTGATTTTACGAATTCCTCTCCTACTTTCTTTCCCACCTCCAGCTCTTCCAATTCCTCCATTATCATTTCCTCCACATATACGTTGAACAGCACCGGTGACAATGGGCAACCCTGCCTTACCCCTCTTCCTAACACTTCCCATCCGGACTCTCCGTTCCCCACTCGCACTTTAAAAGTCTGACAAATGTACAGACTGCGGATTAGGATCCTATACTTCCAATCTATTCCTATTTTCTGCAATATAATAATTAGTTTTTCCCAATTCCCTCTATTAAATGCCTTTTCGAAATTTACGAAACAGGCAAATACGTCCCGTGTATATTATATATGCCTCTCGATTAAAATCCCTATACTGCAATTGCATCGAGAGTTCCTACAACATCCGTAGGGCAGCGATGGCACCTGGTGTTTGGCCATGAACTCGTGGACTCGTAGCGAGTTGTCGTGATGGAGTTGCCAGGTAGCGTAGGTGTCTTTTCTCGTCCTGATGACTCTTTTTTATAGTCTTTCAAGCACATCCACGTAGTAGGCAGCGTTAACTGTCTGTCCTTGAGGAAGGAACTCCTGATGGACCACTCCTTTACTGTCGAAATAGACAATGAGCATTGTTTTCACTTTTGATTTGCTCATTCTTGCCTTTTTTGGGCTTGGGGGACTAGTCTGTGTGCCACTCAGAGCTTTGTCGTTTTTTCCATGGGTCATATTCAATACCCAAGTTTAATAAACCGTGATGACATTGTCCAAATAATCAGGTTCATTTTCAATACGTTGCAAAAGTTCAGTTGAAATTTCCGCTCGGTTGGTCTTTCGTGACACGGTCGTCGTGCACAGAAGTTTACTATTCCTGACGTTCTGCCACTTTTACAGCTTGGAGAACACTAATTCTTATTTTTCGGCAAAGCTTGTTGTCTTCTCCACCTACTCCAAAGAGGTTTATCTCACTCCGATCAATTGGAGCGACGCGGGAAATTCAACTGCATTACTTTTGGAACGCACGCTTTATACACCTATGAAACAACGAATCACTCGTAATCAATGAACGACTCAAACTGTTTTTTGGATGAAATTTGTAAAATACAAGAACGGTAAAATCAAGGTGTATTGATTTTCGATATAGTTTTGAAGATTCTGGCGGTGGGTAAAATATTGTCTACTCAAAGTGAAGACGGGAAAGGAATACGAGTTTCAGACGGCATATATGGAGGTTTAGGAAGTAAAAATTATAAACACTATGTGGATATATAGAATTATTAGCTCTAACTCTGAGAAGATTTATTTTAGAACTTCTTTAATAAGTTCTTGATTTCTAAGAAAATCACGGTATATTCAAACAAATTTGCTTGGACATTAAAAAAACATGTCGTTGATCGGTAGAAAACAATGAAAAGTGTGTGCCCACGAGGCTAAAGCTGACCGATTCAATCTTCCCCATTAATTATAATTGAAAAATATCCTAAAATAAAGCTCAATTCTTATTTATTTTTTTCTATGTTACTTTACTGTTGCACACACATATGTTTGCACAGTGATGGACACGTTTCAATGTAGCCTAAAAGGAAGTAGAAGGGGATGAAGACTTCAAGAGGAGATGGGAGGGATCTTCGCCAGTTGACACCTCTGACTCGCGCAGCATTGCAAAATTTGCAATATGATTTGACAAATATGCCAGGGTAGATGAGTGAGCGTAGAAGATGAAACCTTTTTCGGTGACACTGCCTTCGTATATTGCGAGGGTCGCAAGGAAGGTACGCGTCACCTTTCGTGGAAAAAGACGATCGGTGGCGCCAAAAATTCCGGAATGAAAGCGGTGAGGGTATGAGAAAATGGAAAAGGACAGTTACAAAAGGAGGAAATCAACACATTCCTCCCTGGCTGGACCCGCACCGGAGGACACTGGAGGAATTGAGGAGGCCAAAAGGGGAATAGCCAATAGGAAGCCTTGGATCAGGCTCCACCGTGGCCACAGGCCTATTCAAGAGCGCTCTTATAAGTCTTCAAATAGGGAGTTATGCGGTGAGGGAAAAGCAATATAGGCGGATAGGGCAGCTCAAAAAGCGGGCATAGTGAGAGAGAAAAAAACTCCTCTTACCCTATCTCACTCTCTGTTCTCCTTCGCTGTTGCAAAAAAAAAGACGAGGTGGCAATAATGCGGACGCGTCATCACCCACGCCTGAGAGAACACGCAAAAACGACCCATCCGACCGAGATGGTCACAAAACGGGAGTTCTTTAAATGTTTTCATTTGTCGCACGAATCGATGCAATTCCTTCCGTCCGTTTCATCCATCCTTTCTCGCGGCAGCTGAACCCTACACTCTTCCTGCCTCATACACCCATTCCCCCGATACACCCCCCCCCCTAACCGGGCCTCTAAAGCCTTCCTCTCACGTTCCACCGAAAACATCTGGCCCCTCACTTCCCCCACGCATGCTCCCCCTACCCTTCAGCCGACCAATCCCCAACCAATCCTCTTCCACCACCCCTCCTCACTTCAACACCACCAATTTTCCGTTCTTTCCTCCTCTCTCCACCACTCCATGCCCTTTCCCAATCTTCTCCCACTTTTCGCGAGGACACACACACACGAACGATCGCAAAAGGGGTACCTAGTCCCTAATACAAGTCCCCTCCACACCCTTGCGTGGACGTGGGGATGAGGAGAGGACCGGGGAGAGGGAGGTAGGATGCCAAGCTTTTGGGCGTGAGAAGTAAGGAGTATAAGAATCCACAGTCTCACTCCCTTATCACCGCCTCGAATTTTCTGACCGAACCCCTCCTTCCTTTCCAACCTTCGTTTTCCAATATCAAAAACAGCTTCAGGATTTGGCCCGAGAGAGTAAAAGAGGCAGAAAGAGGTGTTTGGGAGAGTGACAGAGGGGGGGGGGAAACGGGAAGGGTGGGGAGTGTGAGAATATCGGTGTGACGCGTTGGCAGATGGGAAGGTCCACTATATAAAGGCGGAGGAGAGGAGAGTGGGGACATTTTTCGGCTTGACAAATATATGGCGCGACTCTCTTTGTATTTTCTCTCTCCCTCCACACTCTACCGCTCTCTCCGTCCCTCCACGGAGAGAGTGAGAGACTGACTGAGGTCAAGGACGAAGGAACATGTACAACTATGACGTAATATAATTATGAACTAGGCCAAAAATGAAAAATAATCTTTAATTTTCACACCATTTAACATCAAAAACGCGACTAAGCTGTGAATGATATCAATTTAAGAAATTCGGGCGTGAATGCATGTTTATACGGATACATTCAGGCAAATTTGAACTAAAATTATGAAAACATTTTCTTAACTGCCGAAGCACACAAAAGAGCCTAGAGATGTTTGGCCCTTTTTCACGTAGACTGTACACATATGTCGGCAATAGCTTAACGGTTGACTTTCCTATAGATAGGCCGAAGGTTAGGAGCCAGACAAAAGGTAGTCCACGCAGCGTCTGTTCCTCAGTGAGGCGGCTGCAATGGCGTCTGACCCCAGTGGGGCGGCCATTAAGTGATGGTGTCACGTTAAAAACACTATTGAGGAAGGCAACGGGAAACCACCTCAATTATCGTTCCCAAGAAAATATGATGGACGCAAAACAGAAATTGAGTCCTGGCAACTGCGGGACTCGGCCCAAGGGGCCGTGTGTCGTGCCCGGCAGCGGGGGAGGCAAGGCTTCCGCGGTCGTCATCCCACGAAATCCTTGCGGGGGAGAAATAACAGCAGCAGGACAGAAGATGCAGAAGAAGACGAAAGTAGTTAGAATAGGAACCTGGAACGTCAGGACAATGTTGAGGAGAGGCAAATTAGAAAATATTAAGCGAGAGATGGAAAGATGTAACATAGATGTTTTAGGCCTCTGCGAGGTGAGATGGAAGGATAGCGGGGATTACTGGAGTGACAATTATAGAGTAATATACAGCGGCGGGGACGAGAGCCAACGAGGGGTTGCCGTAATTTTAAATAAAGGATAGGAAGTCGATAGGATGTATGATGAGTTAGAGGATATCATCGCGAGTGTTCCTGCAGGGAAACATTTGATAGTGATGGGGGATTGGAATGCGACGGTAGGTGAAGGAAGAGATGGTGGTGAGGTGGGGGACTATGGGTTAGGCACGAGGAATGAACGCGGGGAGAAAGCAATTGAATTCTGCAGGAGACAGGGGTTAGTCATCACTAACACATGGTTTAGACACCACAAAAGGCGTAGGTATACATGGAAAATGCCAGGTGACTCAGAAAGGTATCAGTTAGATTATATAATGGTTAGGCACAGGTTTAGGAACAGTGTGATAAATTCGCACAGTTTCCCAGGAGCGGATGCGGGCTCTGACCACAATTTAGTTGTTATGAAATGTAATGTTCGTTTCAAGAAGATAAGGCAAGGGCGGCGGGTTAAAAAATGGAATTTAGAAGCAGTAAATGAATTAACGAGGAAGGAGTATCAGGAGGCTGTAGAGAAAATGATGGATGACGGTAAAGAACTGAGTACTATCGAAGAAAAATGGGAATGTATCAAGAAAGGGATACTGGAAGCCGCTAAAGACACTATAGGAACCGTTAACGGGAAAAGGATAAGGAAACCATGGGTAACGGATGAGATGATTGCAAAGATGGATGAGAGAAGAAGATGGAAAAATGTAAACACAGAGTTAGGCAAAATGAAGTACAAAGAGTTAAACAATAAATTGAGAAGGGCCACAAATAAAGCAAAAGAAGAATGGTGGAAAACGCAATGCGAGGATATGGAAAGTTTACAGAAGAAGGGTGAAATTGGTGCTCTATACAGCAAGGTTAAGTTATTATCGGGAAGTAGGAAGGCAAGATGTGTGCTAACAGTTAAAGATAAATGGGGTAAGATAATAGTTGAACCAGGAAAAATCCAAGAGAGATGGAAGGAATATATAGAAACACTGTATGGTAAAGAACTTAGGCCGACAAGGCTAGACATAGAAAAGGAACATGACGTAGAAGAAGATAGCTTAGGTCCAGGCATACTCGACGATGAAATAGAAAGGGCATTAAAGGAGATGAAAGCAAATAAGGCTGTGGGGCTGGACAATATTCCTGTAGAAATGTTGAAATGGTTAGGGAAAGGTGGGAAGAAGGCCATATATGGACTGATTCGTAGTATCTATGAGGAAGGAATCTGGCCGGAAGATTTTGTGAGATCGGTGTTAGTTCCTATTCCAAAAAAGGCAAAGGCTTCGTCATGTGAGGATTACAGAACAATAAGTTTGATATCCCACGCAGCTAAAGTTATTCTCAGGATCATCAACAAAAGGATAGAGAGTAAGGCAAATGATTACTTAGGGGATGATCAGTTTGGGTTCAGGAAAGGAAGAGGTACGCGTGATGCCATTGCAGTAATGAGATCACTAGTCGAGAGGAATATAGAATACAATCAGGACGTTTTTGCCTGTTTTGTAGATTTTGAAAAAGCGTTTGATAGAGTGAATTGGGAAAAATTAATGCGTGTATTGCAGAAAATAGGAATGGATTGGAGGGACAGGAGACTGATCCGCAACCTGTACATGTCTCAGACTGCTCAGGTGCGAGTGGGGAACGGAGAGTCCGGATGGGCAGTGTTAGGAAGAGGTGTAAGGTAGGGTTGCCCATTGTCACCGGTACTGTTCAACGTATATGTAGAGGAAATGATTAAAGAGGCATGGGAAGAACTGGAGGTAGGAATGAAAGTCGGAGGGGAATTCGTAAAATCGGTTAGGTTTGCTGATGACCAAGCATTAGTTGCTCAGTCAGCCAAGGGGTTGCAAGCATTGTTGAGTGAATTGGAGGTTCAGTGCGATAAATATGGGATGAGAATAAATATTAATAAAACAAAGGTTATGCGATTTTCCAGAAAGAAAAAGGCTAAGCTAAATATTAAAATAGGCGGGGAAAGAATAGAGCAGGTAGAGCAGTTTACATATCTCGGAAGTGTTTTGGACCAACACGGTCAAAGTGGTAGGGACGTAAGGAGAAGAATTGCGCTAGGCAAGGAGGCTTTCTCAAGGAGGAGGGAGTTGATGACGGGGACGTTGAGTAGGGATGTTAAGACAAGACTCGTAAAAACTCTGATATGGAGCGTAGCTATGTACGGCGCGGAAACGTGGTCGCTGAAGCAGGAGGATAGACGTAGATTGGAGGCTTTTGAAATGTGGGTGTGGAGAAGAATGGAAAAGGTGAAATGGACCGAAAGGAAAACAAATGAGGAAGTACTAGAAATGGTGGGGGAGGAGAGGGGTTTGTTGAGAGAAATCCTATGGAGGCAGGAAAAATGGATGAAAGGCGTATTGAGCGGTAGTGGAATGTTGAAGAGGGTAATAGAGGGAAGAATGTTGGGCAAGCGAGGTAAGGGTAGGAACAGGATAGGGATGTTGGACGAGATGAAGGGAGGAAAGAAGCACACCGAGATGAAGAGGGACCTGTTATAGATTAGTTTGCTAGGTGGGGAGTCACAAAATGTTTATTTGATAGTTGGGTCCATCCAAAAACCTACCTTAACCGGTAGATTACCTAAAAAAATATATGTATATTTTTTAAAATATACATTATTTTCACACATATAAATAGATATATAAGGAAAGGGGATAGGAAAACACATAAAAGACCAACACAGGAAAGGTGGGGAAGTCGGATTTGAGCAGATCACAAATGTAAAATTATTTCCTTATCCGGAATATATTTTTACATTTATGATCTGCTCAAATCCACCTTCCCCACCTTTCCTGTGTTGGTCTTTTATGTGTTTTCCTATCCTCTTTCCTTAATAATCTAGTTCTATGTGTGAAAATAATATTTGTTCACCGTTTGGCGGAATTTTCGTGTTTGAATATGTATTAATATATATATATATATATATATATATATATATATATATATATATATATGTATATAAACACATTAATTTTACAATTTTACATAGGCCAGAGCTCCACACCCCTGAATCTCAGGATAAACAATCATCGCGCCTCATGCCATCCGTCTTCCCCGTTTGCGGGTCTTCCCTTCCCAAAACATGCCTCCCACCACAACACCCCCTGTTTCCGTTCTAGCATACCTTCCCCCAGCCGATAAACCTATAAAATTAAAAACGAGGGAAATGGCATTTATATGGCTGTGCAAAGCCTATCAACATCCGGGTCTCAAAGTCGTTCACTAATTATAGAGGGCTGAAGTGGAGAGGTGTGCATTTGTTTCATGCGGGATAGTGGGATATCTTGTTCAACCGCATATGTTTTGTCATTCTTGGCCTGGGTTTTGACTTCTCGAGTCCTAATGATAACTTTGTGAGTTGACACCTGGGTCGTAGATGTTGTAATATCTGTGAATGAATTATTTGTTTTCTGTGTCGCTTGGAACTATTTCCACATCCTCCCTCTCATTCCTATCCCATCTCCGCTACCTTCTGGCCTCCCTCCTCCGTTCCCCTTCCACAACCTTTTCTTTCCCCCCTCCCCCATCACCCGTTCTCCCCTTCCTCCGTCCCCTTCTCCCCTTCTCTCTCTCTCTCCCACATACCTTTCACCAGTCAGTCCTAACTAAACTTCCGAGGAAGACGGAGCACAATTCCGTCGAAATTATCAAGAAATAACGTGTGAGTGTTCCTTTTATGTGTTCTCATATTGCGCGTTGCTGTCTAACATTTGTAATTAACACTTCCGTGTTACTTCGAAGAAATCATTAAAAAAATGTATATATATATATATATGTATATATAAGTATGTATGTATATATATATATATATATATATATATATATATATATATATATATATACAAACACAGAGACACAGTATTATTAGGATCGACCCTTTATCCAATATGTTTTCTTCGTTAGTGCTGTTAAAATTTCATTACATTAACTTGGTAGGATTACTTTAAAAATACGAAAACTAAATATATTTCAATTCTATGTGATATGTAAATGTCAATAGGTTTTTTTTACCATTATATATCGATTTAATTTATTCTTTAAGCACTCGATCCATATAGCTTCGTGCAAAGTTACATTTACTATAAATTGCTAATGAATGAAACAACTATTATTGCTAATTTAAAAATATGTATTATGTATCCAATTATTAAGTGGTTTTTTTAGTCTGATTTTCCAATCGTAAATCATTAGCCGTTGGTATGAATATTTGGAATATTTGATAATTCCATTTTAATTGGATTTTTATAGGCATCGAAGATGTTTTTATATTTTAATGTGGATGCATGTGATCGTATTAATATTGAAAACCATGGCAAAACTTGATTTAGAACCCCGATAATTGAGGTGTATATTAAAAAAAACGTAGCTAACTTTCATGTCTAATTAAGCACAAAATCGCCAAAAATAATGCGGCGTTCAGAAGGTCAACCATTTACTTATGCCGGAAGTGGGTAGAATTGAAAAATGTGCACGCTGTAAATTACTCAGAAATAGTGCCTCTTTAATTAATAGTAGGAATGGTAGCAGTATCTAGGGTACTATAAAAATAATACTGGTCACTAAGCCATTAACGGAGGTCTTGCCGACGCAAAAATAGAATTGTGACCGCTCTATGCATCAATCTGTCATGTATCTGCCTGAAGCAATCACCTATACTCCCCACACTGGAGCATTAGTGGTCATCACTGAGTGCAACGCTTCTCCTACCTCAAAACTGAAGTAATTAGAAAGGACAGATAGAGTTATACGCTCGTTAATGTTACGGCGCCATATAACAAGATTTATTACCTCGTTAGGATATTTGTGAAGGTTCAACTCACACCTTAGGCATGGCTTTCATATCTCCAATGCTGTATCTATTTCTAATTTTTTCATCAGCTGGAAATTGCTTATCTAATTGCAGTATTTGTATCGCAATAAGAGAACTCTGGCAACGATCCTGTATATGCTAAGTTTTCTTTCATTTTTCTAAAAATCAGAGTAATAAATCATTCATGGGGAGTTATTCGGAAATAGTACCATACAAAGTTTGATTTTTGAAATAATCAAGCATTTCACATTTCATTCTTTTGTTTCGGAAAAATTCTTCAAACCAATTTGTTGATCCAAGCTAATGATCTACCAACACGGTTTCTTATCGTGAATTATCCACAAACAATTGTTGATTAGGAATAAATTTGGATTTTCAGGTACTAGGAATGTTTAAAACAAGTAAAACAATCCAGGATGAATCCAACTCGAGACTAAAAAATATAACAGTTGCTAAATATTAAAATAGGCGGGGAAAAAATAGAGCAGGTAGAACAGTTTACATATCTCGGAAGTGTTTTGGACCAACACGGTCAAAGTGGTAGGGACGTAAGGAGAAGAATTGCGCTAGGCAAGGAGGCTTTCTCAAGGAGGAGGGAGTTGATGACGGGGACGTTGAGTAGGGATGTTAAGACAAGACTCGTAAAAACTCTGATATGGAGCGTAGCTATGTACGGCGCGGAAACGTGGTCGCTGAAGCAGGAGGATAGACGTAGATTGGAGGCTTTTGAAATGTGGGTGTGGAGAAGAATGGAGAAGGTGAAATGGACCGAAAGGAAAACAAATGAGGAAGTACTAGAAATGGTGGGGGAGGAGAGGGGTTTGTTGAGAGAAATCCTATGGAGGCAGGAAAAATGGATGAAAGGCGTATTGAGCGGTAGTGGAATGTTGAAGAGGGTAATAGAGGGGAGAATGTTGGGCAAGCGAGGTAAGGGCAGGAACAGGATAGGGATGTTGGACGGGATGAAGGGAGGAAAGAAGTACACCGAGATGAAGAGGGACCTGATATAGATTAGTTTGCTAGGTGGGGAGTCACAAAATGTTTATTTGATAGTTGCGTCCATCCAAAAACCTACCTTAACCGGTAGATTACCTAATAATAATCTTACATTCCAGAGTGCGAGTTTGAAAATCCGGAAATGTCGCCATAATTTTGATCAAGGAAGATGGCAATGGAAAACTTCAAAAACCGTAATTCATGCATAATATTGACATAAATTATATTAAAACAAACTATTACCGTCAACGAAAAACTTATTCACAAAATCCGGACCTATTTTACCGACGCTCAAAAATTTTATTGTCATTTTATAATGTGGGAATTTAAAATTTAAGCTTTGGTAATGTACAATACGCTACGTGAAACGCCTTTTCTCGGATTTCGTTGATGGTGTTTGGTAGCGGACTCAGCTATCGGGACAAAAAATTCTAATTATGAGATTCTATCAGCTTTTGAACACGTCAAGAAGATCATTTACAATGCGGACATACTTGTCGAGTCTAGATTGCAAAATATTTATGAATAATAATCGTATTACCGATGCACACCTTTTTAAATATTTCAGAATATTTAAAAATGAATCATCGGTAGATAATTTGAAAAATATTGAACGAATATATTTTATATTTAAAGATGAATTGTTCCACCATTGTAAACCAAAATACTGCCAGTTAAGTATATACATATATTACAACATTATTGCAATTATTTACAAAATCCTCGACCATTGTCTTTGCAATCGGAAATTGTATAAGACAGAACACTCTAGTCTTCGCAGTTGTTGTCAACGAACTGGAGAAAGTTACGTTATTTTCATTTTAACATAGAAATATCACTGAAATTTTTTTCCTTGATCATATAACACGAATATTAGCAACCCATTAGTTGTTCAAAACGTCTTGGAAAAAAGACTACAGCGTGAGTTATGTACGTATTACCTACACTAACGACTACAGTTTGATTCCAGGAGCAGGACACTAAGATATTGTAGAGGAATATGGTACTTCACTTAAATCTTACGTACGATACCATCGATGTGGTAAGGAAAAGCAGCCTACGGGGCACGTACACTTCACATACAACGACTTTAGGACAATGCTCGTTTCTTCCCATTGCGGCGGTGAGTAGGAAAATGTTTCCTGAATATTTCATCCGGGTCGGACTGTATGAAAAGGTCACCAGGGTTAACCTGTTGGACTGCATGCTCGCCGGAGGTCTTTCCATGGGTCGTAAAGGTCGCATTCTGCCCTAGGGATCGCACATTATGCTAGAAGATTTATACAGCTTGAAGGTTATTTATGACACAAAATGGCCTTAACTGTCGGAGAACGTGGAGAACAAAACGATTTCGACTCACATTGCGAGTGCCATTCAAAGTTTGAGAACAGCGCGGGGACCAATGTGACTAAATCAAATTATGGAATCCTAATGTGAGGCCGTCCCAGTTATTCAATGTTTCTTAATAATTAATTTCCATCAGAAATTTTAAATATAAAAAATCGTTAGGCATTAATACAGTTCTCCCAAGGTAATGATCTTTCAATACGTGAAGTTCGTTAACGTATACATGACAAAAACCTATCTCTCAACACCTATAAATTTCCATTTACAGATATGTTAAAAGATCATCAAACAACCAAGTGTGTATCGAACTCGGAGCCAAAGATAACCCGTTCCACGTATTAGGAGAGATTGTAAATTTAAAGAACGCTAATGAGGATATCATTAACAAAATAATATTTCTAAAAAGGTAAACAAGAAAATAGCAAGATATATATGGTGGGTAAGGAGAGGGTTTGTTGAGAGAAATCCTATGGAGGCAAGAAAAATGGATGAAAGGCGTAATTTAGGCGGACAATTTAGTTGTTATGAAATGAAATGTTCGTTTCAAGAAGATAAGGCAAGGGCAGTGGGTTAGGAAATGGAATTTAGAAGCAGTAAATGGATTAACGAGGAAGGAGTATCAGCAGGCTGTAGAGAAAATGATGGATGACGGTAAAGAACTGAGAACTATCGAAGAAAAATGGGAATGTATCAAGAAAGGGATATTGGAAGCCGCTAAAGACACTATAGGAACCGTTAACGGGAAAAGGATAAGGAAACCATGGGTAACGGATGAGATGATTGCAAAGATGGATGAGAGAAGAAGATAGAGAAATGTAAACACAGAGTTAGGCAAAATGAAGTACAAAGAGTTAAACAATAAATTGAGAAGGGCCACAAATAAAGCAAAATAAGTATGGTGGAAAACGCAATACGAGGATATGGAAAGTTTACAGAAGAAGGGTGAAATTGGTGCTCTATACAGCAAAGTTAAGTTATTATCGGGAAGTAAGAAGGCAAGATCTGTGCTAACAGTTAAAGATAAATGGGGTAAGATAATAGTTGAACCAGGAAAAATCCAAGAGAGATGGAAGGAATATATAGAAACACTATGGTAAAGAACTTAGGCGACAATGTTAGACATAGAAAAGGAACATGACGTTGAAGAAGATAGCTTAGGCCCAGGCATACTCGACGATGAAATAGAAAGGGCATTAAAGGAGATGAAAGCAAATAAGGCTGTGGGGGTGGACAATATTCCTGTAGAAATGTTGAAATGGTTAGGGCAAGGTGGGAAAAAGGCCATATATGGACTGATTCGTAGTATCTATGAGGAAGGAATCTGGCCGGAAGATTTTGTGAGATCGGTGTTAGTTCCTATTCCAAAAAAGGCAAAGGCTTCGTCATGTGAGGATTACAGAACAATAAGTTTGATATCCCACGCAGCTCAAGTTATTCTCAGGATCATCAACAAAAGGATAGAGAGTAAGGCAAAGGATTACTTAGGGGATGATCAGTTTGGGTTTAGGAAGGGAAGAGGTACGCGTGATGCCATTGCAGTAATGAGATCACTAGTCGAGAGGAATATAGAATACAATCAGGACGTTTTTGCCTGTTTTGTAGATTTCGAAAAAGCGTTTGATAGAGTGAATTGGGAAAAATTAATGCGTGTATTGCAGAAAATAGGAATGGATTGGAGGGACAGGAGACTGATCCGCAACCTGTACATGTCTCAGACTGCTCAGGTGCGAGTGGGGAACGGAGAGTCCGGATGGGCAGTGTTAGGAAGAGGTGTAAGGCAGGGTTGCCCATTATCACCGGTACTGTTCAACGTATACGTAGAGGAAATGATTAAAGAAGTATGGGAAGAACTGGAGGTAGGAATGAAAGTCGGAGGGGAATTCGTAAAATCGGTTAGGTTTGCTGATGATCAAGCATTAGTTGCTCAGTCAGCCAAGGGGTTGCAAGCATTGTTGAGTGAATTGGAGGTTCAGTGCGATAAATATGGGATGAAAATCAATATTAATAAAACAAAGGTTATGCGATTTTCCAGAAAGAAAAAAGGCTAAGCTAAATATTAAAATAGGCGGTGAAAAATAGAGCAGGTAAAACAGTTTACATATCTCGGAAGTGTTTTGGACCAATACGGTCAAAGTGGTAGGGACGTAAGGAGAAGAATTGCGCTGGGCAAGGAGGCTTTCTCAAGGAGGAGGGAGTTGATGACGGGGACGTTGAGTAGGGATGTTAAGACAAGACTCGTAAAAACTCTGATATGGAGCGTAGCTATGTACGGCGCGGAAACGTGGTCGCTGAAGCAGGAGGATAGACGTAGATTGGAGGCTTTTGAAATGTGGGTGTGGAGAAGAATGGAGAAGGTGAAATGGACCGAAAGGAAAACAAATGAGGAAGTACTAGAAATGGTGGGGGAGGAGAGTGGTTTGTTGAGAGAAATCGTATGGAAGCAGGAAAAATGGATGAAAGGCGTATTGAGCGGTAGTGGAATGTTGAAGAGGGTAATAGAGGGGAGAATGTTGGGCAAGCGAGGTAAGGGTAGGAACAGGATAGGGATGTTGGACGGGATGAAGGGAGGAAAGAAGTACACCGAGATGAAGAGGGACCTGATATAGATTAGTTTGCTAGGTGGGGAGTCACAAAATGTTTATTTGATAGTTGTGTCCATCCAAAAGCCTACCTTAACCGGTAGATTACCTAAAAATAATATATATATATATATAACTTTTGGACGGCACAATAGAACACAGAATAAAACAGATAACACGTAAAAGGACACTCACACTGTAGATGATTTAAGCTTTCGGCCTACTCCGAGGCCTTCTTCAGGTCAGACCAGGTCAATCGATATATATATATATATATATATATATATATATATATATATATATATATAATATATATAACACGCCATATTGCGAAAATATGTTCGCTATGAAGGAAGCGCACTTTACCGGGTACAGGGGGTTTTTGCAACTAAGTACCCTGAAAGTCGAATGATGCGTAGTTTTTTGTGTAATAATGTATTTAGCTTATATTGTATGCATCGAAGCAAACGGAAAATGGTAGATTTCAACAGAAAGATTTCACGAGTGAACTTTTTGGGAAAGAGGTAATGCAAGGAAACTTTTGGATGTGTTTCTTAATGGTGAGAGGGAGGGAAATGGTTAAGAGAATCGGCTATGAAAGGATTGATTGCAAGAAGCGTTTTGTTTCGATAGAGGTGGTTGAAGACAGCAAGCAGTTTGAGGGGTCAAGGCGATGGGTAATACGGAAGAAAAGGATGGTGGTATTTTACCATTTGAAAGGGTAGAAAGTACTGGAGAGGCGGTATATTATATATTTTGAACTTTAAATAGCCTCAAAGGCCAATTGTTACAAACCTACCCCTGAGATTAAATTCGGATTTGGAATTAAAGCTTCCTACGCCATTTTTCGTTAGAATCAGTGAAATTAAATCCTTTAACATTTTGGGGTATTCAGCAAGTTGAGTTTTGCCCTCAGGTACTTAAACGAAAAGTTTATTTTCTCACGAAAATCACTTGCGTCTTGTATTCGGAATTAAGACAGTGTGGATAACGACGACGTGCCGAGTCCTCCTGAGATTCCCTAAATGTCAAGTTTGTCGCGAGACCTTGCAAATAGGCTGTATTCAATGATAAAATTGCCCTTTCGTTTCGAGAAACATCTATTAAATTATTCATTTTTGTCTGGAAATTTAATTATGTTAGAAATTTAGCAATGTTTGCTCCCCTGTACATGAACCCACCAATAATCGATCACACTTTAAAGTATTTGCGATAATCCATTATTATTTTCTTCGTTATCTAGTCTTCTTTCTAGCCTATCTTTAAAAACATATTTCGACCGAATATGGTTGACTGATTGATTTTTCTGTTGTGCATATATCTAATTAACCCGAAACTATCTTTGGCGTTAATTGATAACCACAGATTACGAGTTTGATTCTCTAGTTATGTTTCCCTCTAACTACGGGATATCTATTTTCATTTTTAGTCTTTTTTATGACATTTACACTGTCCTTTATAAAAGCAATTTGCACAATTTTATTGTGACGCAACCATCCATGGTAGCGTGGTAAAACCGCTCGCGAAATGTGGTGGGATATTTCGATGCAAAAATTCTGCGAGAGTAGGGAGAATTTTGTGCAAGCGAGGCAGATGGAGCATAAGAGAGCGCATGTTGGTCGAAATGAAGAGAGATGAACCTTATCTAGCGTTAAAACTAGTTCATTGCAGTTCGTGGCTTAAGGATATCTCGAGTAGTGTAAATCTACATATGTATTAAACGCCGCAATCCTCCGCTAGGGCATGTAAAAATAGTGCAGCAGTCCTATGTGCACAGCTAATAGGTCATACGAATATGCATTTGAATATAATTAACCTCGTACAAAAACACCTGTATACCTTCACACATACACATGTATGTCCATATAGGCCTTACAATAACTGAATGAATCATCAATTGTTTATCTTTAATTAAATATATTCGGGTGCTAGCCTTTGATTTTGTCATGACCGCGCCTCAGGCGAGGGAAGAATGAGCAATTGAATATGACTCTTGGTGAGCCAGGCTTGTCCGTTATCGTCCTTTTTTTCCACTTTTTTAAGAGAAAATATTAAATAGAGCTTAGCCTTGGAACAAGAATAGGGTGCGCCAGTGAGACAAGGAAAGGAAATATTTTTGCGCTTGTGATCTACTCGATTCCGCCTTCCTAAGCTCTCCTGTGTTCGTCCGTTATATGCGTTGCCATCCCTTTTCCTTATATATTTTTTCTTGTGAATATATGTATATATATACATATATATGTATATATATGAACAATCACCGATACTCATGTAATTCTACTTCACTCTCTTCTCTTCCTATCCCTTTACACGCAAGTTCACACAACCTATCATTTGACGAATGCTTTTCCCTAACAGTTCTAGAATCCCTACCCGATTCAGCCACCAACATAGAGGTGAGAACTCGCGAATCCCCACACATCCTATATTTCCGATCCTTTAAAATTCTCACCCTTAACCGCCATCTTTAATTTCCTTCCCAACAGTCCCTAAAACTTCCGCCTCCCCTCCCCTCCCCAGGCACTCTTCCCACAAAACCTCTCAGTCTGACCTGAAGAAGGCCTCGGAGTAGGCCGAAAGTTTAAATCATCTACAGTGTGAGTGTCCTTTTACGTGTTATCTGTTTTATTCTGTGTTCTATTGTGCCGTCCAAAAGTTATATTGCCCTCGTGAGTACTTCCGCATCATCGATATATATGAATATATATATATATATATATATAATACACATAAATGTTATTATTAGGTAATCTACCGGTTAAGGTAGGTTTTTTTTGGATGGACACAACTATCAAATAAACATTTTGTGACTCCCCACCTAGCAACCTAATCTATACCAGATCTCTCTTCATCTCTGTGTACTTCTTTCCTCGCTTCATCCCGTCCAACATCCCGATCCTGTTCCTGCCCTTTCCTCGCTTGCCCAATATTCTCCCCTCTATTATGTTCTTCAACATTCCACTACCGCTCAATACGCCTTTCATCCATTTTTTCTGCCTCCATAGGATTTCTCTCAACAAACCCCTCTCCTCACCCACCATCTCAAGCACTTCCTCATTTGTTTTCCTCTCGGTCCATTTCATCTTCTCCATTCTTCTCCACACCCACATTTCAAAAGCCTCCAATCTACGTCTATCCTCCTGATTCAGTGACCACGTTTCCGCGCCGTACATAGCTACGCTCCATATCAGTAAAAATATATCTATATATATATTGATGTAGAGTTGTTACCTGGATTGGGTTTTGTTTGGAGTTCCATAATATTTATTTGATAATTGTGTCCATCTAAAAACCTACCTTAACGGGTAGATAACTTATTAACATAATCTTTTGTCATGTAATTGTTTTAAAATTATTCGTCATAGATAATAATTTTTTCATACGCTTCGAGTTGGTGTACTCTGTGCCATTATTTCCGTAGCGGAAAGGTGAAGTCAATTTCGAAGACTGCCATTAGATAGGTAGATTATTCAGGTCTTTAGATTTTCATGTCATAATCCCTTTCAGAATATCGCACTTAGTGCCTCCTACCTCATGGTGTGAGATAATGTGAGGTATCATGGCAACGAGAAATAAAGGGATAAGTTTTATGGTCCGCTCTCAAGTTCTGCTCCATGTAATCCTTTAAAAGTTCCATCGTCCTATCCAAACTCTTCCAAATCCCAAACTTATCCCTCATCCTCACACGCCAAACTGGCCAGACTGCTGACTTTGCCCTAGTAATTCAACGAAACGGTCAGCAGTAACTGTTAGAAATTGATTAAGTAAATGTTTTTCAATTAATATGCACTCATTTATCGTGAACAAGTCGCATTTAATGGATATCCGTATAACACTTTTCAAATCATCTTGAATGCTAATTTTTTCCTGAAGATGCCAACGTTTTAACTCAGACCAGTTATTGTGCTTGAAAACGAGTTGGTTTGCTATCTCCAAGGTAGCGTGGTTGAGTCTCACTTTGCCCAACGGTGGAATAAAAGTTCGTAGTTTAAGCTGCGAGGAACATGACGAAATATGCGTGATGCATTTTGGAGGCAGGGGTAAATAAACAAGGGAATTCCGTGGAATCAAGTTTGAAAAAAATTTGTTCGTATCTCAGTGGGTTGTGTGCTATTTTCAACATTCAAGATTAATTTTCCTAGAAATAAATTTGTTGCATGTAATATTTCCGGTTTTTTCAATTCAAAGTTTGGTTTTTGAGCAGCTCTTTTGAAGAATCCTGTACACTGTCAATCTTGTCATTCCCTCATTTTCCGTTACTTGTTTATACGAGCGATAAGTGAACGTCCAATATACCCACGTACAAGTTCCCTTTATGTCGCAATATTTTTCCGCGTCGATTCTGAAGTTGAAAATGTCACTAAAAAATACTTTACGCAGGCCCCGGTGGCGGCGGAGTAACGTCCCCGTCTACCAACCCAAAGGTCGAGGGTTCGATTACCGCCTGCGAGTGTTTATCTCCACCTATGGCTTTGTTTTTTTGGAAGTAGGTACTTTCCATTGTTATACAAGTATATATCATTGTTAATAGTCCAATATAAAAGCCAAAATGTGCTATTTTCGGATTAATTCTAAATAAAAAAATAATTACATTGGCAATTAGTAAGCTAAGCCAGAAATTAATCAAAATTACGTTTGGAATTAAATTTGCGTAAACTATAAGGGTGAACCTGTTAGTATAATGAGTGGGGTGCTAGACTAATGACCTTAGGATCCGGGTTAAATTCCCGTTGAAGTCTATAGGTAGCCTCAGGTTCCCTTAAACTGAGCGATTATTTCATTAACAGACCCACTTAGGGTATCAAAGGAAAGGAAATGGCCCCCAAACTACACTGCAGTATGGTATTCTCAAGCCGCTAGGTCCTGTCAGGTGAGATTTACCATCAACTATCAAACCGACCCTTGGGTTCACTGCCGAGGTTGTTTGAATACTATAAGACAAGTTGTGCGGATTGAAATGGTGAAGGTAGTGAATAAATAAAATGAGACGTTTCAGGCGTGATATGGTGGAATAACATGATTAATTAAAAATGTGCAACTGTCCACAAAATAGAATTTAATACGACGAGTGTCAATGTAACTAAATCATCATCAGATAACCTAGTTACTTTGTCTTCCCCACCCCTTTCCCCTCCCCCACTCACATATAGTAGTTACCCATGCTGCTTTCCACCTTTACTCCCTCTGCCCCTCTTTCCCACTACCCTCCCCTTACTTGCTTTTCAACATAAGTACTGGACTCTTGAGTGATGACTGTTACCTGATGATGATGTAGTTACATTGAAACCGGTCGTATTAAATTTTATTTTGTGGAAGATTTGAAAATTTTTAATTAATACTGAACAAGGTTTTGAGCGTTAGGAATAGAGAAGTTTAACCCACCTTCACTGATCCAATATCGATAATATTGATCTTAATAATGAACTTGATTAATAGGATATCAATAATGATAACAATTTCAAGTAAAAGATCCAGAGTAGAATGCAAACATTTAACGTACGTTAAAAACGTATGCATATAATCATCATCAAAAGTCCTGCTTCAGTTACCACGTTTCCGCGCCGTACATACCTACGCTCCATATAAGTAAAAATATATCTATACATATTGATGTAGAGTTGTTAGCTGGGTTGGGTTTTGTTTGGATTAGTTCCCCTTTCTAAGGGGAACTAATCAAGAATCTATTCTTTCAGAATATTACTGAACTATTCTTCAAGCTCATTGTACTTTCTTCTTCCTAATTTTGTGTTTATATATTCATCTCTTTCTTACTTCCCAATTATCTCGTCTGTAAATCACTGTTTCGTTTCTCTTTTCCTACTTACCCATACTTCTATTAGAAGATATTGCGATGCATGTATTTCTACTCTTTGCTTGGTACTAATTACACAAATGTACAAACGGAGTCAATGGATTATGAAATTAATTCTCTGCGAATATTTCTGTATGAATGTCTCATCCTCCGGCACTCACTGTTCCTGCGCTTATTACTTTATCTTTTCCACAACTTTATTTCAGCCATATTCTCCGCTTTCCGAATCAGTCCCTTTACATAGAATAACGTTATACATAGACCATGCCTTACACTTTATCGCATTATTGTGGGTACCAGTACATATTTCGGCAGTAAGGCTCCGTTCATCTATCAGGGGCCATTTCATTGGCAAAACTGAAGGTGCCCATGAATCCCGAGGAAAAACAGTTTGTCATGAGGATTACGGAGCGCTCAAGGCTTCACCAACACCACATCGGGTGCGATAACGGTTGGCAGAGAAAATATGCTAGCCAGCCCAACGATAGCCACCCTTTAATTTTGGCAAACATTGCAGTCACCGAAATTTTTTATACCCAGCAGGATATGAAAAAAGAATACTATTTTTGGAAAGTACCATCGCTAATACCATCATTCTATTGGGTCCACAATAAGGATACTTAATTAAAGGTGAAAAATAATTTTGGTCAATAATGCCACTGTTTTAATTTCTAATGTGAGACACAGGGTGTTCAAAAGTGTCTTCACCTGGTTTTTTGAAGAGGTATTTTACCAATGGGTACGGTAATTTACTCACATTTGAAGCGCTAAATATCTGGTAAAGTACCCCACTCATAAGATTGTACGTTTTATTTGCAATACAAGGCACAAATTCCTTCACAGTCCAGTGCAAAGAGTTTGTACGTTTCGCTCCCTCCAGAGTGAGAAACTTTTTCAATGCTCAAAATCGTTTAGTGCACAAGAACAGCATGATCATCATTTTCTCCACTTGCGTAGTTTAACTTATTAACATTCGTAGTGTATGGATGCAATTAATGTTCTTATCTGGTGCGACAACTCAAAGGAAGACGAAAGAGTCGTGTGAGAAAGACATTCCAAGATGCCCTGGCCACGGAACAGCTGGTTTTTCTAGCAGGAAAAAGTCACCCGTACAGTATCGTCCCCGGTGGCCGTGGAATCATTAAGTAGACAATATCAAAAACGGGTTTTCTTCAAGAAGGTAACATTGAAAAGAAATAAACGTTTTCACTCTCTGATGTACGTAGTTTATCAGTAAAAAAATTGAATTTATGACTTGAACGTACTTAATAATTTTATTGGACGGTAAAATTGATTTTTACCCAAACCTCATATACTATCCAATGATATTACCACAAGTTAACAAGGATTTCTTATAATTTTTAAAGCGAGATGCTATGTTAGCATCCAAGGAATGGATTTATGGTATAAATACCACTCGTACCTTAAATTCCAATTGTTGCTGTGCTTAATGTAATTATATGGTTACTTGGGATTTCAATGTGTTCGGAGAGACATTAGAAATGAAGAAAATTAGAAAGAGAAATTTGATGTTGGTCCTAATGAACATTCCAGTCAAGGAAATTTGAATGGGAAGTACGCTCCTTAGGTTTCCGCCAAAAACTTGTCGAGTTTTCGCAGGAGGTAACTATGGATCACGAAGTCTGTGCATTAATGGTTCTAAAGGTAGTTTTATTACCACCGATATGAGGCTGAATCATGCAAGAAAGGCTTCAGAAATATTTATTGAACTTCACCAACGGAATGTGGGAGAAATCCTGGCGCTCAATATACCCGTGCAAACAAAAGCCAGATGACCTTTTATCTGTAAAATTCGATTAATATCTGATGCATTATTCAGAATAAAATTTTTCGAAAACAATCCAAGTATTCATATATGAAATATTATTTATTGGTGCAAATAAAACTTGTGTTTTTCAGATTTGGTAATGAATCGGAGAGTGATTAGCACGAATTAATATTCAACGAAAAATTGTTCCAAGAGCTGGTAATATGAAACCACAGTGGACTTGGCCAAATGGTGTTACGAATGTGAGTACTTGTTATCTCAGCATGGGATGCCAGTAGTATTCAGATCTCAGTTGGAGTCCAGATCTGAAATCCAAGATCCATATTCTATCAGTTACCTTCCTTGGATGTAGGACGTTACTATTGTGTTAGAATTTTTCTCCTACTTCCGTGGAGAAATATGTAGGCGCAATTAATCCATATGGTGCAAAGAGAAATCTTTGATAAATTTTGATATTATTGTCCCTGTTAAAATATTGTTCTTATGTTATGTGAACGCCATGACAAGTTGTATTTCAAAAGTGAATGAAGTGTTAACGGGACGCGATTTTGAGCGGAATACGAAATTGAAGAATACGTAATTATGGACGGAGTGTGGCGAAGGACGGTGCGTAGTATACTATTTCAAATGGTGTAAACCTAGCCCATGGGTGATGGATGGTAAGTATTATGTACATGTCATGAGTGACAGCTGACCAGACTTGACCGTTGCCGCCAGGAAAATTGTCTAATTGCAACGAATATCATCAAAATGGATAAATAAATAAACTCGTATACTAATTAAAAAATTAGTCTTACGGTAAAAAGTCCTTAATGTTATTCTTGAATTTTATGACCAATGCAGGTATAAGACCTACGCCGAGATTTATGGGTTTCGTCTGTGCCATATTCTATTCAGTAAACTGAAGGTAGAATAAAATCGCTAAGGAGAATAATCAAACGTAATCCAAAGTTTATTTCACCAAGAAATATTCAAGATATTTTCATATACCGTATTATTCTGGAAGTTAGTGCTCCCTCTGACCTATCGCACATGATGAAATTTGTGCGTTCTTGTATCCTGGTAATATCTTTTGCGGTACCTCTTAAATACTGTGGACCTCCAAGTGATTAAGGAGAATTCGACAACGATCAAACCCTGGTCTTTGGCCCAAGAATGTCACTTCTAATGTGTCTCCAGATACCTATGGTTTAAGCCTTCCACTCGGCTTTAAAACATCGGTTTCTGCACTCTAGATATCGAACCTCATGCAGTCATTCTCATTTTGGAACACGAAAAATGAGAAAGCGATGGATGGATCAGCTAACTGAATACCAGATATTACCCATTATTTACGAAATATTTGGTTTTGATAAGTTTATTATAGTTAGTCGGACAAACGAGGTTTGAGTTCACGTTGGTGTAAGCCCATGCCATTGACCCATGCCTTTTATTCCAGTTGCCATCTCTCTGGGTACACCAAGAGGTCATCTGTGCATCACTTTCTTCTTTTTAGACCCTTTTATATTTTCCGTGACAAATCCTGGTCCGCTGGTGAAGTCAACACCCCTTGACTCCCATTCGGTGACGCAGCTCTCACTGTGGGACACGAAGGATGACTCTCCGAGAGAACGTATGTTGTGCATTAACTTTTACGAGAATAAGTACTAACACGGCTATTGTCTCTCTCATTAAGACCAACCCAGTTAGGAAGCTAGGGTTAATACTTTATTCTGGGCATCAAGTTTATTATCTCAGATAGGTGAGCATAATAAATTTTATTTAAGGTAGACCCTGGTTAGAAATAGGTTTTTAATGAACCTCTAAACAGACAGCATTTTTTTATGGCCATCTAAAAGATCCCATGCCTTTGAACCTTTATTATTTCATAGGAAACTCTACAAACATAGGTCTAAATCTGTATTAATTTAATCTCGTCACGTTCTAAATATCATTCTCCCTTCTATCAACGCCTTGCACATCCAATTTTCTAACTTCTAATTTTATTTTTTTTCTCCTTCTTAATTTCCTCCATAAAATTATCTCTCTGATTTTCTATACTTCACCCTATTTTGTCATCTAAGTTTCCGTCAAATCACTACACCTCTACCCATTTCAAAGTTTTCACTAATCTATTTTTGAACTTGTCCCTGCCCTCGTCACCAGTTTCTTACCTTTGCAAATGCTTCGTTTTTGCAAGCGTAGATCCGATTTTGGCGGCGTGATAACCTAGTGGCTGGAACGATCAGCGGATGTAGGAAGGATCAAGGTTTAAAACTAAATTTTTAGCTCTGGGCATGCCAGCTGAAATTAACGAGGTGAAAACTAACACCTCTTTGAAAAATGTTCCACCTACTCCAGTTAATGCTCTTTTATGTTAAAGCTGAACATGCGGGCGAATCAAATAAAATCGTTGAAAGTGCAGTAAAATTTCAAAATGAAGTCCTACGGTTATGTTATTTGGAAATAATGATGGCCATAATTTCATTAATCTCTCAAAATCAGTGTCATGATGCCAGAAAGCTATCATATAGTGCTACAACAGTGTAAACATAGTAGTTGCATTTTCAGCAATCAACTTAGAGGAACAGTATATTATCATTTTTCTAAACATAAGATATAAGTTTCAGGTTTAACTCTGTAGAATTCCTTCATGATGAGGGAAAAAAAGAAACTTTGCACTTCCACATAAATATTTAATATTTCACGACCATGGTTTCAATGCTGTGCATCATCATCAGGTGAAATATCGTACACTGACTGACTGACTGATGCTTAAGTACTGCGCCGTTTGGCGCATTTTATACCGATGCCCAGCTATGCTGATAAACGGTTGTGTGGTATAAGTGGCTTAAGGGCGAAATTAAGCTAACGAGTATACTATTTGGTGATTATTAGGATTCATTTAGACTTGTTTTTGAACGTTTGTATTTAAAATGGGGATTATCAGAATAGTCCCATAAATGTTCTATGAGAGGGTTACCAGTATTTCCTATTGCTTGCTGAAATGACAGGGCTAGGTCTCTTAGATAGGTCGGTAGGTTTGGTATTTTGAGGTCCTTGTGAATGTCTGAGTTTCGGACGAACCAAGGGGCGTTAGTAAGAGTTCGCAAGATTTTATTTTGAAAGCGTGTCAGTTTGTTCAGGTTTTTTGCAGCTACTGATCCCCAGGCTCGATAACCGTAGGTTAAGATAGGTCGTATCATGGATTTGAACAGAAGTACCTTAGTAAGAAGACGGGGGGGGGGGACTCGTGCGCTTTATGAGGGGATAGATTGAGAAAAAGGCCGCGTTGGCCTTGTTAAGTGAATATTGGGTGTGTGATTGCCAAGTGAGTTTCTTGTCCAGTTGTACACCAAGAAATTTGGCAGATGATGCCTGAGGGATCTTTTCCTTGCCGTAGTAAATGGGGGTGTTGTTAGGTTTCTTCCATTTTCTGGAGTAATTGACGTTGATGCATTTTGTTGGGTTTAAGGTAAGTTTCCACTCGCTCATCCAGTTTTCTATGCTGTCTAAGTGTTCTTGGATATTCTCTGCAACATGATTTGGGTCGAAGGAAGTTGATGCTATAGCGGTGTCATCCGCATAGAGGTAGCTTTCAGTTTTTGGGTGTGAGGGGAGATCGTTAATGAAAAAGTTAAAAAGAACGGGTATAGAATGGCTCCTTGAGGGACGCCTGCTGTGATGGATCGGGTAGTTGATCTGGCATTGTTAACAGATACAAGGAACGTGCGGTTAGTAAGAAAAGAGTGGATGATCTTAGTTAGATATATTGATGTATCAGTTTTGAGCAGTTTATATATCAGGCCAGCGTGCCAGACCTTGTCAAAGGCTCTTTGAAGATCAAGGAAGGCTACTTGGGTGTGCTTGTGAATGTTGAAGCCGAAAGTGATCTGTTCAACCAATCTTGTAATTTGCTGGGTCGTGGAATGGTGACGACGGAAACCAGTTTGCTCAGGTCTGATCAGGTCTAAGGCCAAGATTTCTTCTTGCAGCCTGTTTAAAATACATTTGTCTAGGAGTTTTCCCATGCAGGGGAGCAGGCTAATGGGTCTGTAGTTAAGGATACCAGAAGGGTTTTTATCAGGTTTTGGAAAGAGGATAATTTTGGCCGTTTTCCACGCCTTTGGGAAGTACGATTGGGTAAGGCAGGCATTAAGGATGGAAAGTAGGTGTTGGATGAAAGATTTAGGAAGCTTTTTGAGGTGATTGTAGGAGATTTGATTGGGGCCCGGTGATGACTTGGTTTTGGAGTGGGAGATTATAGAAAAAAGTTCTTGAGGTGTGATTTCCGAGAATGGGGGAAGGGGACAAAGGGAAAGGTTAGAAACGCTGTTCGAGGCTTCTGAGTCCAACAATGACGTTTTATCATTTTTAAAAATGCATTCAAGGGAGTCGGCAAAGGCATTTGCTTTGTCGCGGTCATCGTATAGTGCTCTCCCATTATGTAGTATTGGCGGGGTGGGTAGCTTTCTCCTGCGTAAGCTGCGGGATAGGATCCATACCGAGTGGTCCTCATGTGAGAGTGAGCTTATTTTGTCATGCCAAGTTTTTTCTCTATGTGTTCTCATTTGGGATGTTACCAGGTTTCGGAGTGCACAGAAGCGGTTTTTATCTGAGATGAGTGCATTGCCATAAGGTTCTGGCCTTGTTTCTTAGCGAAATTAGGCGCAGAATATTCTGAGGTAGCGTGGGACCTGCGATGGAGACCGGAGAAGGAGGGTAGCAGGAACGATGGATGACGTTGGTTAGGGTACTTGTGAAATCTTGAGATGATTTTTCTATGTTGTCTGGAGTATTAGTGATTGGAGCAACGAGATTGATGGCCAAGCAGTTTTCTTTAAAATGTTTCCAGTTAATTCTTGTTATGGGTTCTGGTTGTAGGTAGGAAAGGGTAGGAACACAGTAAAATATGGGGCAGTGGTCGGAGGCAGAGTTGTCAAGGTTAATGATTTGAAATGATATATTTGAGGATGAAAGAACTACATCCAGGATATCGGAGGACTGGGGGTGGTGATGAAAGTTGGTGGGGAAAGGTGGTGAGTGAATAGCAAGATTTTTTGTGAATAGGAGCTTACGAAGGGCACGCCCTCGTGTGGTGGTTGTTTTGCAACCCCAGGCAGCATGCTTGGCATTTAAGTCACCACCTATTATAAGCTTTTGGTGCAGTAGGGATGAGAGTGCTGATAAGTCGGATGAGTCTGACTTGGGGGTTGAAGGTGGGAAGTAGGCTGACCAGATATGTAGGGTCCCAGTAGCTCCTTTCATTGGTATTCCAGCAAGTTTCAGTTTTTGGGTGGATGGGGGTTGTAGTTCTGTGGAGAGCAGGCTAGTTTAAATATCGTACATTAAAAATGTTTCAACTTATATAGCCTGGCTCCAAGAGGGAAGGAAGGGAGAGGGGATAAGTTGAGTGCTGGTGCAGCAACCTATTAGTGGGCTTAGGGGAGGGGAGCATATATTGGAAGATTTCTGGCTCAAATTTGTGGAAGTTTATGTTCATTAAATGAAGAACACAATGTAACACTCCACCGCTCTTAGAAATAGCAGCGGAAATAAAAACCACATTGTGTTCAACATCTAATTAGGGGGGGGGTGTTTGTCTGCAATGATTTGTCCTTCATTAAGGGACGGTCGATGGTCATCTCTGCCTTGGTGGGGGTGGGATTGGTGTGGAAAGATATTGAAAACTTTTAGGAATTTTAGGAGGGGGGAACGGGAGAGGTATAATGTTTCATTGTGAATCACAACCCTCCCCCCTAACTTGATGTGTGTATTGCACCGTACACATCGAATTTTTACATATTGTAATTGCAATTATTTTTTAATGATTTTTTTATGGATTGAGATATAAAATATGAATTTGAAAAAAATAGTAAATCCATACTCCAGTTGTACCATACCATACCCATATTACGAAGGATTAATTTAGCCTGCATAGTTTGGCGACATGAGGCTTAGGAAAGCATGAAATATTCACGGAACTGCGAAGAAAGTTGTGGGATTGGAGATCGATGGGGGTAAACGGCAGAAAAATTCGCACCGAATCGCGCTTTTTGATAGTCCTGTTACGATCTTTTTTTTTCGACCTTCTCTTCATTAATACTGCATGGTAAGTCGATTCATCCACGTACACTCATTATTTCTTCTTTAGGACAAACTTCCACACGTGTGCGAGGAAAACTCAACTAGAATATTCAAACAACATGAGCCATATTTACATCCCGTGGGAGCCATTACAAATGTCGCACTATGTAATTCCAGCATTTGAGGGCGCAAAATCAAACACGTACACACATTAAAGAAAACACAATTTTCTCTCTACTAAATAACTAATTACTCTCTACTAAAACTAATACTCTCAAACCGAAACATTTGATGATAATCATTACACGTATATACACGCATAGGTAATGATAACATATCTTTCCTTTCCATTTTCAAATGGTGTTCCGAAATGTAATGCACTCTCGACAATACCGTTCCCCATTTACGTATTGTAAAAATGTTGAGCCTTCCTAATGAATGTTCCAGGCAATATTCGTGTTACTAATTGATTGCTTTGCCGGAAAAATTAACTCAGTCAGCATGAAATATATCCCCTCGGGAACGGTGAAAAGAACATTATCAAGAAAATATAATAAACATACTCGTAACACCACGGAGTGTTTTATTTTGAAATTAAGAAAAAGCAACGGAGATATCGTTTAGTTGTTATATCACACCATAATCACACCAATTAATTTACTTCAATATAATGCCACTAAATACGGTATATCCAACTCTTCTCTTTAATTGGTGGAAGTGATTGGGTACATTCAGATGCTCAAAAGGAGATCATCACGCATCCGTGATAAACATAGTCAATGAGAACCGACGCGACAGCGAGGCAAAACATATTTGCACGCCCAATTTTAAACTACAATGTTGCTTATCGCGATGCCCACAGAACTGCCCACCTAACCTCCTTTTATTGTAAAAATACTCTCTCTTTTCTTCTTGATTCTAAGTAAAAGATCTGTTCCAAAAGTGGTGGATCTTATTTTTTCTTGAATGGACGGACGGTGGCTTCCCACCCAGAAGACCCGGTTACAAACCCCGGGGTTGGCAGATATTTTTCAGTGGTATCCCGATCCCTACTAGAGGTGCTTCGTGGACAGCACTTTGAGTGAGTACGACGTCCATCGGATGGAACGTTAAGCTGCGGGATCCCTTGGCGCCTTTCGTTAAGAGCAGGCTAATGCCAACGCCGGGTTTCTCTCCACTCCTCATCCTTTCCCACCCATCTCCTATGGGGCAAATAACCTCAGTCGCCGCTCGCCTCTCCTAAATACTATTACTACGGACGGACGGGCGGCGGTTTCTTTGGCTGGGTTCGAGAAAAGAGTCTCAGAAAAGGTTGGTGGCAAAAGGTTGGTCCCAAATAATGTAGTGCTCTTTACCGTATCGTTTGCTCTGGTTTTATTTGTTCTATCCATCGTCCATTCCAGCCATCTTCCTTCTTCTTGGGGGAGCCCTCCTGCTACCTGCAGCGTTGGGTCAAATTCCCTACCTGTATCCTTGGGGAGGATAGCGTTTTATGTTGCATGTTCTTGTGGTAGTGGAGTTTCGCCTTCTTACTTTTCATATTCTGGCTTGCGTGTTGTTGGATGGATTTATACTGCATCCTAAGGTGCAATGGTTTGTTGGATGATAGTGTATAAGTTCGCATGCGAGTGGGATGAAGGGTTTTTTTATGAGTGCATACCGTGGGGATAGTTTTTCATGTATGTGGTGATTTTGCACATGGCTTTGCTCCTTTTTACGGGTGATGGCATTACACCCCCCGCCACACACCCTTGTGGCGGGGTATTGTGTAGATGTAGATGTATTGTGTAGATGTTGATAAAGTAAAAGGTACTGAAAATTAAATTTTATCGAACACTGTAAATGATTTCTGATTTGGAAAAGGTTTAACTAAAAAGCTCTAATGTATAAATATGAATCAGATCATCCGCGATTCAGAAATATTTTGGTTAACAAATAAAATACTTCAGAGCCTTTTTTGATAGTTTATATTTTACGATCGGAGTATACGAGAATAGAATAGAATGGAATGTAACAGAATATAAAATGGAAATGAATTATTTATTCTCATTCAGGTTGAAATATAACGCCACAACAATGGTATACGATGCCCAAAATATTTCATAACTATGTTGTAACTCAAGATCAAATGGATAAAATAAATGATATGTTGTAATGAACGCTTATTTAAAATACAGATGCAAAGCTGTCGGGAGTTTCAGCTTCATCGCGTCACCCAACACATTGCTCAAATGTTTATTTGAGATGTAATTCTCTGCATAAGTTTTTCTATTTTCACATTATCGTATTTTTTCATCCTTTGCTTTCACGATGTAACTTAACATAACATTTGTTACATTTAACGCATAACTGAAAACATAAAGAGAATTTATTGTAACTCGTTCATGTAAGTACATCATTAACATCTCCAAATGAAAACGAACGATTCTTGAAAGAAACTGACAGAGTCCCAACACCAACCATATTAACTATGATATCTAATTTATTATTAGAGATATGGTTACCTTTCTAATGTAAGCTAAATGAGTCGAAGTGTAAAAAAACTTTGACGAGAATATATTTCCACCAAATAGCTCTGAGAAAGTGTAAAATTTCTTCTCCGCGATGTAACACTTTTACGACGCTATAAAAAAATCATTGACGAAGGACTCAAATCTCCCATGAATCTCGTTAAAAAAATAGAAATTATAGATTAACGGCCAAAGCTATCACTTAAATGCAAAATGACTGGAAAAATCAATTCTCATGCGTTGCAGACCCCAAGAGAAACTATGGAATAATTTTGCAATGAAATATTGCCATTAATTCGGGGAAGATTAAAATGCTGAGGGAGCGTATCTAGGCCTGCGAAAAAAATGAAAGTTTGAAGCGGCAGAAAATGATTTTAAAGTTAAAAATTTCCACATCAACTTGATTACGGTCGCACTTTTATCCAAATGATAAATCAACAGGAAAATGTTCACAAGTCCAACGCAGAGTTGGCAGTTGAAGGGAGCACTTGGGAATTTCAAACAGCCGGATGCTAAAAACTGCTCCTCTCTAAGTGAGAGTCACATTCACCAAGATCAATCACTCCGGAATGGGTCCATAAAACCATTAAAAGGGATGTCCGGAACATTAAGACTATTGTGAAATGAGCGTGAGTAAATCAACCAGTGACGGTCTTCCTCACTGTGCCAGATATCAAATCTAGCGTGGTAAGTAACAAAAAGACACGTGAATTCTTGGTTTCTCCATTTTGGATCAAACATTTCATTTACCAAAGGCAATAAAGTCACAGATATACTTGGTAAGTAACTATATAAAGGGTTTTTTAATAGGAGAAAATATTAATGTTCATAGGAGTAAATATGGTGGTTTTCGGGACTAAAATTTAAAAGGTACTGATTTTGGTATAGAACCAAATTATAAAAAGAGATTCGTTAAACATGACTGATTTGTTTTTTAAAGTTGCATATATATATATATATATATATATATATATATATATATATATATTTCTACTTCCTATGGCAATTTTTCTTTGATCCACAACCGTCGGAAGAATACTGTTGTAGTAGATTTAATGCACTTAGTAACGACAGATGAAAAATACGCCAAAGTTGATCAGAATGATACTATCCTGTCATAAATTTCATGTTTTTGATAATCAGAAGAGGTGAAGTAACTCTTTCATGCTTGAGATTGATGAATTTACATAATTGAAACGGGTCGTGATATCCATCAATATGGGGTGTTCGGCACTGGAAACAGAGAAACCCCACCAATTGGTGCTCGAAACCACAAGCCTTATAGCAAATCTACAATGCTACTGCAACTAATCTTCCCTCTTTCTATCTTCACTTATTTTTTGACCCCCCCCAACCGTCATTTTCACGTATAGTCTATCTAGAATAACGTTGCATATGTTTGCACTTCGGTGTTTGAGAAACACCTGGCAACGTGTACAGAAAATATGCTCAACCGCATTTAAGCTTGAGATGATCTTGACAGCTCTAACAGCAACGAAACTTAAAAACAGATCCATACCCCTCAAAGCTGGCGAGGATGCTTTAGCCGACATTTGGAGAACCGACACCCTCGGACATTTACCACGGGACACCATTCCGAATCGCACCATTCGGCGAATTAAGGACGCGACATTCGTCCCTGCTCTTTGCTTCGTCCCGGCACGAAAATTGGGGACATCCGTGCTCAAAGCCTCAGAACCCACCAAGAATTCGGACGGCGTAACTGAAGCGGAGGGAAGTCTATAAAACCCACAGCACAACTGCCCTCACATGACTATTCCACAAGTAAAAGGGAGGGTTGAAATGTAAGGGAGAGCTCTTGAAGACAAAAGCAGCGGTAAGAAGGGCCAGAGAGAGAGAGAAGGAGGGAAAGAGGGAGTGGGGAAAGGAGATAAAAAGAGAGAGTGGGTCGGAGGATGGAGAGAGAGGGAGGGGAGAGAGACAGAGAGGAAACGAGAGAGAGCTAGCGATATGAGGGAATAGCGGAGCGTCTTGGTCCTCGGAATGAATAATCCGTACCCCAAGCAATGGAAAACCCCCGAGTCCTCGCCCATAACCAAGAATACCCCTCTTGGTTCCCTTAGCGGGGTATCCCTGTCAACTGGCTGTGGGTGGCGAGAGCGACATTAAGATAGCGTCCGGCTGGGAACAAGTAAGTGGAGAGCTTTCTCAGGGCCTGCGACGCCTACGGAGCTGTACCGTCATTTCCTAATGGGCGCCGTTGAGACTTAATGGGCCAACCCCGTTCCCCCACCCAATCAACCCCTTTCACCTAGACGAAAACCGCAGGATTAAATTAGTCGCATGCCAAGTGCATCTGGGATTAAAGAGGAAAAAGAGAGTTTCCAGTTTACTCCCTTAAATGGTGTTTAACTTTATAGAAAACATTAAAGTTTGCACTATATGCTTCAGCGTAATTTCTTCCTGAACGGGGAAAGTTATCAAAAGAGAACTTAGAAGAGGCGATGTAACTTTTTTTTTACGACAGATTTTGTAAACATATCATACTTTCTTAAACGAAGGAACACCACCACTAATTTATAAAATTCTACTGGTCATAAGAAGTTGTTTAACATTGTGGTGGGGGCCAAATTATAAAGAAAATAGTCAATCAAAAATATCAAAAATTTTTTAAAGTTAAATGAGCAGTGATGGTTGAGGTATTTTATGGTAATATGAGGGCAGTTATGATCAAATTAGATAAATCAACGGAAAAATCAAAAGGTGTTGGTGAAGCATAAAAAAATGAATTGTTTGCTTGTTTTTTTATTTTCTATTACCGTTTCCAGCTACTTAAGTTGTCGATTTTGACCGTTCCGAGATTTAGCTCAAGTTTTCATCGTTCAAATGTCAATTCATACAAGTATTTTTTCTCCAATATAAATGTTAACATAAATAACAAAATATTAAATGAAATAAATTCTACAGTTGGTCCGATCGAATCAAAGATTCTAAGTCACACTGTTTGCATGGAATTCCGAGCTCGTTTATCAAGGCAACAAGCCAACTTACAAATGCCTCATTTACCATCTACCTTCTGATGAATTGCAACATGTTACAAATCTAAATTAGTCAATTTAATGGAGAATTCGTGGTTTGGAATGGTCGTATTTAATTCACGTTTGTGCTTAGAGAACGTGTAAATTGATTTGAAGCTTTAGAAACGCGTAAAAGAATATCATCAATCGCTATGTCTTCATTTTGCATTTTTTCGTGTCAACATTATCCTGGAAATTCAAAGGAGTAAAACAGATGGGGCTTTGTAAACACTCCTTACTTTAACGAAGGCCACCTCTTTTACCTAAACAGGGCGTCTTTATTTTTATGAATCAACACTCCGGACAAGTAACATGTCTGTTGCTTCTTTGAATACATGTGTAAATATCCAAAGAAGCATCTTATTGTAAAAATACATCACTTCCACGAAGTTACACCTAAATCTACGTACTTAGTGAAATATGGTGGTTCCGTAATCATTAGGATAAACATCTTCGTAGGTCACGCTTAGGAACAACGGCATTGAAGACCACAGGATTTTATAAAAAATCTTTCATCTAAGCGATTTAATTAAATTTTTAGGTGATTTTAAGAAAATGTTAGTTTTACGGAAAACAAATTTCAGAGAGACAACAGTTTTCATTACCAGACAGATGTCTAATTTCTCAGGATTACATTCCTGAGGAACATAAAGAGTGTCGAAAGTGCAGCAATGTAATCATATGCTTCCCACAGAGATAATACCAGTTTTCCAGAAACAAGACTAAATTACCATTTCAATAGTTAAAATTAAAAAAAAAACTAAACATTAAAATCTTATCCTTCCCCTAAAGATTTACAAACACACATTCTAAATCCCAAATTTATCCCTGCACATTATTATAGATCTATTTAAAAATTGATTTGTTTCGGTGTGAAAAAGGCACTATGTTTTTCGCTTAATATTTTTTAATGCTTATTTTGCCCATTCAATCGATCTGAAAATTATGTATCTCCATAAACATACTCAAATATCGAAAAAAAATTTAAAATGAGGCTTCCTTTAAATAATATATCACTATAAACAAAAATAAATTTACTTTATCGTTCACAAAAAGAATAGAAATGGTTATTTTAGATATGTGTCATGTGCAGTTCCTATTTCTAATTTTCTCATTAACATACTATGCACATCTTGTTTCCAAAATTAAGCAAATAGTCAAGCGGACATCGTAGAACTAAAATTCTCAAAGATGGCGATGGATAAGAATTCTTAAAATTAATCGTTAGAAGCAGTTAATGGGAACCTTACCTATTCAATTAACGTAAATATAAAAACGGATCCATATTTGGATATAACATAAAAATAACAATTTTTACGACAAAAATGGAAGCACGTGGCTACATTTATAAACATATGCAAGAAGAAGAATTATTAAATGATTTTTAAATTCAATAAAGGTTGTAGCAATTTAGACATAAATATGAAATGGTTAAGAAATAATACACAATAAAAAAATAACGAATCTACTCAAAGTATCTCTGAAATGAATGATATTTTAAGTGAACAAAATAATACACTAAGTCATAAAATAAGCTTATAAATTAAAAAAGATGGACGTGATAACCAGGAAAACGATATCAATACTTCTACCAAGCCGATTGGTTATAATTTGGGTTCAAATTGTTACGGGAGTTATGTAGGCATAGCAGTTACTCTCGGAGATGGAGGAGATTGAGAACTCAAGGTGACGAGTCGTGTCAAATTATTAGCACAATCTGCATGCTTACACCCAAGGGGAATTCCGAATTTATCCAAAGAGGTGAATATACAACGGAAATGCGGCAGGATTACCAATCGTGGTGATCCAAACGATACGTTTATAGAATATTTTATCAACCTATCCCTCACGCTACGATTGAGAATTTAAACATACTAAATACTGTTTGGGAATATATATATATATATATATATATATATATATATATATATATATATATATATATTTATCGATGATGCGGAAGTACTCACGAGAGCAATATAACTTTTGGACGGCACAATAGAACACAGAATAAAACAGATAACACGTAAAAGGACACTCACACTGTAGATGATTTAAGCTTTCGGCCTACTCCGAGGCCTTCTTCAGGTCAGACTGCTGACAGCTTAAATCATCTACAGTGTGAGTGTCCTTTTACGTGTTATCTGTTTTATTCTGTGTTCTATTGTGCCGTCCAAAAGTTATATATATATTTATATATATATATATATATATATATATATATATATATATATATATATATATATATATATATTCTTTATATTTATATTAAATCTCAGTACGTTACGAACCTATTAAGAGTATACATGGTAAAGTTGCGACGTAAGACTTTGAAGATGAGTGACATATTTTCATCACCGTTACTATACACAATTAGACCTGTATTTCGCGGACATTCCGCGCGTTAAGTAAAACCTTCCTTATAAGGAATTCCTTTAACCCGAAAGAACGAGATAACTCCGGTTATCTCTGGAATCGCTGTCTCTTAAAACTTAGCAAACACGCCAAATTTGTTTTCCATCTGAAAATAAAGCATGTTTACATATTTTTAATGAATTCTGAATAAAGACTGTATCCGAGAAAACTGTGACAGCTGAAATTGGTTTTATTATTTTTCGTTGCATCCAGTATGTTTTATTTTAGTTCCTAGGGTAAATAGTTAAGGACCTCTATAATATCTTGATTTTCTCTTATGGTAGTTGGCGGATAAAAGAATGAGAACGCTTATTTCAACGCTCAACATCTCATTTTTTAAACACGCATTCCAATCGGTTAGATTATTTGCGTGTTCAGAGGCGAATAGTAACGGTTAAAGCTTGAACTAAATGAAGAAAAATATTTCTATTTTCCTTTTTTTACTTCTCATTTAACATATTTACTTGCTAGCTTTAATTTTTAGGTAAAGTTTTAAAACCATCCCCGATAGGCCATAGAATCCTAGCTAATATTTTCTGTATCACTTTGCATGATATAGGGTAATGGTTTCCACACATTTTGACCAATTGAACGCATTAGAGTGAGATCACTACTGCATTAGATTAGACCAAAGAACTCGAAATCGTGTGCCATAACATTTGGGAAAGAAAAAATGAAGAAATTCATGAGGAAATGCGCTAGAAAATAGTGAAAATACTGAAAATATATCATATGAGGGAAAGAGTTTAAAGTACAACACTGTCGTGTGAAAATTTCAATTTTCTTGTCTCTTTAAGTGAAACGCGTAATATCAAGATATCATGAAACAAAATACCCTAATTTCGCATAAAAAAATTTGCTGCAAGTAGAATGAGATATCGCTACTTTAGTGTGTTTAGACTCAAATTCGAAACGACACTATCCTTCAGATGACTAAAACTGTTATGAGCGAGCTCCTCCACCAAGTAAATTAATGCGTTCCTTACTGAATTTTATCAGTTTCTTCCATCAGTTAAAAAAACCCATGTCATATTAACATTTCTAAGCACAACATTAAAAAATTCCATTGCAAATATGCATTTTTGTTGGACGGCATTAGAAAGACATCATACAATGTCTGCACCAGTGCCAGTATTAATCGCATTTCTCTCTTAAACGAACATTTTTATGTCTTGCGCCTCGTCTCTACTCCAACATGCCCTATGCATTTCAGCATTTTATATCCTCACTCCACGCTGTGCCCACTGGACCATTCCACCATTTATCCTTCCGAGGGGCTCAAGAGTAGAGAAATGAATTATATGGGAGAGAGAGAGAAAAGGGTTCGTGGGGGTAGAAGAGAGGCTACGGGGGAACCAGCTTGGGAGGTAGCAAGAGAGCTGAAGACTTGTGACACGAAAGGAAAAAGAGAAGGTGGTGTCTTCTGATTCTTCGGAGTGGCTTCATCGCGATGGAAACTCGCCGACCTCTCTCCGACGCATCCCTTATCCTCCATCGCCCGACTCTTTACGGAGGAGCCCCTTGGATACCGAGAGGGTTCGCTGGGACAAGAACTAGAGAGTTATGCGGCTTTCTCTCTCACCCACTCTCTCTCTCACACACATATACACCCACACGTCTCCGTGCCTCTCTTTTCCTCGGCCATAGTGGGGAACCCTTTCGTTTTCGCCGTAAATCACGAGGGGGGGGAATTGGTTGCCTGGATGAAGATCTCCCCCGCGTGTGCGTTATGTTTTTGCCTGTACCCCACCAGCTTTTCTTCGAGAGACGTTTCGTGGGGTAAAATACGCATAAAAGAACATTAAACTACATGTTTAAAGTGTTACAACTGGTTAGTATTGGAAACATAATTTTGAACAATTGAATCTTTCTCATGCACGTAAAAGATAGTGAACGTAGGACTTCAAATAATTTAACAAAAATAATAATACCCTAAACCTAAGCATAATGTAGCTTTCTAGCGTCTATCTAACCATAGGCACACATTTCTTTAATGTACCTCTCATCATATATTGGTGCAAATTTGTGGCCAAGATGATAACATTAATTTTTGGTGGAATGAGTCAAAGGATGCATGGTATATTTTCAATACATCAAAGGATTTTATTACCTGAATACACTTCAAAGGATAATTTTTTTTGTTTTTTTTTCCTGCACGAAATCGAATTAAGTCTCCGGGATTGATTATTCAAAATCCAATGTTATCAAATATTCAGACCGAAACAACGGAATATTGGATACATCGCTGAAAAAGAAGGTTAAAGGTTTTGAATTCCGTTTTAGAGACTCCTTTTCCGTTCAAAGAAAGTAATCAATGCTCCTGAAGTATGGAAGTTTCCATTTTATTTCCTTCTTTTTAACCCATCATCCTTGAAATTGACGGCCCAAGTCTTCCCAGAAATTGATTTTTTAATCGTTATTTTTAATTTCGATACAATATCCGAAGAGACTTATGAAAACATCTCTTTACATTACGAAACTCAAGGAAAAAAACAAGGAAGAGACAACACGGCTGCTCATGAATGGGGACGCGCAATGAACGAACTCTGACGAAAATATGACACAATAAATGCTATCGCCGCGGGACTTCGGGCTTCCCTGTCTTTTATGGTATTTAGGCAGCCTTTCGTCAGCATAAAAAGCAATCCAGATGACAGAGCACGATAATGTGGGTTTCTCAAACTGGGAAGAGGTAATAAAATCCTTTCTCGTTTCCCTTAAAAGACGATGCTATTTGAAAATCCTCAATAACTTTGAATACTTTCAAACACGCCCTATACATGTTTCTCCAAAGTGAAGAAGAATTATATATAGTTGAAAACTATACGCCATGTTTACGTCGAACCTGAATATCAGTATTTATTTTGTTATCAAAAAGATAAAACAAAACATACCTACAGAAATAAATATAGTCGTATAAAATTTTAATAATTTTCAAAAGACCGAGAACGTTTAAACTTTAAAATCTTTAGAGAGCAAACATTAAACCTTTGCTAACCGTTCATCAAACGCCATGTGAATAGATGAATTGATGCATGCTAATGTGTGTGGCATTGCAAAAATAAAAACTAGTGTTTATTGCATAAAATTTCCTGTAAAACATGATTTCTTGGCAATTAATGACACCATAAAGTGTAAGTTAAAACATTAAGTTAACAAAATACAAAACGCGTTCTTTCGTGTAACATAACAGCTGCCCCTGCTTTCCTTATCACTCTGGCGTCACCTTGAGACCATCCAAAACAAGGTTGTTCGGGCGCCACTACAAGTGAGTCGATACACTAGACTGGCCGACGTGCTAGCGGCGCATGAAGTCCCGTCCGTTGCGGAGTTTATTCGCTCGAAAGTCGCGTCTTTTCAATCCTGCGTCGCACCGTCTGGAAAACCGCTGTTGCAAACCATCTGGGACTATGATCCCGAAGAGAATCACACGCATACACCGCCTAAAGATATAACTCGCCTTTCATATTTTCGTAGTATTGGCAAAATCGCACCTCGACGATAATTATCTATCCTAAACTTATTCATATTCAGCTGGTTGGTGAAATATAGCGAATTATCGACGTAATGGCATAAGTTGTCATCATGTATAGCCATAGTGGCACCCAAGTATTTTCCTTAGCCTAGTCTTTGGGCACATTCTATCGTCTATCCTGTTCATCTCATTGCGGTGATATGCGATACTTAAGGGAATCTTTTAGTCTGTTTTAGTCCCTAATCTGTAGAAGTTCCTTGATTCCTTGATGTCACATGCTCTACGTAATTTATGCTCTGCCCCGCCTACACAAGACATGTTACGGATCTTTTAAGGACATCGTGGTCCGAAACTTTTGGCAAAAACTGTGGAATAAATTTTGTAATCACTTGTCTCAATACTTAGATGGGTGTTATCTTTTTGGCAAAGTAGCATAAGAATCAAAGCCAGTTAACAGGATTTGAGGGCATCATTAAACATGTTATTAATATCTGACGTGACGTGAAAAATATTCAATACCCTAATCTCCTCTCCCAGAGTTTTACTGTTTGCTAAACATTGCCCCCATCGGAAAGCAGGTGACATACCTATGAAGAGCCACCTCAGATTGCCGTTATTTTTCTACTATTTTATTTCACTTCAATCATATGAAAAATACATCCAAATATTGTTGAAATGAATTCTGAAATTCAGAACAAATTTAAATTCACTTATTTGAAATTGTCGGAATTATATCATTTACTTTTAGGTATTTACCAAACAAAAAAACATTGCAGAAAGTATATCAATTGACTTTCTAAAAATTAACTATGGCGTCACTTTTTGCAAGTTTTGTATTTCCTACAAATGAAAGAGTAAACTGGTTCCTACGAAATAATCAATTCCGTTTGAACTGCACCTATTACCTTATTCGGGATTCGAACCACGGACCTTCCACTTGCCGCGCGGAGGCTCTACCAACTAAGCTAATAAGGAAACCAGATTTACACTGAGATCTGCGATCTTATAAGGCGCCAAAGTGCTCCGATAGTTATTGCCCGAGAGATGGCGTTAGGGAGCTGTTTCACCCACCAAAGGAGAAATAGACGGCACACAAGAAGGGGAAAGGATAGTAGAAAAGCATTCATACGATATTATAAAGGATAGGAACGGTGCGTATCATGGCACGCATAGCCAGAAGAAGAGACGAGCCACATTGGCCAATTGGTTCGTAGAGCATCCGCGCGGCAAGTGGAAGTTCCGTGGTTCGAATCCCGGATAAGGTAATATTTTTACATTTGTGATCTGCTCAAATCCGCCTTCCCCACCTTCCCTGTGTTGGTCTTTTATGTGTTTTCCTATCCCCTTTCCTTATGTCTATTTCTATGTGCGAAAATAATATTTGTTCCCCGTATGCCAGGATTTTCAAGTCTGAATATGTGTTTGGCCAATGTGGCTCGTCTCTTCTTCTGGCAAGAGGGGGACTATGGGTTAGGAACGAGGATTGAACGCGGGGAGAGAGCGATTGAATTCTGCAGGAGACAGGGGTTAGTCATCACCAACACATGGTTTAGACATCACAAAAGGCGTGGGCATACATGGAAAATGCCAGGTGACTCAGAAAGGTATCAGTTAGATTATATTATGATTAGGCACAGGTTTAGGAACAGTGTGATAAATTCGCACAGTTTCCCAGGAGCGGATGCGGACTCTGACCACAATTTAGTTGTTATGAAATGTAACGTCCGTTTCAAGAAGATAAGGCAAGGGCGGCGGGTTAGGAAATGGAATTTAGAAGCAGTAAATGGATTAACGAGGAAGGAGTATCAGCAGGCTGTAGAGAAAATGTTGGATGACGGTAAAGAACTGAGAAGTATCGAAGAAAAATGGGAATGTATCAAGAAAGGGATATTGGAAGCCGCTAAAGACACTATAGGAACCGTTAACGGGAAAAGGATAAGGAAACCATGAGTAACGGATGAGATGATTGCAAAGATGGATGAGAGAAGAAGATGGAAGAATGTAAACACAGAGTTAGGCTAAATGAAGTACTAAGAGTTAAACAATAAATTGAGAAGGCCCACAAATAAAGCGAAAGAAGAATGGTGGAAAACGCAATGCGAGGATTTGGAAAGTTTACAGAAGAAGGGTGAAATTGGTGCTCTATACAGTAAGGTTAAGTTATCATCGGGAAGTAAGAAGGTAAGGTCTGTGCTAACAGTTAAAGATAAGTGGGGTAAAATAATAGTTGAACCAGGAAAAATCCAAGAGAGATGGAAGAAATATATAGAAACACTGTATGGTAAAGAACTTAGACCGACAAGGTTAGACATAAAAAAGGAACATGACGTAGAAGAAGATAGCTTAGGTCCAGGCATACTCGACGATGAAATAGAAAGGGCATCAAAGGAGATGAAAGCAAAGGCCGTGGGGGTGGACAACATCCCTGTAGAACTGTTGAAATGTTTGGGAAAATGCGGGAAGAAGGCCCTATATGGACTGATTCGTAGTATCTATGAAGAAGGAATCTGGCCGGAAGATTTTGTGAGATCGGTGTTAGTTCCTATTCCAAAAAAGGCAAAGTCTACGTCATGTCAGGATTACAGAACAATAAGTTTGATATCCCACGCAGCTAAAGTTTTCTCAGGATCATCAACAAAAGGATAGAGAGTAAGGCAAATGATTACTTAGGGGATGATCAGTTTGGGTTTAGGAAAGGAAGAGGTACGCGTGATGCCATTTCAGTAATGAAATCACTAGTCGAGAGGAATATAAAATACAATCAGGACCTTTTGTGCCTGTTTTGTAGATTTCGAAAAAGCGTTTGATAGAGTGAATTGGGAAAAATTAATACGTGTTTTGCAGAAAATAGGAATGGATTGGAGGGACAGGAGACTGATCCGCAACCTGTACATGTCTCAGACTGCTCAAGTGCGAGTGGGGAACGGAGAGTCCGGATGGGTAGTTTTAAGAAGAGGGGTAAGGTAGGGTTACCCATTGCCACCGGTGCTATTCATCGTTTATGTGGAGGAAATGATTAAAGAGGCATGGAAAGAACTGGTGTTAGGAATGAAAGTCGGAGGGGAATTCGTAAAATCGGTTAGGTTTGCTGATGACCAAGTTGCTCAGTCAGCCAAGGGGTTGCAAGCATTGTTGAGTGAATTGGAGGTTCAGTGCGATAAATATGGGATGAGAATAAATATTAATAAAACAAAGGTTATGCGATTTTCCAGAAAGAAAAAGGCTAAGCTAAATATTAAAATAGGCGGGGAAAAAATAGAGGAGGTAGAACAGTTAACATATCTCGGAAGTGTTTTGGACCAAACGGTCAAAGTGGTAGGAACGTAAGGAGAAGAATTGCGCTAGGCAAGGAGGCTTTCTCAAGTAGGAGGGAGTTGATCACGGGGACGTTGAGTATGGGTGTTAAGACAAGACTCGTAAAAACTCTGATATGGAGCGTACGGCGCGGAAACGTGGTCACTGAAGCAGGAGGTTAGACGTTGATTGGAGGCTTTTGAAATGTGGATGTGGAGAAGAATGGAGAAGGTGAAATGGACCGAAAGGAAAACAAATGAGGAATTACTGGAGATGGTGGGTGAGGAGAGGGGTTTGTTGAGAGAAATCCTATGGAGGCAGGAAAAATGGATGAAAGGCGTATTGAGCGGTAGTGGAATGTTGAAGAAGGTAATAGAGGGGAGATTGTTGGGCAAACGAGGAAAGGGTAGGAACAGGATAGGGATGTTGTACGGAATGAAGAGAGGAAAGAAGTACACAGAGATGAAGAGGGACCTGATGTAGATTAGGTTGCTGGATTGGGTTTTTTTAAAAAAAGTTTATTTGATAGTTGTGCCCATCCAAAAACCTACCTTAACCGGTAGATTACCTAATAATATTTACTCAGAGCATGGAAGTCCTTTCTTTCCATCATTAATAATGTGAAGTTTAAGAGGTAATGGTTAAAAAATTACAAAATGTGTGCGGCGAGTTTGTACTACTGTCAAGTGTGCTTCAAGCCATATTTATCATCTGTTATACACAGTCAATTATCTAAAAAAAGTATGATTGATTATCCGCTGGAAATTATTATATTTAAACCACGACAAAAAATCGGTTTGTGAAACTTGTGAGATCAATTTTTAAGTTTTCATTCCTAATTACTTAATATTTTTAAAATTTATTTTATTCAGTTTTTAATTGCAAAATAATGTTGCTAGATTAAACGCTAAACTCTAAAAGAACTACCATTGAAGTAAACTAACATAACATAAAAGAAGCCTTTCTCTGGAACTTAGGTAATAATTTACGACATGCCCTATCTGGATTTGTACATTGAGTATGAACCTTAACATTTGACTTCATTTGACATTTGACGTATATACTTGCCTCCTGGATGGGAAGAGTACGTTTTGAATTACAGTTCTCAAATTGCAAACACACCTTATGTAACCACGAGTTTACTTTGCGCTATGTTTTCATTCGCTATATTAGCAAATTTCATAGTATCTCAAACAAATAATAAAGAAAATTAAATAGACACAGTTGCCTTTGAATTTCGTTTTTTTTTAGTTTTCACCGCCACGATATCAAATTTTTAACATGCCGACCGGTAGACATTTTATGCCAGGGGTACGTAACTTGTGTTACACACATCGTACACGATACAATGTAGTTGGATAAGCATTCACCAATTATTTTTCAGAGGCTAGCCTCCCCACTTTCTGATTGATTATGCATCATCAGACATTTACGAATAAAAATCGCAATCAAACCGGAATATATAGATACGAATAGCTGTTGCGCGTCCTTTTTCAAGGGTCTTTTATTAGTATTAAACGTTTAGTTTTTTTCACAAATCAAGAATGATAAAGAGAAGAATAATTTTACCATTTCATCTTTATTATGTTCGAATTCCACCACATCACTCCTGAAGCTACTCAATTTTTAAAAACTCAGAAGATAATCATCGGGGTATTATGAGTAATTGAGTACATTGTATTATGTCAAAGCACAAATACACGTTAATCAATTTGAGTGAATGATATTCGCCCACAATATTCATTTAACTAATAGAATTAGCGAATAAATCGAGGTCACTGGATTTGAGCAGACTCATTCCCACTTCTAATTGATAACCTGCAAGCCACCGCTTGGGTGGGTTATCCAACACCGCGTTTACAACATCAGAATGAATTATGCTTAAAGGTTAAATATCAATAAATATCATTGTAACAATTTCAGAGCGTAAAAATCATTCGCCTTGACCGGGATCCGAACACGGATCCCCCGATATCCGGCCGAGTAATTTAACCAGTTAAGCTGTCTAGGCGTCCTGTTAAACTCAGAAATTTTTGAGCTTAAAAAGGAACAAGATGTTGTGACGAAATACCGTAGATACAATGTCACAGGTATTGCTTTTCCCGCAGTTTCTTGAAATTTATCAATAAATATGTAAAATTTTTCAAATAATCGAAGCAATGTGAACTAAAAGTACGTAAACAACGGTATCTAAGCATGAATTACTTCAATACATGTATTCAAGATGTATTTAATTAAAATATTCGAGACGATCTACTAATTACAGAGGTAGAAATTAAATAATAAAAAATACAAGGCTAATAATTATTTCAAAATATAAATATATTTCTCTTTGTCTGCAGCTATACTGATCCCATCTCGGTCGCGAGAAAAATTGCCCCTGGAAAGTGTCGGTTATTCGCTTGTACCCTCTAATCATACTTTTTAAATGCCTTCTACCTTAGAACGGGGGATAATTACAATAATTAGAAATGGGGAAAAATTCTTCCCTGTGCAGTTTTCATTGCACAATGCCCGATAAATTTGGTAGTACATGCTCAATAATAGATAACGGAATCATATTATAATTTAATTCTTTTCAATCAATATTAAAAGAAATTAAACGAGCTAGATAAGAGCGTATTCGAATATATAGAAAAAAATAAGAAAGAAACACGTAACAAAGCCCTAAATAAAAGTAAAGACATTATTTCCAAAATAACTTTGCAGGTGTAAAAAATGGTTAGGGGGCCTCGAAAGAATCAGCACTAATAATAGAAAACAAAAAATAGAATTGTTGAGAACTTATTATTATATAATAATTAATATGATTGAAGAAAGGAAGAGATGGAAAGACATGACCTCCAAAGTTGACGGAAGAATGCTGCTAGAACTCAATAATCAAATCAGTATAGGAACCCTTACGTTCAAGAAAACCTGTGGGAGAGGTGGTGAGAGTATATGGAGAAATATTACAGACCATGAACAGTCACTTAACGAAACCAGGACCTATGACATTATTAGAATTGCAACAAAGGAATTGTATTCTCGAACAAATAATATGAGATAGGGAAAAGGTCGATTTATTAAGGTGGAAACATAATTTATTAGACATCTATGTGATAGAGTTTGGGACAACATAAAAGCCTAGGTATATTATGGGGTATGATTGATGTGAGAAGTATTTGTGACAATATATCGTGGCACAAAAAGCGATACTTATTGAGAATTAAGGATAAAAAGGTGGAAGGAATGCATAATAGATCAAAATAATTTTAGGTCACAAAGCAGAAGACTTTTTAGGTTAATTTATTAAGAACAGAGTGGTCGTAAGGTTTCATTAGATGCCTATGCCGAAAAAATTAAACGACAACATTTGTGGACAGTGCCGTCATCATTTGAAATTCCTCATGGTAAAGTTAGTACTGAAAACTATCGTCAGATGGTATAAAAATAACTTAGGGGATGCAACCACTTAGGTGTAGAACTGGTTGGGTTTAGGAAAGAGAACATTTAACACTATTTCAATAATGAGAACCCAAATCACGGTAATCAACGCAAAGATCGGTTTGATTAGGGTGGAGAACACCTATTTCTAACCCCTGGGTGGCATGTGAAATTCACCCATTAAGATAGGGGGTTAGAATCTCTTTCCCTGTGCCACCTGTGGTTTCTTGGGAAAGATAGCAACCGACGAATCCACAGTTTGGATGCAGCTGAGGGCGCCCAGAGGTGTCATCCGAAATCGAACCCCAACGCTCCGCTCTACTCAATGGACTACCACACACCACGATAGTGATGAATAAGGGGAATATATATATATAATGTAAATTCACTAAATAATCCACACAAACACAGAATTCTGTTCCTAATTCACACACAGAGTTCTGTTCCTAATTCCTCTTGAGAAAGGTGGTTGCACCACCGAAAATTCGAGAACCAGTGAGTCCCTCTTATATATGTTTTAGTTTCTGTGTTTGTGTTGACTATTTAGTGAATTTACATTATTGTGCACGTTCGTGGGTTTTCCAAGAAAGTGACTTTCTATATACATATATATAAATAAATAAATATATATATATATATATAAACACACAAACACTAAGTTAATAAATATTACACACACAGAAACATAAAAGAAGGACACTTATAGTAGATATTTACGTTTCGACGGCACGGCCGTCGTCATCAGTCGTCGGTCACGGCCGCGGTCGTCGTTCACCATCTCATTCATAGCACAGAGTCGGATATCATTATAGGAACTGAAAGTTGGTTAACAGATGACATCGCAGATTGCGAAATATTTCCCAAGTCCTTCATAGTTTATAGAAACGACAGAAAAAATAGAGCCGGAGGAGGAGTGTTTATTGCGGTTAAGAACTCTAACGTCAGTAGAGCCGAGTTATTTCCTGATAGCTGTATATAAAGTGTATGGTGCTCAGTGAAAACACCCAGATCAAAAAGAATATATATCTGTGCGTATTATAGACCACCCCACGTTAGCATTAACTCAATACCAGACCTAGAAAAACAGATACAACGCTTTACATCCCACAACAGTGAGCATAGCCTAATTATCGGAGGTGATTTTAATATTCCCACAATAGATTGGGATTCGTACAATTTTATAAATGGAGGTAAAGACAAGGATCTATGCGAGTCCCTCTTATTCGCGTTCACCTCGAATTCCCTACATCAATTAGTCACTTCACCAACAAGGGGAAAGAACATTCTTGATCTGTTAGCCACAAATATACCCGAAAAGGTCTTAAATATAGAAGTTGTTGACGGAATCAGTGATCACAGGGCTGTAAACGCTAAATTTTCTCTAAGTGTAGATAAAGTCAACAAACCTAAGAGAAAGGTGTATTTGTTCAATAAAGCGGACTATGATGGCTTAAAATGTGAATTAAAAAGTTCTTTTTTTATATTTGACGAATTAAGCAAAACTAGTAGTGTCGAGGATACTTGGAATAATTTTCTTAGGATAACACGTTTAGCAATACAGAGGTTCATACCTAGTAAATATATAAAAGAGAATAAGGAACCCCGATGGTACAACTCTGAAGTACGGAAATCTCTTAGGCGGCAAAGGGTGTGCCATGCCAGAATGAAAAATGCAGTTAAAGATTCCTCCCCTGATAAAATCAACGAAACCATACAGAACTACAAAGCATCTAGGTCCACTGCCAAGAAGGCTTTCCGGAAGGCGCTAGCGGAATTCAAAAGGAAAAAATTAGGCGAACATTTGAACGATAACCCAAAGATGTTTTGGTCCTACGTCAGGGAAGTGCAGGGAAACAAGTCCACCGTAAACTCATTGAATATCGAAAAGGGGAATAAAGTAACGAGTAGTTCAGATAAAGCCAACATATTAAACTCATTTTTCCAGAGTGTTTTCAACATATCCTCACAAAATACACCCGAGAACCTTCCGAAAATATTTCAGCATTCAATGGAAGCAATCAATATTTCCACCCGCGGAATAGAATTACTCCTTAAAAACATAGACCCCAACAAATCTCCGGGACCTGATGAGATACCGGCACGTGTGTATAAAGAACTGTCGGCTGAAATTGCCCCATATCTAGATATAATATTTAAGAAATCATTAGCAGAAGAAAGCGTGCCAAACGGCTGGAAGGTAGCTTCGGTAACACCCATATTTAAAAACGGAGACAGGGAGGACCCCAGTAATTATAGGCCAATATCGCTGACTTCCATTTCCTGTAAGATTCTTGAACACATCATTGTTAGTTCCATGATGAGGCACCTCGATAGCCAAGATTTATTAATTAATAACCAACACGGCTTCCGTAAGGGTAGATCCTGCGAAACTCAACTCGCACTTTTTGTACATGATGTATTAAACTCCGGTGAAAGTAATATTCCAGTTGATGCGATATTCCTAGATTTTAAGAAAGCTTTCGATAAAGTCCCTCATTGCAAATTACTGGCGAAATTGGAAACCTATGGAATACACGAAAGTATTATTAACTGGATTAAACAATTTTTAAGTGATCGTGTCCAAACAGTCGTCCTGGACGGTGTATCATCCGATACTGTCAAGGTCACGTCGGGGGTACCACAAGGAAGTGTCATAGGCCCCCTCCTTTTCCTTATTTACATAAATGACCTCAGTACCGTAGTTAATAGCAAGCTCCGTCTTTTCGCCGATGATGCAGTAATTTATGGGGACATCCGAAGTCACGAAGACAGAGTCGTGTTAGCCAACGACCTAGATGCAATTCAAAATTGGTGCGATACATGGCAATTGGAATTGAATTTTAAAAAATGCGTAGTAATACATTTTTGGGAAAAGAGTAATTCCCTCCCTTATAGTTACAAAGTGAAACAAACCAAAATCGCGAGGGTAGATTCCTTTAAATACTTGGGTGTAACAATTACTCACGATCTGTCCTGGGGAAAACACATACGAGAAATATGCGGTCGTGCTAATAAAAAATTGGGATTTGTGAAAAGAGTGCTAGGTAAATGCGACGAAAAGGTGAAAGAACGATGTTTCCTTGCCTTGGTCAGGCCCCACCTAGAGTATGCTGCCAGTATATGGGATCCTCACAACATAAATTTGGTTTCGGAATTAGATCGAGTTCAGCGGAGGGGGGCTAGATTTGTCAAACATTGTTATGACCAACTCAGCAGCGTATCCACTTTGTTAGACAGTTTAGGTTGGGATTCTCTTACACAGCGGCGTTTCCAATATAGATTAAACTTATTAAAAACATTTAAAGATGGGCCCTTTTCCGATGACATCAAGGATATAATACGAACCCCAACGTATTACGGTCGAAGGGATCACGAATATAAGACTAGAGAAATAGACTGCAAGACTGACAGGTTTAAAATGTCATTTTTTCCAAGAACGATAAGGGAACAGAATGCTCGTAGTCGAAATTCCCCAGGACTTAGTTCATTACAATAAGTATTAACGTACAGGTTAGGGACTTCGCGAGGATGTGTATACATGTGTGTATGTATGTATGTATATGTATGTGTGTATATATACATATATATATGTATATATATTTTTTTTTCCTACAGGTTCCCCCCACCTTTCCTCACCTAACTCCCAACCCCCTCAACCCTTACCCTTCCCTCATGGTGCTACACCCCCTGCCACACACCTTTTTGGTGGCTCGCAGGGTACTTATGTAGATGTAGATGTAGATGTAGATCAGAATGAATGGGCATTCTGATGACGACGGCCGTGCCGTCGAAACGTAAATATCTACTGTAAGTGTCCTTCTTTTATGTTTCTGTGTGTGTAATATTCATTAACTTAGTGTTTGTGTGTGTGTGCGTCGCCGGAGAGCGTCATTTTCAAGATTATATATATATATATATATATATATATATATATATATATATATATATATATATATATATATATACACTTTTTTGGAAAACCCACAAACGTGTAATGTAAATTCACTGATAGTCATAACAAACACAGAAACCAAAACACACAAAAGAGGGACTCACTGGTTCTCGAATTTTCGGTGGTCCAACCACCTTTCTCAAGAGGAATTAAATTATATATATAAGGGGATATGATAAAATGAGAAATTTCAATGAATTTATTTAAGAATATTTATGTGCACTGCAAAGATAGGTGAATTATTCAAAGACTTTCCCCCTATCACATGTAGATGTTAAGTAAATTTGAGTGGGCAGACAATCAAGTGTATTTTTCCAGACAATCAAGAATATGGTCAGATATTGAAATGTGGTGACTGTTAAGTACGTTACCCGATAAAATCTCGACTCATTTCACGAAGACTATTCATAATAAAATGAAAGCAATGAGTTATCAAGCAAGGTAAAGTGGTTATTTGGAACCTAAATTATGAGAGATTGAATTTTTGCTGGTGTAACCATGCTCATAATTAGCTAATATTTGGAAAATGGATGTCGTACTAATAACGTATGAGAAAGAATTTGATTGGAGAAAAAGGGCTATGTCGAAGGTGAAAAAATGTAACTCCTAATTTTTTTAATAAGCGATATGGTTCCGAAGATACATCTTTGTGAGAAAAAAATGTGTGTAAGCTTAGGGGATTTAGGTACGTTGGTATGAAATGGAGTTCGAAAAATAAGTTTGATTGAGAAAAAGACAAATATCAAGATTTTATATTTGGTGGGGAAAGATGGAAAGTTTCCGAGTGAAATTCGAAGATGGACAATGCGGAAGGTTTTCGAAAGTTTGAAGAAATGAAGATGAAAATAAAAAGTTAAGGGAGAAGTTTAAACTGGAGGAAGTCCTCGGCGAGATATAATACAGGTACAATATAACCTGTACGTTTTAGACCTCAATAAAAACTACCCTCATATTAGTTCACTGCCCAGCATGATGAATTCATTTTATCATTTCAAAAATGAAATAAAATGTGAGAATGCAGTTCATAAATAATTTTTTAAAATTTGTAATGAATGAAACTCTCCAATATAGCCCATCTGACTTTATGATGCCTGTAAAATGTAAAATTACGCGAGGAAATTAATCTCACTCTGCTTTCGCAATGTCACAATTATTTATTCCGTCTATTTACAAAATCAATGAGCTGGTATCGCTTATGTGCCTTAATCACAGAGATGATTTGTCACTAACTGTTCATGAATGAAGATAAAATATTTCTGCCTTTCCCCATCATTACCAATGGGCATTTATTGATATCATAAATCTATGATATGAGTATTTTATTTCAGATTATAATTATGCGACACGGGGAGATTATTGTTTATGCAAAGAGAAAGTGCACATCTTTGGATTAGGTGCGATATAAAAAAATGAAAAATGATAACTATATTATTCCTGTCCGAATGAATGCCTCCATTAAATCCACCGAAAAAAATTAATGGACGTGGTGCCTGTGATGCACGAAATGTAAAGACTCGCACCAGAGCACCTTTGTCTGCTTGCGTCATGCTGCACGAATATAAATTCCCATGGGATCCGCTGCCGTCATTTCATCGTTGCCGCCCATTACAGGTCAGATTTATGGGCTGGGTGGCTCACTCACGTAACTCGTGATTAAACGAAGAGCGTCCTCCCTCCCTCGACTCTGAAAAGCACCGCCCACGCAATCGTCAATTTCGGCTGATGAAACCGATTCTGGGCACATCTCCATTGGCCTCAGGGCCATGTCCTGCAGTCCTTCCGTTGTGATTCCTGGATCATGGAGGATCACCATATGTTTGAAAACCGCGTGCAAAAATCACCAAATGACGAGTGAATTCAAATCTTTGAAATCACAGCCTTTTCCGACGAGGGAGCAGAAAATCTGCAGCAATGGATGGAGCGCTCACATATTTGGTTGGCGAGCTACGATTATTGCGGAAAGTACTTTGAAGAGCATTGCCAACATTTTTTTAATGCCAAGAGGATCATATCATGACAACTTCGTGATAGGCATTCAGTATTCGGCGGGGAAGCCGTAAATTTCTCCCACTGATCCATCCATATCCCATGTATTATCTCATGTAGCATACAGATTTATAGGAACGATCTGAAAAATATTAAATCTCATTTGAATGGCGAAGCAACTTTTGTCTTCCGGTTTTTGTTTTCTCATCTTCAGCGAGAAGCTTTATTTATTTCATCCGATGGAATTTTCCCTTGGCAGAACCAAATCGTTTCCAAAGTTCAAGCTCCCCAAGGGTGGGCACTCATATACATGCTGTACCCTGATACTTCTTTCAGTAGTATAGAAAGCATTACTCGTTAAGTTTCATTTACAGATTGATAGTGTTTTCCATTGTTGAATGTGTTAAGCTTCCGAAAAATGCAATCGATTATACAACCTTTAATCATGAATGTGCGTCACATATACCAAAAGATTTTCTTTCACTTTTATCATTAGTATTTCTAGTGCAAACTGATCACTATTTGATTACTGGAAATTCAAAAATTAAGCAAACTCTTACCATGTTCAACATAAAAATTTCCTGAAGCTTGTGGGCGAGAGCGATTGCGTGAATGTAGATTGATCGTGTTTGCTCACACTGCTGTATTGGGACAGTTGGGGAAGTGTCAGACACGCACGGCTAAACACGTAAGGTGATTAAAAAATTAATCATTCCTGTTCGTCTTTGTTGAAATTTTCATTAACTTGTGCTGAAAAAAGGGGAAATTTAAACCGATTACATTCGTATTATGTTAACAACTAGGAGTTTCAAAAAGGTATGGCTAGGGACTAACTATTTGATCTTTTGTCTAATTAATAGGAATCAAATATTATTCCTTAAAATGTAAACCTTTCCCTATTTTCCTTTCCCTTAGTGAATTCTAAGCCCTCCCTCCCTCATTACTAATCTCTCCCGAGGTAATTCACTCAACCTGCTTTCCTCTTCCTTAGGCCGCCGGGGTGACCTCAACCGAGGGCAGGGTAATAACCTGGATGCCTCTCACCTTCCGGGTATTCCATTTCTCCAAAACACCCTCTCATGTTATTTAAAGAGCCACCTAGATGACCTTTCCAGTCCTCCCCTCCACCCCAAATTCGCTCCTCTGCCTTTACACATTTCCATGATGACGTACTACTCCCCAGTCCCCTTCCGTCTACGTTTTCCTTCCCTTCCATTTCGCTCACCCACTACACCTCCCATCAAGCCCTGGGTAAGGTTTGTCACCGAGCCCTTCCCACCACCCTCATATGCTCCCCTCTACGAAATACTTATCACCCCTTGCGTCCACAACCCTCATTGCCTACACCGTCCTTCCAAACACAAAAAAACCTCAACACTTAATACTCTTCACGCACTTTTTACATTCTAGTGTAGTCCTTTGATGCCATTTTACGTCATAAAATAAGCTGAAATGAAAACTTCAAAAAGTATCTGAATGGTATTTCTTTCAGGTGAAATTAATTACTCAATATTGCCAATTAGAACGATAGACAAAAAAATTACTTCCACCGATATTCACAAACCTAAAAACAATTACACCCGTTAATACACTCGGATTAATAATTCCAAGAAACTGCGGGAGATGCCGCAACAGTAACTTTTAACGGAGTCATCCGCTACGTGTGCATTACAATGCAACAATTTCAGAGAGTAAAAATCATTCGCCTTGACCGGGATTCGAACCCGGATCCCTCGATATCCGGCCGAGTGCTTTAACCAAAAGGACAGTAAAATTTCAGAGTGTAAGAGGACGTCTCGGTAGCTTCATTGATTAAAGCACTCGGCCGGATATCGAGGGATCCAGGTTCGAATCCCGGTCAAAGCGAATGATTTTTACTCTATGAAATTGTTGCATTGTAACACTCGGATTAATAATTCCAAGAAACTGCGGGAGATGCCGCGGCAGTAACATTTGGCGTAGTCATCCGCTGATATACATTACAATGCTTACATGCTATTATAGATAGTAACATAGCTCTCTGTGGTTGCATATGTGCTCTCCTGCCATCTTATATCTGTTTTTGACACTATTTGTTAAATTTTAATCATTGGTTATCGCTTTTAACCGTTCTTTTTTCTCAGTGTATATTATATGTATTCTCTGTCAGCCAATGTAAAAGCCTTTGTGCCGTTTTTGGTTGCTTTGTTAAATAAATGCAACAATTTCATAGTGTAAAAATCATTTGTCTTCACCGGGATCGCAGTCGGGGCGAATGATTTTTACGCCCTGAAACTGTTACACTAAGATTATTTCATTGCGAATACTCAAGCCTGTACAACCAAATTCTTTTGACACTATCATAATGATACCGGAATTAAAGGACAGCATAAACTAGGAACTGCCAAGAAGGAACAAGAGATAGAGAATGTGCGCATGGGAACTGTGGAAAACTTGGGCTTTAGAAGTTGAAGATGATGGGTAACAATGTTCAAGGACAATTTTATACCCTCATCTACAAGTTAGGCTATCAATAGCATTTGATGTCAGAATCATGAATGAATGAAACGTTGAGTTATATTTTGCATGGGATCTCTTGAGTTATCACAAGAGCAATAAGATGAAAGTAGGTTTTTTCCAATATTTTATCAATATTTTCCATTGCAGTACATTTCCATTTTCTTTTGTTCGCCTCTCCAAAGGCGCTTACTCCGTTTCAATAAATTTCACTTTCATAGATCATAACAATTTGGTTTAAGAAATACCGATAATGTGATCAAGAATAGCTTCGTGACGCAAAAATTGTTTCATCCGTAGGAAACAAAATCTGAATCCGCCCACACTACCCACAACAGGAAATATATGACCCTTGGAGAAGCAAAATTGAAAAAAAGTCACTTACGCAGCGAATTCATTTTGAGCCCAATGTGAACGATATTTTGATGTTTCACTCGACGAAATGAAATCATATAAATCAGCTTTGCCTTTCATCGTGTCCAGGAAAATGGGTGATGGCATATATTTGGTTCTTAATCCAGATCTGACATGGAGGTTTGAGACCGTCAGCAATGCTTGAATTATAGATTAAATTGTGAAATAGATGGACTATGCGAAGAAAAACTGTTAGAAATTCGTTGACGATAATTAAAAAATAATCGCTCCATAGTCATCCTCAAAAAAGGCCGCGAAATATTTTTTAAATGGCTGTTTATATATATATATATATATATATATATATATATATATATATATAAAGTAAATTCACTAACTAGTCGACACAAACACAAACTAAAACATATAAAAGAGGGACTCACTGGTTCTCGAATTTTCGGTGGTGCAACCACCTTTCTCAAGAGGAATTAGGAACAGAATATTATATGTATATATATATATATATATATATATATATATATATATATACATTGAGCGGGTCGCGGTGGTCTAGTGGGTAGAGCGTTGGGCTACTGACAGGAGTGTCCCGGGGTCGATTCCCGGGCAAGGCACTCTGGGCACCTGCAGCTCCACCCAAGCTAGTTGATTTTTCGGGTACCAGGTCTTCCTGGGAAACCATAACCGGCACAGGGAAAGGAACTGGCCCCCCTACCCTGATGTGTGAATATTCACACGCCGTCGGGCTTGGTACATGGGTGAGCTCCACCATCACCTACTAAACCGACCTTCGGGTTGATTACTGTGTTTATGGTTTATATATATATTATTTTGAATATCTGTTTTGAGTAGAATAGTTTTTCTGCTTACGAAGTACAAAAAGGTGTAAACATGTTCCCTCCTTCTAAAATACCACAAAATAATGGGGGTTTCCAGATATTTCGAAGTAATTGAGGTAAGTAAGTTTGATTAAGAGCTGACTTGAAAGAGTCAATCAAAGAACTAACAAAAAAGTGGTGGGTGGAAAAGGAAAATCCCAATAACGGATTTGATATTTAGGTATGCAGAGAGGTATTAGAAGTTAAAAATTGAAAAATTAACTCCAAAAGAAAACGAAAAAGGCAAAGAAAAATATTTAGGAGCACATTACTGATGACAGAAGGAGGAGAATATGTAAATCACCGAGAAAATAATCCAAGTCTTTCTTACATGGGGAATGAATAAGAGACAGTTACTTACTAAGATAATAGGAATCCTTTTGATATAATACAATGTGAAATTATAAAAAGAAGAAAATGGCAAATAATACATCGAAAAGAACCAAATTTCTCTATACATCTTTAATGTACGGTTTGATTTCATCTGTTCATCCATTAAGTCAATCACTAGCTTTAATATCGGAGAATTATGAGCTATTGATGAAATGAAAGAATTTGTCAGGTGAGCAAAATTAATAATTCTTGTTCTCCTATATGAATGATATGCTATGAATGTTAAATATGATAAAACATTTGAGATACTCATCAATGATATGTAACTCTATTGAAACTTGTTATACAATTCCAACTGTTTCAAATATCCTTTGAAATTCATTGCGGAATATCGAGCAAATTATATTAGGAAAAATCAACCGCCACTGACAAAGATACCGCTGAGCTATCACTACTCAGGCTTCTTAAATTGAGAATTCACGAGATAAATCCTATAAACCTTCAGAACTTCTAATAATTCATAATGAATTGGTTCTCTAGAGCGACTGAGGGTTAATGGGCATTCAAACTTAAAAACAAAAATTTCAATAAAAGATAAGAGCGATCAGTAAAAATTCTTCAAATCAAAGAAATTAAAAATATAAATTTAAAAAATTCCTTAAAAAAACTACAGCATTAGTGACGTCATTTTAAAGTTTAATTTGGTGATTTTGCGCTATCCAATGGAATAGATTTTAATACACAAAAATGTGCACTCAGGTCTCATTAACTCTTTATTATCAAAGTCAATTATGCATGTTGGAAGTCATAGGATATACTCTTAGGATGTTAAACTAAGAAAGGATAAAAGTAAATAGAGCGACTTAAACTTTTAAGTAATTAATCTTCCCTCTATCAAAATCTTCTTCATGCCGAATTAAACCTTAACTTAGAGTGTAGAATACCTCATAAATAGATTAATATATTTAAGATGCATTATTATTCTTTTAAGATATTCTACCTATTAATAAAATATAATGATTAACTGCACACAAGCAATTTCAAATCTTGAAAGTGTTGTGAACCAAGATTAGTATAGCGGTACGGGCATAGGAAGAAAAATTGCGCTAGATAAAGAAGTTATCACAAAGTGAAGGGGAATTGATAAGAGAAGCGTTGTACAAGTATGTCAAGAACGGACACATTAAAACTTTGATATGGAGTGCCATTTTGTACGGCTCGAAAACCTGGCTCTTGGGGAAAGACACAGACTTTTAAAAGGTGTGCGGGAAGGGACAAAAAAGGTAAAATGGAATGAATGGAAAACAAATGAAGAAGTACTAGCTGAAGTAGAGAAAGGGTTGTTGGGAGAGATCCAAAGGTGGACGTAAAATCGTATTCAGAGCATCTTTATTAACGATGGAATGCTAAAGACTGTGATATCGAGGAAGACCTTGAGGTAGGGAAGGACATGGATAGATATACTGAATTGATTTGAGTAGGAACGTGTTCGGAATTAAAGTAATGTGAGGTGCAAGGCTTTATGCTGTTAGGCGAAACCTAGTATATAGTATGCATAGGAGTGCTCATCCAAAACCAACCATATAAAGAGTACAACTTAATTAATAAATTAATAGATAGCTTTCAAAATATCAAAGTTTGCTGAGTTTCTAATAAAGAATAAACAGATAATGCATATAAAAATAAAATATTTAAGGTAAGACGCGCAACTTCTGAAAGCTCTATGATAGTGAACACCTACCATTTCTAATTACGGAATATTTCGAAAGTATGTATAACACAGTGCTCAAATCTGCCTTCCCCACCTCTCTTGTGTTAGGTCCTTCATTCTTTATATATATATATATATATATATATATATATATATATATATATATATATATATATATATATATATATATATATATAGATGGTTTCTTCGAAGTAACACGGAAGTGTTGAATAAAAAACTTAGACAGTAACACACAGCACGAGAACACATAAAAAGAAGAACACTCACAATAATATCTTGATAATTTCGACGGACTCTTACTCCGTCTTCTTCGGAAGATAAGATAGGTTTTATAGTCATAAGATAGGACTCATAGATAAGATAGGAGAGTCCTATCTTATCTTCCGAAGAAGACGGAGTTCGAGTCCGTCGAAATTATCAAGATATTATTGTGAATGTTCTTCTTTTTATGTGTTCTCGTGCTGTGTGTTGCTGTCGAAGTTTTTTATTCAACACTTCCGTGTTACTTCGAAGAAATCATATATATATATATATATATATATATACATAATTTAGCACAGTATTTCATAACATGCAATACTTCCTGATGCCTCGTACTCTGATGAAAGTATTTTTCACACACAACCTGTTAATAATTACGATATGGTAAACATATTATTTCATCTAGTGTCATAAAGAGAAACATGAAGATAAGTCATGATTTTACTTAAGTCAGAGAGTGTAGAGAGTTCACACTGGAAATAGTTAAACAGTTTTACATTCTTATCACACTCTTGAAAGGAAATTTCATTCATTCTCCGCATTTCAATGAATAATGTTGAAGAAGCTTCCTATTATTATGCGTACTTTGGCAAAGTTCTGAAATTTGGCCACCGTTACTCTGTTCCGTGTAGTTCGGTGATAAATTTAAATCGCATAAATAAATAATACCATATATGTGAGTTTCAAAAGAAGTAATGGGGAACACAAAACATTCGAAGGATGCAACAGAAATTTTGCGTATATGCAGCGAAAAATAGCAAGCATTCGAGATTTTACTATTTCACCATGGAGATTTTCCGCCTCACTAAACGAAACGAATGAACAATGGAAGCTATTTCTCCAATTTTTTTTTCGGTTCCAAAAACCACACCCATTAATCTTTAGGGCGGAGAAGTTTCACGTTCAATCAAATGTGAGTATTTGTCCTTTTTCCACGTCGATCCCCGGGCTCTTACGTTAACAAATACATAATTGACTCAAACTGCAATATCTTTATACAACTGTGAGCTGAAATTCGACATTTATGACAGTTATATTCACCAAGGGAAATTTCACAGTCATTGCGTTTCTCTTCCGAACGACCGTAACTGATATTCTCTAGAATACCAAGTTCCGAATTAACATTCACCCTTACCTATAATTCATACTGAACCATACTTCATCTTCAAAATATTTCTTCGGTACTCCAAAAATTGAAAAATGATAGTTACTAGGTGGGTTAGTTACTAGTTAAGTGTTAAGATCAAAATTATGCACGCAAACTTGGATACAAAATATCTATTGACAAAAGATCTTAAGATCAGCCAAAGTTTTTTGAGAGCCATATTGAAAGCTCATTATTACTTGGCAGTCTTTCATTCACTCTAGGTTTTGGATGGTCATAGGCTGAACACGCAACCTTTTCTTAAATTCGTCAAACAAGACGACAACCTGACATACCACACCACAATGAACTGTTCCTTAATTCCGCCTACTTCCTTCCTCCCTTCATCCCTTCCAATACATACCCATCCCATATCTAGCCTTTTCTCGACTGCCTAATCTCCTCCCCTCCTTCACAGCTGTCCCATTGCGAATCAATATGTTTAGCATCCATTTTTCCTGTTCCTTAGGATTTCTCCCAATAATCCCCTCTCCTCCCCACAATGCCACCTCATTTTTTTCCTTTCTGTTCTCTTCACATTCTCCATCCTTCTCCCCTTCCACATTTCAAAAGCCTCCAATCTAAGCCTTTCAACCTGCTTCAATGACCATGTTTCCGCGCCTTATAAAACCACGGTATGTGTAGAAATTTTCAGTAATGTTTGCTTAACATCTTTAACGTTCCTGTCATCAACTCCCTCCTGACGAAAATTTCTTTGTCTGGTAAACTTCTTCTGATGTCTTTGCAACTTCATTCATCGTGCTATAAAACACTTATGAGATTATAAATCTTACCGTAGGTATCCTTAGATACCAGGATTCCTCATTATCTTAGCCTTATTCTTTTATTAATTACCTAGCCCCTCCTTATAACCAGGATACCTTATCTCCTTAGATTCCAGGATACCTTAGGTATCAGCAAAAAGTTAAGTTTAACATTTACAAATAGCCATTCAAATAGGACAAATAAGTTTTTAGAAAAATTTAAGAAATGCATTAAACTTTATCAGGGAATCGCTAGAAGAGCATTTGCATTTTGAATGCGGGGGATATTTTGTCGATTTCATGTTCCACACTAGAGCGAAATAGTTTCCACTAGCAGATCAGTAAACGTTCAAATAAATACGTATTTGTGACAAGAAAAAACTTATTCTAATTGATACATTCAGTTTCTGCCATTTAGATCCAATACTAACAAGGAAAAATGCGAATCCGCTCGCGACGTCTGTTTCGTAAACCAATTGTACGGATTGAAATGCTCAACCTCCATTCTCTTCCACGCCCCGAACCAAATAAAACCACGCTGTGTGCCCCTCGGACAGCCATATCAAAAAATATACAGCCCAGCGCACGCGTTCACTTTGACAAGCCATCAACCCGAAAGGGAAAGCATGGATTAGGGCAGATGGATATCTCTTGTACATTGCTACTATCAGGTCACGGTGGAGCCTTCACGGAAACACGAAGAGGTGAATAAAAATATTTTCATTATTCCGACGTGTGAAGTCTCGACAGGCGGGTGGAGAGGATATCTTTCACGCGGAAGTGCGGGAACGCCTCTCAGAGCTCAGAGGCCCGCCCAGAGGGACGCTATGAATGGAACCAACATTGGAAACTCGATTTTCTCTCGCCCGCGCGATTGTGGCGGACCCAAACGGCGGAGAGGAGAAGCACTACTATATTTTGGGCAACCAGTTAAAGATTTTTCTGGGTACCGAATATGGGCATATTTTCAGCGATAAATTTGCTTTGACGCTGATACAGTGTAACGTAACCATCGCACCGTGGGCAAATAGTCGCATGGAATATTCATCCACCTAAATCACATGGGTTTCACGAAAATCAAGTCCTAGCTACTGAGGGGCTTATTAAAGGAGACCTGGGGATCACAAAATCGTAGACATGGAAACATGCGGAGGCCAATTCAATGCCCTTTCCCATTAGTACATACGTTCAAATAAAAAAAAAGAATTACTTAAAATTTAGTTCCATTAGGTACTACTTAAGTCATTATTTTCTTGGGAATAATAATTGAGGTGGTTTCCCACATGTTAAGACAAGACTCTGAAGAAGAGGATAGAGAATAGAGCAAATGATTACTTATGGGATGATCGGTTCGGGTTTAGCAAGGAGAGAGGTACGCGTGATGCTATTGCAGTAATGAGGTCACTAACCGAGAGATATATAGAATGCAATCAGGACGTTTTTGCCTGTTACGTAGATTTCAAAAAGGTGTTTGATAGAGTGAATTGGGAAAACTAATGAGTATATTGCAGAAATTAGGAATAGATTGGAGAGAAAGGAGGCTAATCCGCAACCTGTACATATCTCAGACTGCTCAGGTGTGAGTGGGGAACGAAGAATCCGGATGGGCAGTGTTAATAATAGGTGTAAGGCTGGGTTGCCCATTAACACCGGTGCTGTTCAACGTATAGGTAGAGGAAATGATTAAATAGGAATGGGAAGAACTGGAGGTAGGAATGAAAGTTGGAGGGGAATTCGCAAAATCGGTTAGGTTTGCTGATAACCAAGCATTAGTTGCTCAGTCAGCCAAGGGGTTGCAAGCATTGCTGAGTGAAATGGAGGTTCAGTGCGATAGATATGGGATGAGAATCAATATTAATACAACAACGGTTATGCGATTTTCCAGAAAGAAAAAGGCTAAGCTAAATATTGAAATAGGAGGGGAAAAATAGAGCAGGTAGAACAGTGTACGTATCTCGCAAGTGTTTTGGACCAATACGGTAAAAGTAGTAGGGACGTAAGGAGAAGAATTGCGCTAGGCAAGGAGGCTTTCTCAAGGTGGAGGGAGTTGATGACGGGGACGTTGAGTAGGGATGTTAAGAAAAGACTCGTAAAAACTCTGATATGGAGCGTAGCTATGTACGGCGCGGAAACGTGGTCTCTGAAGCAGGAGGATAGACTTAGATTGGAGGCTTTTGAAATGTGGGTGTGGAGAAGAATGGAGAAGGTGAAATGGACCGAAAGGAAAACAAATGAGGAAGTACTGGAGATAGTGGGGGAGGAGGGGGGTTTGTTGAGAGAAATCCTATGGAGGCAGGAAAAATGGATGAAAGGCGTATTGAGCGGTAGTGGAATGTTGAAGAGGGTAATAGAGGGGAGAATGTTGGGCAAGCGAGGTAAGGGTAGGAACAGGATAGGGATGTTGGACGGGATGAAGGGAGGAAGGAAGTACACTGAGATGAAGAGAGACCTGATATAGATTAGTTTGCTAGGTGGGGAGTCACAAAATGTTTATTTGATAGTTGTGTCCATCCAAAAATCTACCTTAACCTGTAGATTACCTAATAATAATAACTACTTAAGTCCGTTACTGGTCGTTTAAGGAGTAGTCAAATTGCTTTGGATTTCATTGTCCCTCTAGAAATCTTGTTATGACGTGCGATTTTTATTATTTTTTTGCGCCATCAACGTTTTCTTTTCCTTCTATGTTGATGTGTTTAAGCACTAGTGGCATAAAAATATATGAGCTCTTTCTATGAATAAATGAGTAAACACACTACTACCTAATTATCAAAGCGGACGTTCACGTTACTGTTCTGGTACCCCTTGTGAAAAACTAACTATTAAATTTTTTTTAGACAATCAGGCTTGCTTGCATGATAAATTTTCATTAAAAAATGTTTTTATTATCAAAAAACTAGCCTCAATTTTGAAGTGTTCACTTTACATTAAGAAAATGAAATATGCCCACCAATCAGCACACGACTGAAATTCAAATTGCGTAAAATTAATATCTAAGAAAATTAAACATGAGAACTAATGTATTTAATGTAGAGGATAGTTTTAACTCTTCGTGATAGTGAATAAATCAGCCACTAGGAGGTAAAAACTATTAAAAAACTTTTCTCTATAAAAACTGTGTTACATTTCGAAGTTTAACGAAATATGCCCGAGTGTCAAAAGCAAGTTATTAAAATGATGTGAAAATATTTTGCATTTAATAACCGGACTCAAAAGGTTGCAAAAGAAGATTTACTACAAAAGCCAGCTTCGAACACCAACAATATTGCACACATGTATGTACAATGCCGAAATGAAATAGAATATTTAATAGTTTTCATTAGGAAACGCAGTGTGGTGTCATGACGAGCTTTACAACTTCGTGCTTAACTCAAACGTGATGGAAGAGAGACCAAAGAAATGTTTCCCGAACTCAGTTGCTGATATGAGAAACGTTGACCAAGCTATTTAAACAAACCGCAGAGTGATTTAGACGAGGGCAAATTTGACAATTATTGCCGTGTGGAAGTCCAAGGCTGGCGAGAGTAACATCGCGGGGCTACAGATGACGTTAGACGTTTTTCGGTCATAGTCATTGAAGAGGGCGAAGCGTCGCGGCGGACACGAAAACGTCAGATGCACACCCGATTGCCCATGTGTGCGGTGTCTGAGAGAGAATGTGACTTCGAAAGCGACGAGGAATAAAGTCGGAGTGACAGCAATGAGGTAAAACTCCTGGAATTTTTCCGGAGGCCTTAATTAAAAAGTAAAGAATTTTAATTTGTTAGCGGATAAAAATTAAGCCGTTTGATCTCGCCGATTGCATGCCAAAAACTGAGAAATCAATATTAAATAAATTTTATTTGAAGGAGTTTTCGAGAATTATTTATTTTAAATGAACTTCTTTTCGCCCATTTCATACCAAAACTAAGAAATGACAGTTGAATTAAATACATATGTATCAAAGTATCACATCAGGTAACTTTGCATTATTCTGCCACTATGTTTATTTTATGTTTGAACAGGGAGAACAGCAACATTTTTTAAGGGAAAAATAGTCTACGTAAAATAGGAACTCTTCAAACTATTGTAAATGCTCTGTTGTTGTCATTCATTTGTTTTTTTAGTTTTTTATTTAAATATTGCATTTTATTGAAAACTATTGTAAGTATTTTTTTAAGCTGTAGCGTTTGATGGATTGAAAAAAAACGTAAAAAATGAGATTATAAAGACATAATGAATCCTAATTCAATGTCTGTTTGATCATACACAATGACAGATATACAGAGGAAAACGAACGTCCATTAAAAACTGGGTATGAGATAACAATCTATAGTATCTATAAAAAAACCATATTAATTGAGCTTGCATTGTGATCGTATGAAAAAGCGTGAGGTAATAAGCTTTTTCTTGGAAGAATGTGGTTTATATAATGACTTCGAGTGACTTTAGTTCCACACCGATATCCGCGTTTCCATTGCGCTTTAGGAGCTTCCCATTTTTCAACTGCGCCTTTAACATGCTCTTTTCATGAAGTAGAGAAAGAACGGCTGTCGCTACGAGGAGTCGAGTGAAATGCATTGTAGTCTTCACTTGCTAAGCGCACACCAATCTAGTCCTGGATCCCTGTCTCAGATTTTGCTAAGGAATAATATTAAAATTTGCTCTACTCGTAGAGTTTATTGAGAATTCTTTTACTTACCACTGGTTCATGAAGATTACTGGAATTACTCCATTGTGGGTGACGATTCCACTGGATTCTGACACAGTTTTTATTCTTCAAGTACACTCCATACTGAGATAGGGTCTTTGGAAACCATTATATCCGAGCGTTTCTCTTCTTCCAATAGAATTCTGAAATATTTGAAGTAAAATAAGTTAGTCTGCGTAGTACATTAACCAATGAAATGATTTAGGTAGTTTGTATTAATCTTGGAAAAGATGCAAGATTCAAGAATTAGAAAATTAAGTCATTTATTGAGCAAAATATAAAGTAGCTTATTAGCATACGAGGTCATTAAATTAAGTAATGGGACTGATTTTTAAGTTTTTTTTTCATTCAAATAAAATTACAATATTATATTGTCACCCTCATAATAACTCCACACATTACTGGAGACAGTTCTTCCACTCCTCACAGTAGTGCTTGAATTCCGATATTGAAAGAGCCTTCAGCTGGTCGGTTACAGCCGTTTGAATGTTTGCGACTGTCTCAAAATGATTTCCCCTGAGGTGATCGCTCTACTTTGGGGAGAGAACAAAGTCACAAGGACTCAAGTCAGACGAATAAGGAGGCTCAGGAGCCACAGGAATGTTTTTTTGGCCAAAAACTCGTTTATTGAAATTGCTCTGTGACAAGGAGTATTGTCGTGATGCAACACCCATTTGTTCATGACGTTTGGTCTCGCGCGAATGACCATTTTTCGATATTTTTCAAGAACTTCCCGGTAAAAGTGTTGATTGACCGTTTGGCCTTGAGGTGGAAACTCTTTGTGGGCGATGCCGTGGACATCGAAAAAAAATTAGCATGCATTTTATCTTAGAATTACTAATCATTGCTCTTTTGGATTTTGGAGAGGTTGAAGTGTGGCACTCAGTGGTCTCACGCTTGGTTTCTGGGTCGTACTCAAACACTCAAGACACGTCACCAGTAGTACCAGTTCCAGAAAAAAGAGGTCATTTTCAATCGAATCCAAAAATTCAAGGCACCTTTCCATCCTGATGTCCTTTTGATCTTTTTATTAGGTAATCTACCGTTTGAGGTAGGTTTTTGGATGGACACAACTATCAAATAAACATTTTGTGATTCCCCACCTAGCAAACTAATCTATATCAGGTCCCTCTTCATCTCGGTGTACTTCTTTCCTCCCTTCATCCCGTCCAACATCCCTATCCTGCTCCTGCCCTTACCTCGCTTGCCCCACATTCTCCCCTCCATTACCCTCTTCAACATTCCACTACCGCTCAATACGCCTTTCATCCATTTTTCCTGCCTCCATAGGATTTCTCTCAACAAACTCCTCTCCTCCCCCACCATCTCTAGTACTTCCTCACTTGTTTTCCTTTCGGTCCATTTCACCTTCTCCATTCTTCTCCACACCCACATTTCAAAAGCCTCCAATCTACGTCTATCCTCCTGCTTCAGCGACCACGTTTCCGCGCCGTACATAGCTACGCTCCATATCAGAGTTTTTACGAGTCTTGTCTTAACATCCCTACTCAACGTCCCCGTCATCAACTCCCTCCTCCTTGAGAAAGCCTCCTTGCCTAGCGCAATTCTTCTCCTTACGTCCCTACCACTTTGACCGTGTTGGTCCAAAACACTTCCGAGATATGTAAACTGCTCTACCTGCTCTATTTTTTCCCCGCCTATTTTAATAGTTAGCTTAGCCTTTTTCCTTCTGGAAAATCGCATAACCTTTGTTTTATTAATATTTTGGTCTTACGAAAGGTTTTTGGAACCAATTTTGGGCAGATTTTTTCTCATTCTCAATTCATCATCAAAATCAAAAATCTGATGAACGGTGGTGTGAGTTAAATTCAACTCTTCCCTTATCATTCCGACTGCCAACCGACGATCTAAACGCACAAGATCCCGGATTCTATCGACATTTTAATCGATTCTTGAAGATGAAGGCCTTTCGCTTCGTAGTTCATCTTCAATCGACTATCATCCTTTTAAATATGACTTATACCACCGAAAAACCTGAGCTCACACTGACAAAACACTATCTCCGTAGGCCTACTGAAGTTTGGCAAGACTATCCGTTGCATTGTGCCCAAGTCTGAAGCAAAACCAGATAGCACATTTGCTGGCAGAGTATATGCAGGTGTAGATGGTGGCTGGTGCACTAATACCCACACCACACGTCCTTAAGGTGGTTTTTGTCGTATCACGTAAATGTTAATAAAAGTCACCATTCCTTTAAAGACTTAGAAATCCGTCACAAAATAATTAAAACAGCAGAGGAGATACGAACATTTAGAACATTTAATTTAATTTACAACAGCTAATATTGTGATTTGAACTGTGAAAAATAGAACGTCATCAAACTTGTACGCAAATTTTATTCGTTATTTAGAAGGATTTGAAAAAAATTCTCCCCTCTCTCTAGTAAACGTATAACCTCCAAGATTCGGGTTTTCCTTTCAAATTTCACGGCCACAAATGATAAATATGAAAGCACTAATATTGGAAAATCGTATTTTCTTTAGAAAATTCCTTTCCTCTTTGAGAAATGTGTTAATAAATCCTCACAAAACAATTTTAGTGGTTTATGGAGCTTATAAAGGCAAAGATTAGAGGTAAATGAGAATGTCAGCGATGAAATTGTCCCATTAAGTACATTTAGCTTACTCGTAAAAAAAAACAAGTGAATATTAATTTACATCACAATCCTTATGCATAGAGCTGTACGAATATTATATTATTACGAAATGAAACTCTGGCGCACTCAATTCAATAAACGATATATCATAAATGCCATAAGAAAGTACAATAAAATGAAATAAAGTCATGTTGTGACGATAGTTTCCTGGTACAGAGGTTTGATATTTACCCATCATGAAGGAGTATTTTCTGTCCCCAGGAGTTGCTATTCCAGGAATTATTTACCCTCATAATTTTATTAATATCGTTGAGTAAGGAGGTTAAAAAAAGGCTCGTAAAAACTCTGATATGGAGCGTAGCTATTTACGGCGCGGAAACGTGGTCGCTAAAGCAGGAGGATAGACGTAGATTGGAGGCTTTTGAAATGTGGGTGTGGAGAAGGATGGAGAAGGTGAAATGGACCGAAAGGAAAACAAATGAGGAAGTACTAGAGATGGTGGGGGAGGAGAGGGATCTGTTGGGAGAAATCCTATGGAGGCAGGAAAAATGGATGAAAGGCATATTGAGCGGTAGTGGGATGTTGAAGAAGGTAATGGAGGGGAGAATGTTGGGCAAACGAGGAAAGGGCAGGAACAGGATTGGGATGTTGGATGGGATGAAGGGAGGAAAGAAGTACACAGAGATGAAGAAGGACCTGATGTAGATTAGGTTGCTGGATTGGGTTTTGTTTGGAGTTACAAAATGTTTATTTGATAGTTGTGTCCATCCAAAAACCTACCTTAACCGGTAGATTACCTAATAAACAAATCATCACTGAACGTATGCTATGTAAAAGTGGCTCGATCTGTGAGGAAATATCGAACCGTTTAAATGATACAAACTAGGAGATTGTCGCTAGTGACGTAAGTTGAAAATTTAGCTAAATTCAACTATTGAGACCGACCTGGATTCAAATTATCTCATTCATCCGAATATAAGGAAGAGAACTGTACCCACATAAGATTTATGCTTCAATAATAACGAGCATTCTCGGAACTCGCGGAGATAGTACACTTCACGCAAATGCAGACAAGTGTGTCTCTCGACCGTCGTCAAAAGACAAGCGATTATATCGTTGAGACATAAACGGTTTAATCTTCCACTTCTGTGAGCCTTTATGCTACCATAGCCAAGGAAATATATCCTGAATTGTCAACACAATTCATCTTGCGTGCGTAATCAAAAATGTAAACCGTTATTCTCAATTTTCACCTAATCTACCCCTTTTACGTAAAAGTTTTCTCTCGCGAGTAAACGCTCTGAAATACATTGCCCAACTTGTTTTCTTTTTTTTTAACTTTTAGCGCCCGAGGACAAAGGATGAGAAATTAACGACAAACCTGACGAGATGGAGAAAGTCTTTTCGGATACTTGCTTGATGGGGATTTCCTGCCACTCCTGTGCAGTCGAGGCCGACCCTTCGGGCTCGGGGACTTGCATTTTTACGGTTGGGGCGTATATCTTCCGTTGGTTATCAAGGGTAGTGAGTTTATTACCGGCACGTTTGATTAAAAAAAACACAAGAGTGGAAGGACGCCACAGAGTTGTCGGTGACACGCAACAGTTCGCCGTTGCGGTATATCATTGCTAGTAAAACTACTGCCGACCACATACTCCAAGGAGTAAAGGCATCAGCCAAAGCTCAGTTTTGCGAAAGTACATTAGGGATTATTGGAATATCTAAGTAGAGAGATTCATTAGATATTATTCATTACAGTAGTGGCGTAAAGAGAAACATACCGAAAATTCATTTGTTTATGTTGTTTAAAGGTGTGAGTCCGAGTAAAAGTATCTGAGTTGGGAAAAGGAATTATTTCGTGAAATTTCTATTGATGAATTTTTGTGATAGTAACTTTTAGTGGGAGTAACAATAAAATGATAAAAAATACAATTCAATACATGTAAAAAAATATAGCATGCTAATTATTTTATAATTTAATAAATGACATACAATTATGAGATGCTTTTCAAATACATACCATTAATTGACCGGAGAATATTTGAAAACGCAAGTGACTAGAAACTTGTTCCCTCTGACAGAGTACTTATTCATATAAAAAAAACCATACACACAGTAATCAACCCGAAGGTCGGTTTAGTAGGTGATGGCAGAGCTCACCCATGTACTTAGCCTGACGGCGTGTGAATATTCACACATCAGGATAGGGGGGCCAGGTCCTTTCCCTGTGCCGGTAATGGTTTCCCAGGAAGATCTGGTACCCGAAAAATCAACTAGTTTGGGTTGAGCTGCAGGTGCCCAGAGTGCCTTGGCTGGGAATCGAACCCGGGACCCTCCGGGTTCCCTTCGACCCTCTCGACCTTCCCTAGATCCTCCGCTCTACCCCCTGACTACCGCGACACACTTATTCATATATTACCAAAAAATAGTTATGTTTTTGGGTTAAATAAATGATTAGTTTTTATCGTTCGCACTTTTAATTATGCAAATAATTTTACAAAAATTAAAACACGCTAAAATTAAGGCCTATAAAATATGGTCTCAAGAAAAATAAATAATGACACTCAAAGTTTCATTAATTTTATGAAAATTAGATAATAAATCGAAACTAGTTAGGAAAATGGTGCATTAAGGAATATTAGGTGATAAGAATTATATTCGCAACCAAAGTGTTAATAACGACACCGTTTTATTTCATTAGTACCTGCTTTTAAGTGAAGTTTGCCAAAACGCTACAAGAAGAATATGCACCTATCCTTATATAGTATTACTGAATAAAAACCTCCATGCGGTGTTATGTCCTAGCTATATCTAATCCATTAGTTTTATGATATACAAGCTGTCATCGCGTGAGTCATGCAGGAAATACGCTGTATAGAGTTCCATTAAAATGCAAAAACCTGGATATTAACCAAAATAGGCGCACCAGCGCTATATAGCGATTACGGGTATGGAGTTCAAATGCATTCAAAGCATGGCGTGTTTCACTGCAAACCAAGAGGACTTAACCGACTTCGAGTAAACGTTCTTATTTATATGATGCCGAAGTTATGAAAACGCATGAATCGACGGATAGAAACTATTGCATTACCTTAATATCGAGTGTGTTTAACTATAGTATATGCAATGAACGTATATTTCCCATGGACCTTGCTGTGGTGGAAGAAATTGTGCGTTCTGATGACCCCTAGAGCTGTTGTGACGGGAGCAATGATAGGTGCTCCTGGTAAGGTCACCCATGGCAGATAGGTCGAAGGTAAGGAGCCAGAAGAAAGGTAGTCCACGTAGCGTCTATTCCTCAGTGAGGGTGCTGCAAAGGCGTCTGACCCCTGTGGGTCGGCCATTGAGTGATGGTGTTACGCTAAAAAAACTATTGAGCAAGGCAAGGGGAAAACAACTTAATTACTTTTCCCAAGACTTTTATGATGGACAGAATAGAGATAATCAGTCCCAGCAATTACGGAACCCCGCCCAATCGGCAGTGATTCGTGCCCGGCATTTGGAGAAGCAAGGCTTCCGCGGTCGTCATCTCACGGAGCCCTTGCAAAGGAAAACCGACAGAAACAGGACAGAAGACTCAGAATAAGAAGAAAAAACCTGTTAGAATAGGAACTTGAAATTTTAGGATATAGTAAATTCTGTTTCAAGGAAGGAATAAGCAACATATTAATAACAAAATTAATGAATATTAAGAAGCATCACATATAACAAAGAATACTGCATTCTACTTTGAAAAATTAACCCTCAAATCCATGGGTCAGTGTTTTTTTATTAGGTAATATACCGGTTTTGGTAGGTTTTTGGATGGACACAACTATCAAATAAATATTTTGTGACTCCAAACAAAACACAATGCAGCAACCTACTCTATAGTATGGCCTATATTACTACCACCCACAGATGCTTGGACTAATTAGGAATGATTGATTAGATATTGACTATTATTTCAAACTTCTTTCTTGAAAAACTCTGAGAAATTAGATTGGACAAGAGTTGCGGCATCTTTTATTGACGGTAAAATATAATCCAGAGAAATTCTGTTATAAATCCTTGGATAAGCATAAAACGTAATACTTATTTCTAATTAGGTGAAGGTATGTTTAATATCGGTACAGTTACCAAATAAATATTAAAAAACAAAACCAAACATTCTACTCAACAGAAACCCCCTCTTTATTTATGTGTACTTAACAAGGTAAAGCACACAATTTTAAATAAATTTTACCGTATAAATAAATTTATAAATAATGTTTAAATAAATGAAACTGCGGTCAACATTAAACAACAACGCGGTGAAACCCAAGGATGCAGAATCCTTCAAGCCAACGCCGCGAAAATCTACGCAGCCATATACTTCGCCTCTACGGAGAGGGAACTCACAGTAAGATAAGGAAATTGGAGAAGCTGCGGGATAAGAAAGGAAGACTCCTGTCTTCCTTAGCCTTCCAACCTACGCAGCCTTACACAAAATTTTATTTCATTATGGGATCATTTTTCTAGGTTCATAGTAAAACATTAGCCGAGTAGGATTGGTTGGGATGATTTCAAGTGTCTTAAAAATAAAAGGTTTGATGATAAATGTATCAATAAGGGTTAAGCAATAAATTTGGTGCCGGATTAAAAACATCATTCGAAAAAAAACTACGTAATAGATGTGTATCCTTCCATAAATAATGATATTCTTAAGAGGTCTCCCTAAAAACCAGAATAAAGTGCCAGGTTAAAAATGCCCCATATCTCTAGCCCTGAATATCTTAAGTGCTCCTCAAACACGATAAGCGTCAGTTAAAGTAGAAAATGCCATTAAAAGAGGCTTTCTGTTAATCTAAAACTTGATCGGGAGTATGGATGGATTTATGGAGGATATTTTGTCTTAATTCACGGGCAGAGAAAATTATATTCCAATACTCTCGCTTATCTGTATTGAGAATATAGAAAATGCTTCCTTTTTCGACGAAACATTTCCAGCACGCAAAGCCGAGATGAACGGAATATCTAAAAATAATTATAAAAATTGCTCTATTTTAAATATTAAAACGGAATAACTTTGCAATGAGTGATTATCATTAGGTAATCTACCGATTAAGGTAGGTTTTTGGATGAACGCAACTACCAAATAAATATTTTGTGACTCCAAACAAAACCCAATCCAGCAACCTAAAGTACATCAGGTCCATCTTCATCTCTGTGTACTTCTTTCCTCCCTTCATCCCGTTCAACATCCCTATCCTGTTTCTGCCCTTTCCTCGCTTGCCTAACATTCTCCCCTCTATTACCTTCTTCAACATCACACTGCCGCTCAATACGCCTTTCATCCATTTTTCCTGCCTCCATAGGATTTCTCTCAACAAACCCCTCTCCTCACCCACCCATCATCTCCAGTACTTCCTCATTTGTTTAGCACTGAGGGATAACTTTTTATAAATAAATTGATATAAGAATGTTATGAAAGAAAAGTTTTGACACCGCTCCTGAAAATGCATCCCATTATCAGCCATGAAAGTCAATGCGAATAGTAAGTTCTTACAGCTGTTTCACAACACCCTACAACTAAATCTTATCTTGAGAGACACCTAAAGGACATGTGACAGGGATGATAAAGTAGCCGCCAACTAGCTGGCAATTATAGATAGATTTGTATATACTTTTATTTTCTGGATGAAAGGATTCTCCTGTTCTCACTCCTGTTCTCACAAATTGTGCGAAGGTAAAGCAGCTTAGCAAACCGTTTATAGACAGTCAATTTCCATAAAATCATAGTAATGGGTTATCTTACTAATATAAAACGGTCATTAAATTGCATTAAACTCATAGTTCAAATCGTACATATGCTTTCACTAATCTCCTGTGTGTTGTGTCAAAACCCTTCCCGCATGCCCGTATTGGAATGCCATTGAGTGGTGTAGTGCTGTTTACAGTATTGTTTGCTCTGCTTCTGGTACCCTAAATTTCCCCTTCCATCCCTTGTCCCTCTCCGTGGGTGAGCCCTCCTTCTACCTGCAGCATTGGGCCAGATTCCTCTCCTTGGGTAGGAGAGAGTTTTACGTAGCACGTTCTTGTGGTGGTGGTATTTCGCCTTGCTACTTACTAAAATCTAGCTTGCACGTTCCTGATAAATTTCTTGCTGCATCCTGGGGTACAATTATTTGTTGTATTTAAGCGTATGTACTTGCATGCTTGTGGAGTGAAGGTAGGTGGATGTGTGTTTGCATGCGCGCGGAATGATGGGGTGTTTCTATGAATGTGTGCACTGCTGTGGATTGGGGTCTGCATTTGTGTGTTGGTTTTGAATGCGGTATTTCTTTTTTCCTTTTTTGGGTGGTGACCTAACACCCCCCGCCACACGCCCTTGCGGCGACTTGCGGGGTATTATTTAGATGTAGATGTACATGTACTCTCCTTGGTTCCAATGGGTTTCAAATGAGAATATTCAATAACAGGATTGTGTTCTGTGCACCTATGAACTCTGTTCAATAAGCGTTATAATACATTTTTATTTACATAGTTCATCGTGAAACGCTTCAATTTTATTTTCACTACTGGCTTAATGTTTACTGTATTACATTATTGTAACTGTAAACGTTCCATTTATTTGACTCCAGCAGGGGCAGCCGTTGAAATATGTTCAGTTCGCCTACAGCAAACGATAGAGGTAACACGCAAAACTGGATTGTAATTTTCCTTTCACCCGTACAAATTGTCAGTCGTGGTCTATGCAATTTTATAGAAGGTTTATGAAGAACTTTCTTCTTCCTTTAATCGCAGTTGGAAGATTATTTCAAAAGCTTAAAGAAGGGAGACAATCAATTTCCAAAGAGTGTGGACCAGGAGCTCAACTCACTGCTCCTGCGCGAGTAAACGTTAACAACACTGCTACTGGCCTCTATTGTGAGAGAATATCGTCGAATGACGTTAAGAGCAATACCATCAATTTTTTAAATTTTGTCGAAAGCCACCCATAGTTTTCTAAATTTCCAAGGGGCAGTTTTCTTTGCATCCTATTTATTAACAAAATTCAGTTCTGCCGTATAGATTCGTAAATAATTGACTTGTATATAGAGGGAGGTGTAAGCCAAGAGCAATAATATTTCTCCTTGACTTATGTATTATTCCTCCACTGCTCCTTTCAAGAAGGCATACCTTGTCCTCCGTCGCCTTTTACCTGACCAACATAATATATTTTTTTTAAATTGTTTTCTCTTTCAACTTTTCATACATTCTGTTCCGTTATAACCTTCGGAAAAGCCTCTTCTTTCCCGCTATTCTAAAATTATACCATTGGAGAATTTAAGTTTTCACTAACCTCCTCTAATTATGAATCAATTAAGTTAAACTTAAGAATCTCATTAATTTATTTCTCATCATAAGTGCTTACTCATGTGGTTCAGAATATTGTTTGACGATATATACGATTGTATATGAACTTAACTTTCGTATTCCTCGTCATCCAGTTCTGTCTCCTATCTTTCCGCTTCTTTCCAACGAATTCAGCATACGTTTCCGTTTCATTTTTCATGTAACCAAATTTACAACGTTTCGCACACATCCGAGGTTAATTACCATTTTTCTGTCTTTATTTAAGATATCTCACCAGTATTTCTCCTCCCACATCACATGCGTATATACTTTTCTTAGGTTACGTCACCTCTTTCATCGGCTACCATTTAAAAAAAAATAATTCACGTGAACATTCTGCTGCCAGAGAACTCTGCTATTATTTATAGCTTAACTATTTCGCATCTTGCTATACTTTAAACATTAATACTGTTCCTAAACATTTACAAATATTCTTGTAATTACTACCAAACTAAAACAAATTCTTCCATATATCTTATCTATTCGGATCCCTGACTTACTTTGTTCCTACATCGATTCTTCCTATTTTTGATTTAACATATTCCTCTTTTTAAATGTGATAATTGAGGCCAAACTTGTTTTTTTCCTGATTATAGTCTCAATCTCGATTCTTCATTCGCTTCTTACACTCAAAATATTTTCATTCATCGATTTTAAATAACATTTGTTGATTTAAATAGCCAATTTTTATGTCTCCACAGGGCTCAGTTCAACAACTTCCATATATTATTCATCATTTGTCACTCTCAAGAACATTTTCTCATTATCTGTAATACAAGCATAAATATTTTAATCTAAATATATTAATATTATTTTAATTCTAAATATTATAATTAATATATCTATTATAGAAATATTTCTCATGTTATTCAGTAACGCCTTCCTATCTAACAACACCAACTTCAAACTGGGTTACTTTTAATAATTCTAATTCAAATTATAATTAATTATTTGAAGGCACATCAAGAATGCTCAACCATGTGCAAAATTATTTTAATGTTCATTTACTCATGTTTTCATCCTTTCCGCAATGGGATCAGATTCAAATCTTTTCTAATAATTCATTGATACAGACCAAAAAACACTGAGAATAGCTGAACTCTTATTATAATAACAAAAACTTGTTGTCGCTCTTATAAGGGCAGATATAATTGAAAATAAATTCTTTAAAAGTCTTTGGAGTTGCCAGGAGCACCTGAATCTTAAAGTGCGAACTAGAGTTTAATTATCGCCGACTCATCACTGGTGTGTGGGAAATGTATTGGTTTCTTGAATGTTTCATTCAGCTTGGAAGAAAACCTGGGCATTTGCATATAATCTGCAGCAAATATATACATTTACATGCTAATGTGTTCGCTGGTGAATGCATTTTATCAGAGGTACATTTGTGTTGAGATGAAAGAGAGCAAAGATACCCAAAAATGCGAAAATCACACGTCAGCTCACGCCACTTGTCAGATCTTGACGATTGTTTCACCCCTGCTATTTTGACAGGATATTCTGGACCATCGACAGATGACGTTTCGAGGATACTGCTTGAGATATTCCATATTCGGAAATGCCACCACGTATCTTGCCATGAACTGCGGATAATATATCAATATTCACACTGGGAAGAGACATGAAACAAGACTTAATTCACATGGGCTATCAATACTTGTTTTCTAGGCGTTTGAGACTAGTTTTCTTTATTAAAATATAGACAAGAATATGAAAGTATGAAGGGGAAAATTTCAAATATATTATTTTCATTTAAAAGAATGTTTGTTATAATAAAACAATGGAGACGCTTTCAAACACCCAGGTGGAGGAAAACCCACCCAGGCAGGGATCGAACCCGCAACTCTTAGACTGGCTAATGAGAACGCTACTCCAAAGAGGCCGGGAAAATTTATATTAATCACGGCAAAAATTCATATGTATGACAAAAAAAGGAAGAATTGAGGGTATTTGGAAACTTGTAAAATCTTAATCTCCTAATGCAGTTAACCTGAAAGAGTGTTTTAATGAGATTCATTTACGCCAAATTACATTTTGACTTAAAATATAGCATAATTTTTTGGAAGTATTCGATGGTTTCAAATTATCGTAGCAAATTTGAGCATCTTAAAGCACATGGAATGCAACCATTAAAATCTCTAATATATAGAGTAATTTTAACTATAATCGCCATAGCGTTCAACCAATTTTTTTCAATTTAAAAATTAAGCATTAATGTACAAATTTGGCATTGAATAACTCGAAGTGGAAAACACCTACGCACCTACCTATGCACGCAAGTATTTAATGTTATTATATGCCCTCACGTATTTATAAATTATTTATTTTTAAGTCCTAAAAATGTATTTGCAAGTAGTTATATGTGTACATTAGTTATTTGTGAAAGAACGACTTCCGGAGTTTATCAATTAATAGATAGAAAATAAGTAAACTATTTGTAAAAAAATGGTTTTGTATGAAAATACTAACGTCGCTAAAGAACTCTCTAAATTCCACGACCACCCCTCAGAGACACTAAAAAGTTGTTTTCATGATTATCTAATCAACTTGAAATAAAGCAGCCAACAGTTGAAATGGGGATATAAATTTCGATCAGGTCGATGGGGACAGTACGGAAAAATGATGAAGTCAGTATATTTACATTTAGAATTTTATGAAGGGTAACATCAATCATCGTGAACTCAATTGAATCACTTTATTCACTAAGTTTGTTAAGAAGTGGACAAACGTTTCGGAGAATATTTCCCCAACAGATCCTGGCTCTGAAAGAATTTAACAGACAGATGGAAGTAGAATAACGGAAACTTGTAATTTTACGAAAACAAAGTCAGATGCGTGAAGCTTCCCGTCAGATTAATTGATGCCCAGCGTTTTCCAATCTTTGGAGTTGTTGATTATTTAAGGCATTGGAGTCCAATTTGCTACAGTTTCATCCATTTCCCTTGACTTGATCTCTACGTCTCGTTTTCAGTAACGATAAATGATTTAGGGGCAGCGAGACCATGGTTTGTTTGAGGTGATCCGAAGCCTCGATATGACCATAAATCTCCCTCAAGCCATCAATATCCAAAAAGTTATATGCAGCCACCTTCTTCCTCAACCATAAATTTGACTCTTAGATTTCGACCTGGAGGTCAACAGGGACGAGATTACAGAGGAAACCCGGATAAACAACGACTGCATAACCCAAAGGAATGGTATTTTCCCCGACTGGATCCTCACATGCCCCCATATAAATCCCAACGATTCTTCAAAGGAGAATAATCAGATTGAATGGAAGCTTTCCCCGCGTAACTTCTGGTTTTGCATAGAAAATCTTTCCATTCCATTTCAATTATTTTTTTTGCGCGCAAAAGAACGTCGGAGTAGAGTAAAAAAAAGGACATTTTCTCTTCATGTTTAGTAATATAATTCAAACTCTCTGATGTTAAAAAAAATCCGGGTTAGACGTCATAGCTATGAAATATAACCGTGCGACATTTAAACATATACGTGTGGCTTTCTACCAATATTAAATTTCCGACTACGGGTTTAATGCTGAATGCTTTCAACAAATAAATATTCCAATGCAATTTCTATTTGCATGGTTTCTCTGATACTGTCAATGCAACGTCGTGACCACGAATATAAATATAACGTATTCCTATGTACTAAATAATCATTATCCTGGCTAAAAATTCATAATCACATAAAATACTTAATGCACCATCAATGATGCTCAATTTTAAACTAGTTTTCATACTAGTAAAGCACAATGGGATTTTAGAACTAATTTTCTAGGTAGACCTAAAGCCATATGGTATATTTTCTATGTTATTGCAAGAGGATAAAATGTCAAGTCACTAAACGTTATTTATTCTTCATGCAGGAGACACACTAAATAATTAAAAAAAAGTCTACCAAAAATACAAAGGGCACGAGTTTCTTTTACGAGATGTCATGCTTCTGGATGGTATAAGTAGACCGCTAAATAAAAATGAAAACATTTTCGCTTGTGTGGCAATATTTTTAAGAGAAATTCGATTTACAGTCTATTCAACTGGATGCATTTGACGAAAGAGTTCCTTCTTTGCTTTAATTTAGAAGGATAACGATTCTCTCTGTTAAAAAAAATGGATAAATAACAATGTTCAATGCATTATTATGATTTTAATATAAAACGAAATAAAATATTACGGGTACCCATAATTAACACGAGGGTAGACTTCAATTTGGATAAAGGAGGTTGAACGATGTAAAAATTTACTACGGCCGTCTTTCCGAAAGCATTAGTGTAAAATAGATCGTAGCGATTGGAAAAATCGTAATTTTTTCCCTTCGGTTGGAAAGATAAGTCTTTAAGATCAGGTATCTATGGATTGATTATACATAGGAATATTCCGCCAATAATCGCTGAAATTTGCCAAGTGCAAGTTTTTTAGATTTAAGTGAGAAAATTTGCCAGGAAACATGCCAGTTGTTTTTAGTTTTGCTCTTCCTATAGACGTACCATAATTGTTGTAATTATGAGTAAGAATGATGATATATATGTATGCACATACATAGATAGTACGTATAAACGTATATATCATATATATATAGTAAATATATGCTTTTTATATATGTATAAATCATATAATTTTAAATTTATTTTTAATATTATTGAACAAACCATGGATTCTACCAAAAATAACGGATTCCTTTATGTTTTACTTTTTGGAAACAACCGCGTCTACCTTCCTTGGAGTCATTACACAAAACGCCTAATTCGGGATTCCTCCAAACATCCCGAATGAATTATTCACGCGTATATTCCGGCGTTTGAAAGACTAACCATTCCTCCCTATAACTAGTCCAGCAGCTCAAAGCTATGTGGAAAGTAACAGAAAGACAAATTCGCCCAACTTTCGCATTCCAAAGGTATATTGGGACTTCGACGTTTGCGATAAAGGAGATTCCTGTTCGATTCCGACGCTCACCTTAAAGACGATTGGTACTGAGAAGTTTTGAGGAGTGCGTTAAATTCTCTTCCCAAGTAGTTTGCGTCCCTATTCTTCGGGCAACAAAAATGTCCATTAAAATGGAATCGGAGAATCGATTGGATGGGCAACGTTTGGGTGCTTGTCTGAGGACTACTTCCAAGTGATTCCAATAATATCTATAGGAAACGAAATCGCAATTCACTCATCCAAGGGTAGGGTAAATTTTTGAGTTTTTCTTTCTTTGACTGTCGATATATTTGAAGACCCTTAACTGGTTCAAAAATCACTACTTCAGAAGGATATAGTTAATTAGGCACCTTACATATCCTGAAATATTGTAGAGACACCTGTTTCCTCTTCAAGACTGGTTTTGAAATATTGTGCCTGCCGTGATTCATATTAATTTAGATTTAACAACACTTTTTAGCCTTTACATCGGACTATTACCGGGGAAAACAATGGAGACGATTACAAACACCAAACCCTAAGTGGAGGGAAACCCCAAGCGGGGATCGAACCCGGAAACCTTGAATTGACAGACGAAGATGTTACCCCGCCGCCACCGAGGCCGACAAATATCTACAGTTCAGAGAATTCCTTCTTCAGAGATTTTCTTCTACAGTTCAAAATCCCTTCTTACGTTTATTTTTCTGTTTACATAATTTATTATCATTTTTCATTTCGTAGTTTTCCCTGATCAATATATTTTGATCTCAAAGTACAATTAATTTAATTAAATTTCCGTGCACAATTTATATTCCTTTAGCGATATCCTTGGTCATGGTTAAATGGATGAAAAAAACGAAGAAGTGAGATACAAGACAAGAATAGACATGTTGGACGAGATGAAGAAAATAATGTCAAATGTATGCGGGAAAGAAGTACGTTTATTGTGACGTAATGTATCAAGTTTTGTCTTGTTATGGAAGCCTAAGAAATGTAGAAGTGCTAATATGTGCCCGTTCTAACCCTACATTAAAGGTAGACTGCCAAATAAATAAAGTAAAAAGTGATACCACCATACACATTCCACCATTATCATCATTATATTCCAACATCGGAATGAAAACTTTAACAACTACAGTATTAATTATTTCGTTGCTATATTCAACTCGATGACTCTTTCAATGCTTTTCATTAATTAGGTTCTCATTGTAATTCTGAAGTATTATACAAACGATAAAATGTCCATGCACAGAGCTTGTGTGATGTAGCTATCACACTAAAAATTTCCTTCGGAGGATTCTATTCACCCATTCATTTTAAATTCAAACCGTAAGATATCCCAGTTTTTCGTATGGTTATGAACATGCTGTTATGGCAATATCGATTGTTCGTTTTACAGAATAAAATACAAAATGGAATTATAAATTAATATAAAGTAATATCAAAATGTTTTAGACGCTTTAAAATGCTTAAGTTCTTAATTTTTTACTTCTTAAAGCATCCGAATTTATATTTTCGTCAATCACCATGCATTTTCTATTCGTGCATAGTCAGCAATAGGCTCCGAGACGTTGATCTGGATTATATAACTTGTTGAGTTAATTTTACCTTTCATCTGCACGTTTTTTTCTAGTTAAAGGTAGTATCCCATATCTCATTCCCCAGTTACCTATCTACAATATTTACCTTTAAGGTATTCCTTTTCCCCTGCCTCAAACGGTATGCATAGAAAATGTATGAACTCCGTAAATCAACTCAAAATCTCTATTCCAAATTCAAATATTTCGAAACCAAAATCTGCAAATTAGAGCAAAGATATTTTAAACTTACTCTTAACTGAATCAACTATATGAGAAATTTAGTAAGATTGATCATGCTATCACAAGCTTTAAGAATTGATTCCTAGTTATTCATCTAGTGGTATAACCTTGGTTGTATTCTGTGAATGGTCGACAGCTATTGTCTTCTTTTTCCCGTAGCCCCAAATCAGCATATCTAATTTGCAATTATTTTCATCAAACATTTATTTGCCTTCACAACGATATAATATGATATTGCACTGGCTGGAGGTCAAAAGTGAAAGTAGATGGGAAACCGTAAAAGCAGTTGGATTTCTGGATCAACAAGATTAGTTAGCCAGTCAGTCAAGGATTTACCATCCAGGAAAAAATTAGATCAAATGATCTCATTTTAAATCATTTGATCTAATTTTCAGATGCTCTAATTTTTTAGATCATCATTAGATAAAATCAGTGTGGAAGGTATAGTATGAGAATAAATGTAACCAAAAAAAAAGGTTATGAGGCTTTCGATAAGGAAAGGGGAGATATTTCCTACGGGATAACTAAGGATTCATATCGGCGAAAAACGCAAACTGCAAGGCTGATTAAAATTTTAGGAGAAAGCCATTCGAAAAATATCACGTACTATTTGTAATTATAACGCTTTGTCCCTTGATTAGGCACAGCGTATCAGGACATATTTGCGAGATGATCCATAACGAAGGGAGTTTCAAAGTTTACGAACACCTATTAAATATATTTAGAATATTTATATCGATCAACTCCATAAGAACAATATTATCACATAAGTAATTTTGACGTAAAACCATGCCAAGAAAGAAAAATAGCAAGGAGTCGGAGAAACTTTCGAGCGCATAACAAACGGATTCAAACTTCAGGATACATTATTAGACATAAAAAAGCAGATAATACAGAATACCTGTATATTGCACAAATGAAGAGCAGTCAAACAACTAACATTCAAGTGAGAAACAAGCAAATATGCACCAGAGAACATTCCCAAAAATTAGGAACAAACATTATAGTGGGATAGGACAAGACGGAGATAGAACAAAATAGACGGAATGAACTGCACTAGAGCGATGGCCCGAGGTACCTTGCTCTTACCCCCACGGGAGGCCTCTGCTGACCACTATCATTCTTTCCGTCGGTTTAAGTGAACCTTGCGTGGGGATGTGGGGTAGGCGTGTTGGTGTGCATGGAGTGACTTCTGAGGTCACACGCTGGGATATTATTGCTTGGAGAAGGGATGGGTTGTTTGCACAAGAGTGGAGGAGGAAGGGTTGTGAGATGAAAGCTGTACCATCCGACCCCCACGTCGACACAGACAGACAGCACCACCCGTAAGCGTATACTAGATTAAACTACATGCGTCCGTACTCTTACTTTTCTAGAGTCTAGAGGGTAACGGTCAAGTACGTACAATGGTGACCATCGGAGGAGTGTTGGTGATAATGCCATTGCGGTAAGCAGGCAGAAGATGGGTCAAAAGTTATTTTTCACAGTTTAAGGTCCGCTGAGTGACAGAAGAATGTGAAGCAATAGGAATTAAAATGAAATAATAAGTATGTTGGAACTTGCCTCGATCCGTTATTGCATATTATTTGAAAGAAGTGTCACAAAATAAGAGTGTTAAGTTTGCGTCCATCGAAAACCTACCTTAAACGTTGGACTACAAAGTAATTATAATTTTTATTTGTAATATACCATCGACGGTGGGTTTTGAATGAATATGGACATCACCGTTAAAATTCCCAACTGAAACCCCACTGAAACCCTACTGAAAAACTGAAACGAATTGAAACTGAAAAAACGCAGGCTGACACAACATGCTACCTTAAACTGTTCTTCAATCCGAATTTTTTATTTCCCTTGATTCCATTCAAAATGACTATCCTTTTCCTTCCCCCACCTCGTTCACCTAACGTTCTCCCCTCTATCACAGCTTTCAGCATTCCATTGCCAATGAAAAAGCTCCGCATCCATTTTTCCTGCCCTCTTTGGATTCTTACCAACGACCCTCTCTCCTTTCACTCTGCACAAAATACTTTGTTTGCTTTCCTTTCCGCCCATTTTATCTTCTCCACCATTCTCCACGGCTAAATTTCTAGTCTCCAATATAATACGAGTATGTCTCCAACGACTATGTTCCCGCACCGTTATAAGCAATGTGCCATATTAATATCTTTTCGAATTGCTTTTCAAAAATTCTATCCCAATGTCTCTCGGTGATCAACTCCCTTAGGCACAAGATAAGCAAAAAGATAGGCAAATTGTTCCACCAATACAGCGATGTGTTTTTTTTTATATTTTCATTAACTCTTCCCACTTTAATTTTTCAAACATTTTCTCGAAATCTACCATAGAAACAAATACGCCCTAATTATTCGCAACATTTCTTTCCATTAGTGACCTAATTACTGGCGGAAAATCACGCGTCTCTCCTCTTTCTGATCGAAATTGAACCTACCATTTGTTCTCCTCTACATCCTATGATTTTGTAAGTACTGTCTTCGCTGTGCCAGAAATTAAAATTGCAATTCCGCATGTCTAATAAACAGTTGCCTTTTCTCTTTTTCGAGATGGAAACAAACACTTATCTAACTCAATTGTCCGGAAAAATTCCTTCCTCATAAACGCTGCAACTTAACCATTAAATTTCCGCTTTTTCCTAAATCCTGAAGTGGTTCAGCAGGGATGTTATCAATCCTCGCGGTCTTTTTTTATTTTAATTCCCTTTATGCTCCTATCTCGCAATAAATAATGAATGGATCTAAGCTATCTTTGTTAAATTCTCTTTCTATGTATGAACTTACAGGCCCAATATCCTGACCATATTGATCCTCTATGGATTCCTTTCATTTCCCATGAACATTTCTTTGCTCGATTGATAAGTTTTTTGTCCTGTCTCCAATGATTTTCACCAATTTTCTCTGCCGCCCTACTGTTAATTCTTTTTCATTTCACTTTTTTTTTACAGCTCACCGATTTCTTCATTCCTCCGTAAAGTCTTCATCCATGGTTACTTTGTCCCCTCCGTAGTGACTGTTCCTTTATTTTCGTCTTCCGGTGTCAATATCCCTTTTTTGATACGTTCCCAATATTTCCTCTGTTATACTTGTCCCTCTGGCCTCATACGTTTGTCTACTTTCTCCTGTCAATCCTACCTTTTTGCTCCGGTTAAAGCTTCTACCCTCCTTTCCCTTGTGCCCCTTTTCTGTTTTCTCCTCTCGATTCTGAACCTACACTCCTTGAGCACTAAATCATGACCTGAATCTGCATACGCTTCCGGAAAACTGTGCGAAGCATTAACGCTGCTCCTAAGTTTGCGACTAACCATTAGGTATATGCTTTAACTGATACCTCTTCGTGTCTCCGGGCACTTAACGTATTCCTAAGCCTATTGTGGTGTTTAAACCAAGCGTTCTTTATGAGTAAATCCTGTCTCCTGCATAACCCCTCTGCCTTCCATAAACTGATAATAATTTACACCAAGTTTCAAGATTCAAATGCAACTTATGATATCCCAACTGACCGAACTCTGCTCACCCGGTCGTCCGTGAAAATATAATTCAGCTGGGATGCATCGCCGCTTAATGGCGTAACTCAGCGTTCGCTTTAGAGCGTTGGATGGAGGGGATCCTCGAATATTAACGACGTTATCCCGCGAGTGGTGTTGTCGGGTCATTTTCACGCATCCAGCCGACGAGAGGATTTCTCTGTCCTCATCGCAAGCGCGCCTGACCGCGGCACTTAATGGATGCCGTTCGGCGGATGATGCTCACGGAGTTTCGGGCATCTCGGCAGCCGAGTAAACCACTGATCCTACACCACGTCACCTCAAAAGGGTTAGAACAAACATTGGCAACCGCACGGAGGGTACCGTCGCAAAAGCGTTATCCCAGACGCCCCCCATCATTACTTTACTTCGTTATGGCAACATCCGCCCCTTGAATGGGTTATCACTCAAGATGTTTCAAATTTTCAGGGTCTGTTCACTATGTAGATGTCGTTAAGTTTAAATCTAGGTGGTATCACTTCGATCTTGACTGCTCGGATGATCTGCACCCTTTTCCGAAACGCTCTGTACCCCTGATGGAAACTATTGTTTCGATTGGTTAATTCCAACGTCGAGATTCTCCGTCTTGGCAAGTGGAGTGCTTTCGCACTAGGCATTCACAAAATGGGAAAAGTTGTGGTCACTTAATGTGCATGAAAGCCTGGTCATTACACAAAACTTGTGCCGTATTGTGCAATGATAAGATTACGTGTGTACAAATGGTGGAGAAAGGATCATCACAATTGACAGATATTTCGCACAAGATAAGAAAAAATACTTTCCATCACTTTAAAAATATTTCCAGGATATTAGGCTGAACACAACCAGTGCCAAAAACGCAAAAAATACAGAGTGGAGGATAATGGACCCTCTAGTTTCAAAAAACCACTGAAGAGTGCCCAGGTGAATTAGCGGGGTGAGAGTAGTGATCTTAGCTGGGGAAACGATATTATTTTTGGCAGTTACCATGCAGTGGTCTGATGAGCATCAAAGGCTTTGTCGTAGGAACGTTCTTTAAGAATAATGAGAAGTGTGGTGGCGACGCAGGAGGCGTTGTGGTCTAGCGACGAAGCGCATCTTCTCCTCTCCGACTCAGTAAATAAACAAAATTTTCGTTACTGGGCAACTAAAAAGCCTCACGAACTTCACCTTAGATCTTTTCATTGACCCAAAGTGACAGTTTGGTGCGCAGTATTGATTAAAGGCATTATTATACCCTACTTTTTTGAATCTCGAGGCTCAACCGTTACTGTGATCTCTGTGGGTTTTTGTGAGATGCTGTAGAACTTTTTACTCCACAAAATGGGAGATTATGATGAAGAATATGACACAGGAGCCTTTTGGTTTCGACAGGATGGTGCCACGGCTCATACCGCCCGTCGTTCACGCCAAATCCTGTAAGAACAATTTCCCGGCCGCCTGATCTTCATACGAGGGGATGTTCCTCCTCGCTTTCCGGTGTTGAACCCATGTGATTTTTTTCTTCAAGGATATCTCCAAGCTGAGATTTACAAAGTTAGACTAAGGACCTTGGAAGCTCTTAAGGAGGCAATTACAGATGTCATAGCTGGAATAATGCCAGATATGCTGAGAAGAGTTGCCGAAAACTTTTTTGAAGGACTCAACATGTACACCGCTCGCCAAGGTCGTTACCTGGGTGAAATTATTTTCAAAGCCTGATGAAGAAAATGGCATTACATGTAGTTTTCAGAAATTAAAACAGTTTTTAAGTATCTTGTTTGATTTTTTCACAACTCACCCGTCAAATCAGTGAGTCAATTCTACTCCACCCTGTACAAGGATGAGAAAAAGGAAACTTTTGAGAAGATTTTCAACTCTCACCGACCACTCATTCCTCTTCATAGTTAGCCAATGATCCTCCCACATATTCACTTTAATGCTTCCTTCCACTATGGCCTTAACCATAGTATCCTACTTTAAGTACCCTTTTAGATATTCTCTTCTTACTATCGACGCCATCTTCTAAACATATCCCATTTCAACTACTGCTGAGAGACTTTCTACTATTACAATCAGGAAAATCGCTTTTCCATCATTTTTCGTAGCATCTCATTTCAATGGTTTTCATTATCTTTCACGTCTTAGATTTGTATGAACCATTCTTCATAAATAGATATTTAAAAACCTTTACCCCATGCAATGAGAAAATAGCTTTGAAGCCGTAGTACTTCCGTCTGAAGATGCAATTTTTTTCTATCAAAGCCCTGAACAGGAGTTTCAGGAAATAACTTTGCAGTTTCCACATAAAATAACTGATTCATGTGGAAACTGCAAAGTTATTTCCTGAAACTCCTGTTCACAATGGATTTCCACAAAGTCTCGGCCTCAACCATCAATCACTTCAAAAAGCCCTGTTATAACCATATCTTCTTCTCATTACATGCTTACGCCATCTTCCATCGCTTGTAATCTGGTACCTTACATATAATTTTTTTAATAGCGTACCCTATTTATTTGTAAATTATCCTTCCACTGGGACTGCGGGCCAATGGGGTGTCTGTTTTTCAACTTATTCTGAAATAATAGTACTTCTAGACTTTTTGTTCGTACGTGATAGTGTCCTCGCAAGATCCTACTAATTTTTTTGCGCGTACGACTACATCCTCCTGAGACAAAAGCTTGCATATTGTTCCTACACACAGCCAGACTCTTTCTAATATATTTCAGGGCATTGTCTTTACAATACGTACAATGAAGATAACATATGCACTTATGCCGAAAATTTTGGTCATTTTGAATGATAAGTTAATTATTGACAGATGTTTTGCTTGGACGTGATTTGGCTAGTCTTCGGTTTTGAACTTTTTTCTCGATGTGACTTTTTGAACAGACCGCGAATATAATTTTGACGTTATATCTCTAATTGAAATACGATTTTTCATATGAGCATATGAGACATATGAGTAATTTTCAAGCTGAAGAATGTTATGCTTTTTTAATCCTTCTACGGATTAGGCAGCCCAAAAAGCATAAAGTTTATTAGCTAATGCCTCTGTAGCAGTTTTTTTATCCTTCAATATCATCAGTCAGTTTACTGAGCCGTTTACTCAGTTATAAATATCATTTATGAAATTTTAATGTAGTATTTTATGATTGAATGATTTTATCTAACTATTAAAATGTTCTAATAAACACACCCAAATAATTATTTGGGATTTTTTTCTCTCAAAAGCAAAAATCCTCGCGAAATAAATAAACTTGGTATTTTTGTCACACATTTTTTTATAATACTCTTGGTACATTTAGGCAAAATTATCAGGTATTAGTAGCAATACCTGTGATTGTCGGCTATGCAAAAAACCGGTAGTATTATTTTAAAGGTTTTTGTGTGAAAAAATTCTAAGTTTATTTATTCAGTGATCATGAATTTTCGCAAAATTGAGCCTCAAAACATCGAATTCGGCAAAAATCACGTTCAAATTAAGAAACGATTTCCTTTTAGCATAGAAAAATAATTTTCAGAAGAAAAATTAGGATTGTTATTTAGATAATGCGTCTTAAACTCAAATCATCAATGAGGTTGAGGGAATTCGCCATATTGCGCACACAGTGAATCATGTAATCGTTGTAGATCACGATGATGAACCAATAAGTGACAAAATCAGGGGGGGATTAAGCCGTCTAAACATGTGCATAGATTAGTATGCTAATTTGACAACATTGGGAAATTGCTATTTCGGAACCTATAGAGTCTCGTATATTAATCGGGAAATTAAAGATTTGAAAAACTGCTAAGTTGGTTTCCCTTACTCGACGCAGATATTGCGTTTGTCTCCGCTTTTTGGTACAACTGCATAAATGACTTGTCGATAAATTACTAAACCAGGGTAGGAACAATAAAGGTAGGTAATAATTAATAAAATGAAAAAATAGAAATCCTAGATCGGAGGCTTTCGCAGCTGTTGAGAGATGCAGAGGTGGTTCTCGGGTTAGACTGCGTGAGAGTCATTTTTGGCTCAACGTTTCTCTTCCGTTGCAGGGAGCTTCTTCAGGAGCGAAGTAATCTTTCGTGCTATTCCGCCGATATATAACTATAATATACTAATTATATACCGGCGGAACAAAGGTTATGCGATTTTCCAGAAAGAAAAGGGCTAAGCTAAATATTAAAATAGGCGGGGAAAGAATAGAGCAGGTAGAACACTTTACATATCTCGGAAGCGGAGCAATACGGTCAAAGTGGTAGGGACGTAAGGAGAAGAATTGCGCTAGGCAAGGAGGCTTTCTCAAGGAGGAGGGAGTTGATGACGGGGACGTTGAGTAGGGATGTTTAGACAAGACTCGTAAAAACTCTGATATGGAGCGTAGATATGTACGGCGCGGAAACGTGGTCGCTGAAGCAGGAGGATAGACGTAGATTGGAGGCTTTTGAAATGTGGGTGTGGAGAAGAATGGAGAAGGTGAAATGGACCGAAAGGAAAACAAATGAGGAAGTACTAGAGATGGTGGGTGAGGAGAGGGGTTTGTTGAGGGAAATCCTATGGAGGCAGGAAAAATGGATGAAAGGCGTATTGAGCGGTAGTGGAATGTTGAAGAAGGTAATAGAGGGGAGAATGTTGGGCAAGCGAGGTAAGGGCAGGAACAGGATAGGGATGTTGGACGGGATGAAGGTAGGAAAGAAGCACACCGAGATGAAGAGGGACCTGATATAGATTAGTTTGATAGGTGGGGAGTCACAAAATGTTTATTTGATTGTTGTGTCCATCCAAAAACCTACCTTAAACGGTAGATTACCTAATAATACCGGCGGAATAGCACGAAAGATTACTTCGCTCCTGAAGAAGCTCCCTGCAACGGGAGAGAAACGTTGAGCCAAAAATGACTCTCACGCAGTCTAACCCGAGAACCACCTCTGCATCGAAAAAATAGAAAATTGTAAAAGTGAACAGTTACAATTAGAAATTAAATGTTGATTATACATTTATTTTGGAATTACTCTGATATACCTGCAGCGTTTGAGCAATTGTATATTGTACCTTCATAATAAAAACTTTTCCATCATAAAATTTCAAGACACTTTTCTAGAACTAGTTTTTAGATACTCTCTCATCTGTGACTATTTATACCATTTCGAGTGGCGAAGATGACGAAAATATATTGTAAATTTGTTTATCTCCAGAATATTATTATTAGGTAATCTACCGTTTAAGGTAGGTTTTTTGGATGGACACAACTATAAAATAAATATTTTGTGACTCCCCACCTAGCAAACAAATCTATATCAGGTCCCTCTTCATCTCTTACGAAAATAAATTGTAAATTTGTTTATCTCCAGGATATACTTAGAGTATAATGCCTTTACGAATGTCTGGAATGAGCGATAAATTCACTTTTAGATGAATACAGAATTGTTGCAATGCCAACACTCTTCGTGACTTATATACTTTACATTCTCAGGAAACCATTATCGACAAGAGTATGAAAATGAATTCTGACGAGATTGCAATAATTAAAATTGATACGTTTCACAATAAAACAATTTAAATTGAATAACAGTTAAAAATATTGAAAATGAATATGTAAAACAGATTCGAAAACCTGATATCTCAAGCGATTGCCAATGGCAAGTTTTTTTAAAGATTGTGGAAAAAAATTACACTCTCTTTATTTTTACATCTTTACAGCTTATTTTACGCAAAAAAAATCAGTAAAAGCGGACTACTTTGCCTCGTGCCTTAGTCAGATAACACGCTTTACACACGAGAGTATTCATCGAGAGTTTTTTCTCCCGCTGCCTGATCGCATCTAATGAATGCTTCTGAAAGCCATGCAAACGATCCAAGGCAGAAGGCATGCGGGAAGACGGGAATAAGCTATTACCGTGCCCCACTTTCGTCAAATACAGAGCAAAAAAAAAGAAGGAAATCTTTAAATCAGGATCAGCTTCGGAAAGTGGAGCACTACTACAGGCAAAGAAACGCATTCATGTCAGCAGGGGAATTATGTTAAACTTTTGAATAGACCTTCTCCTATACACGAGTTTGAACACGAATTTGAGGTTATTATCGCCGAATTGTAGAGGAAAATCATATGGTCACATTGAATTCTTACGTGCAATAACGAGTACTCAAAATGATGTTGAGTTGAGACATAAAATAAGCGAATCATTTCACATGAGAAAAATTACTACTTAAAAATTCATGAGGTTTGTTCTATCGATGAAAGAATTGCCATCTTGAAACTATGAACATGCACAATGGTATAGCATGAAATATAGTATGAACATTTGGTAGCTAGTATGATGTGAGAAAATTTCGTTTTAGGGTTACTGAGCTGAGATTCAAGGAAAATTTCTTTGTAAACCCCGGCACGAATTGTCCAGTCTTTTGCCTGTATGAAATATTCATGATATCCCCAAAAGCCAATATCTTTAAATATTGCCCTCTTTAATGAAAATGCAACACAAATTACATGTATTTGGGAAGTGCGCTTAATATCAACCATCATATTGAGCAAATAAACTACATCTTTAAACTCCCATGATTCTGATCTGAAAGTAGAGTTTCGCAAGCAGTAATTCCTCTTCTAAACCGTTCTATGAATAGTACTATACGGTCAAAGTGAAGCTATCCGTGTTAAGTGTCTTCTTATTTCTGTACCTTGTGTACAGTCACTTATAGAAGAAACACCCCTAATATTGATTTCATCTTTCAGAAGTAAAATATTTCCTCACATGCCTTCACCCTAAGAATGTGCATCCATATTGCCAATGAATAGGCAAATATGGCTTACCATTTTGATTTTGGTTCTAAGGGTGGCTTGGTGAAGATGAAGTTCAATCAATCTAAGTAAACACAATGTGGATTCTCCTATGATAATTTTCCATAAAAGATTTCAGAAAGAAAAATAAATATATGTAACATGCGATAAATATACATGAATAAATATTATATGTAAAGGCGCCATAACTATTATTAGGATTTTATATGGAGGTGTACGGACTTTTTTTAATTAAATTAAGTTTACAAGATGTAGCTTAGTTGTCGGAAGGACATTTGCACAAATTTCGACTTTGAGTATTTGTTATATACTTTTACAACTTTTTTTGATTTTTATAGTATTTATTTTAGTCATTTTAATGACATTATAATACACCTAAATTTTTCATTAAACTGCTTTATTATATTAAACATAATTTTGCATAAAATCTATCAGAACTGTTGACATTTTCTTTAAATGTGAGGCAGAATAAAAAAAGTGTATAAAAATTGCTTCTAAAGCACAATTAACATTTTAGTCGCTCATAAAATGTAAGGTTTAAAATTTGGTGAGAAACAATTTGTATCCAGCTTCGCTTGTACACATAGAATCTAATGCGTAATGAGTAGTTACTCTGTAGTGAAATGAAACACTAGAATATATAGACGTGGTGGTCTGTAAATAAATATGCTATGATATTTAATTATACAGGTTGTAACTGAAAAACATATGTATCTATAGAATAACATCCTATTATGTGTTGCCAATTGATCAAGTTGAACTTATTCATTAGTAGGTGAATACCTACTAATAACCAAGTTCATCTTGATCAACATGTAATAGTTATAACAATTCCAGATATTTCATATCCTTCAGTATTAAATTCGATTGATTTTCGAGTACGTATTGTCTCTATTTCTAGTTGTGCATAAAATATAAAACAAATAAAAAATATAATGTTTAAAATTTTTTTTTGAATTGGGAAAATAATATTCTATTGTAAGTTAAGCTCTTCAGGCCTCCTCTTCAACTAATTCAAAGAATATGTCTCTTTAAGTCCCTCCACAATCTTTTCAATCTCCATTTCAGTCCACACAATTATTTACTCTACTTCGTCTACGTCTTAAGTAGCCAATTAAAATTGTCCGCACTCTAACCAGTATCCAAATTTTGAACTCATTATTTCCCGTCAACGCATTAGAAAAATAAAACAACGAAAAATTCTATTAAAAAAACCATATCCCATTAGGGGGAGCTTTAAAAGAAAGCCATCTTTATCAGTGAATTACCTTGTGGTACAACATGAATACTTTCATTCCTAGGCAATTCATCTTTTGAAGTTTAGCTTTCGATTGATCGTGACAGTTTCTATTATAAACATCGCTTGTTATTCTGTTGCTTTTTCCTCTTCCACCTGCCTTCATTACCCATTATTCTTCCTTCTAATGAAATATCTTACAGCAAGGTGCATAATTATCACATGAAGTCAACCAAAAGCAAATTTTCCCTAAACCATCGGGGATTTTTTCACTCTCGCGACTATTGCGAGCAAATCCTAAACAGAGTGTTTGAATTTCACGAAAATTATTCCGTAAATGAGGATTCATGAAGTAATTAGATTCAAAAGAAGATGTTTTCCCTTACACATGTGACTAAAGCTGGAATTCTGACATGGTGTATAACGGATAGGTGTAAATGGGTACGTAGGACGCTGATAAAGCTGTGCTGCGCCGTATCGAATAGATAAGGCATTGATTGCCACATTCCAGTGAATTTGGTTCGGTATGTCAAACCGATGAATGCGGATGTTTTTCCCTGTAACATTGTGATTTCACGTTGGAACGACGAGATACATCTTTCGAGGGGGGGGGGAGCCACACTCTTTCCCCATCTCCTCCTCAGATAATCATTCAGCACTGTACCGCTTTGTCTAACTCACATCTCTGGATAAAAAAAACACAGACAAACGTCACTGGCTTGCTGTGCTGCCGGAACGAATGAGAGTTCTTCGCCCGTTATCTCAATCAAAATCAACAGTGGATCAGAAAAAAAAAACAAATTTTTAATCTCAGTTCTTGACGGCGCGTGAAATTTAGGGACCCCAGAATTTAAGGTAATTCATATCAAAGCTTTACCGAGCGGTTCATTATGATAACCTTACTGAGACAATCATAAAAGAGTAATGGGAAATACAACAAACGATGGAAAAAGTTAAGGGATCTAAAGACGGAATTTTCATTTTCGTAAATTGGAACTGTTACGAATCACACGGTAGGTAAGAAAATATGTAAATATTTTATAACTATTTCCGCTTCGCGGGAGGGATCTTAAAGATTTAACAATGACATTTCCTCGTTATTTGTCGTTCTATTCCTCTACAATTGTTTTTCCCAAAATTATTATCTCGAATTTTCTTAATCAATAACGAAAATATAAAACTTTTAATTCATCCTTGCATAATTAAGCATTAGAATACGTGTCCAACAGTTTTTTTAAATTGTCTCTATGTCAAATGCAAGTTTCATTCTGCCATGCTTCAAATAACAATTGAAATATAACTCTTTAAGCATTTCAAAACGACCAGTGCAAATACTAAATCTACCCGTATATACCATTTAATGATAAGACAAGAATCGTAAAAACTCTGATATGGAGCGTAGCTATGTACGGCGCGGAAACGTGGTCGCTGAAGCAGGAGGATAGACGTAGATTGGAGGCTTTTGAAATGTGGGTGTGGAGAAGAATGGAGAAGGTGAAATGGACCGAAAGGAAAACAAATGAGGAAGTACTAGAAATGGTGGGGGAGGAGAGGGGTTTGTTGAGAGAAATCCTATGGAGGCAGGAAAAATGGATGAAAGGCGAATTGAGCGGTAGTGGAATGTTGAAGAGGGTAATAGAGGGGAGAATGTTGGGCAAGCGAGGCAAGGGTAGGAACAGGATTGGGATGTTGGACGGGATGAAGGGAGGAAAGAAGTACACCGAGATGAAGAGGGACCTGATATAGATTAGTTTGCTAGGTGGGGAGTCACAAAATGTTTATTTGATAGTTATGTCCATCCAAAAACCTACCTTAACCGGTAGATTACCTAATAATAATACCATTTGACTCCGAGTAGTTCCTTATCATGATTTCCAATCACTACCATCATTACACTATCTCTAAGAAATATCATGAAATATTACGGTCGATGGGCGCTGTAAAATGGAAAATGTTTCCACATTCATAGAAGAGTAATGAACGTTATACTCTAGGCTATTTGCTAAGGGGATGGAATAAACACATCTTTAAAGGTTTATATCGGATAGGACCACCAAAAACATCCCATACCATAAATATAACCAGATACTTGGAATTATTTTAATAATTTGAAGCGATTTATTTGGAGAATCTCGTACTTCAGAATTCATCTATCCACACATTTAAAATAGGTCATTATTTTTTCCATCATACAAATATTTAAACATTTCGAAACAAACGATAACACTAAAACACATGCCTGGACAGGTCAAGCATAACATCTTGCCGATAGCCACGCTGCAAAACTGATCTCTTCCGAGAAGGTGAAATTATTTGAAAAATGAAATTTGCGATCATCAATGCAGTGAAAAAGCTTACGTCATTCCGAAAAAGACGTCATCCGGAACCTTTTCCCTGGGGAATCATATCCTTCCCACGCAGCCGAGGGACAGCGGCCCAACCATCTCTGGGTACGACATAAAGGAACCTGTGAGAGACGGGGAGACATCATCTCTCTCTCGGGAGAGACATTGTAAAAGTCCCTATATAATAAACACTTCTATTATTAAACTCAATTGCCTTCCTTACTAAGGCCCACAACCCGGGCAAAAAGCATAGGGACCCCGACCACGACGGAGGAACCACAGCGACAAGTGGCTCCCAAAGCCAGACTATCTAGGGATAAGAGATCCGAATCAGAATCCTGACCCATGGTAACGTTTGCCAAAAGACATCCACACGTCGAGAGTCATATTTCGTCCCCTCCTGTCCCAAAAAAGGATGAGCCAAGCTTTCGAGATGCTTAAACAAAACTTAAACAATATAAAGTATTATTAATAATTATATTTAAAAAACAACGAAAATCTTGAGGATTAAAATTGCCCAGGAATCGTAAATTGTTTCATGGTATGCCACTGGTAGCCGATATGCTCTCGCTACAGCTCTTTAGAGTGGACCTCAGGCAGACATTACGGACCAGATGTTCACTGAGAGGCCTCAACGCATACGATGAGATCATCGCATGCATAGATACAAGTGGAGCGAACCACCCTTGAAACCTCTTCCACTTCTGGAATGTTCATAGTTGGGTGGAGAGAGCGTGGTGCATTTTCTGTGATTTGAAGGGGTCCAACTTTGAGGGAGTAGGCCATTGAAGAAGTACTGTATTTTAACGAGGGACAAGCAGAAATTTGGGAGAGTTTCATACCATAGACATCTCCCAGGTCGACTGGTAAGTAGTGCTTATCATGCAATTAAAAAATAACTAGCACATATTTTCTTGAAAAAAGAGTTTTATAGGTTTACTAAAGGCCTTGAACTACATAACATGTGGCGAGTTTTTGCATTCCAGCTCCATATTCTTCAGCCGCCAGTCGATTAAGAAAAGAAGTCATCCCTTCCTTTACTTTTCACAAATGAAATTTCGCTACTGCCAAACAACCATTAATTCTGCAAAGAGGTGAATATCAGAAGGGGCCAAGTCCAGGAAACAGGGTAGATTCTTGAAAATGTCTTGCTTAAATGTTTGGATAAGTTATTGAGTTTTTCCAGTCGCGTGAGTTCTGGCATTGTCGTGGATGAGAGCGTGTGCCCCAAACGCTTGTCACCATGGACGCTTTCCTTCTCCAAGTTGAATTTTCGACACAAACGGCGAATTGATCGATCATCAATAAAATTGTCTCCATAGAAATCCTTTAATTGAGGGTGAACATCGCATGATCGCACGTTTCTTACGTTGAGAAATCTGATCACAGACCTAACTTCATAAATGGTGGTCGTTTTCAATTTTCTTAAAACTTTGATAAACAGATACAACAAAAACAATGAAAGCATCACAAAATTTTACACACAATGAGATTGCAAACAATCAAAGATTTTTAAAGTAATTTAAGTGCTACAGCGGAAAAATTTGGACAATTTGGACGGGTATTCTTACGCATCAAAGCGAAGAATTAAAAACTTAAGGCAGGTAATTAGTTTTGACACAAGTACGTATGCATAGCAAAAGACCCACTAAATAGGATTGAAATTTGTGACATCTATGAATACTAATGCAACAATTTCAGAGTGTAAAAATCATTCGCCTTGACCGGGATGGACCGAGGCGAATGATTTTTACACTCTGACGTTGATGTATTGAAATGCCTGTTAGCGGATTATTATTAGGTAATCTACCTACTAGTTAACCTCCCTACGCCTGTAGACTTTGGAACTCCTTACCTACTGACATTAAGAATTGCCGCTCACTTACAATATTCAAGAAAAATCTCACTAAAGAGCTCCTGCTCAAACAAAACACCTCTTAGTAAATTTCCTCCTTACCGTAATTCATCTCATTCTTCTACACAGGAACCTGACCACCTTTATTTCTTACGTTCTTCCTTTCTTTTGAACTCTTAACGTCTCAAAAGTAATTTCTTATTTCATCAAGTACGAGGGTCATCCGGAAAGTAGTACCCGTTCGTGAAATAAAGACACAAAAGTAAATATTAACAAACATAAAAAATTTTATTTGAAAGAGGATACTTTAAACTACTTCTCAACATAATCTCCAAGCAAAGTAAGGCATTTGTCATAACGTGTGACAAGTTTCTGTATTCCTGCTGCATAGTCCTTCGCCGCCAGCTCATTGAGATACAGGGTCACTCCTTCTTTAAGTTCTTCATCGCTGTCAAATCTTTTTCCTGCCAAAAAGTCTTTAAGCTTTGTAAAGAGATGAAAATCTGAAGGGGCGAAGTCCGGGCTATACGGTGGATGGTCGAAAGTTTCCCATTTGAATTGCTGCAAAAGTTTTTGTGTTATCCCAGCTGCATGAGGCCTGGCATTGTCATGAACGAGAATGACACCAGTAGACAATAGACCTCGCCGCCGATTTTGTATTGCCCGCCGTAATTTCTTTAATGTTTCACAATACGCATTGGCATTAATAGTGTCTCCACGGGCCATAAAATCAATAAGCAATACACCTCGTCGATCCCAGAAAATGGTTGCCATGAGTTTCCTGGTGGACAGAACTGTCTTGAATTTTTTTGGTTTGTTTGGTGAATGAGCATGATGCCACTCCATTGACTGTCGTTTACTCTCAGGTGATGCATAACAAACCCATGTTTCGTCACCAGTAATTATGCGAGTCAAGAAAGAGTCTCCTTCATCAGAATAACGTCCCAAAAACGTCAGTGCTGCAGCCATACGCTTGGTTTTGTGCTCATCTGTAAGCATGCGAGGGACCCATCTTGCACAAATTTTTGCATAATGCAGATGGTGTTTAACAATTTCATGAACAATTGTTCGAGAAACATTGGGAAAATGCTCACAGATGTCATCAATTGTGACGCGCCGATCGTTCCTCACGAATTCGTCAACTGAGCTCACCAGTTGGTCTGTAATGACAGACGGTCTCCCCGAACGCTCATCGTCGTGTGTGTTCCCCCTCCCCATGTTGAAGTTGCGACACCACCGCCGAACAGACGACTCGTCCATTACATTGTCTCCATACACCTCCTTTAATTGGCGATGAATATCACATGGGCGAACGTTTCTTGCATTGAGGAATTTAATCACTGCCCTCACTTCACAACTGGCGGCGTTCTCAATTTTTTTAAACATTGTAAACAATCACAGAAACAACACAGGCAATGCTAGCGTCACGCAACTTGGCTCAGAGAAGGCAGACAAGCCACTGAAGCTATCTGACCTCGTCCAGCGGCTACTCGCGTCGTCAGCACTTCATGCGGCACGAACGGGTACTACTTTCCGGATGACCCTCGTATTTCAAAAGTAATCTTTATTTTATTATTTTTTATCATTATTTTTTAATTTATTTATGTTTCTTTTATTATTATTATATTAATTATTTATTTTATGTTATTTATGTTTCCCCCATGTATCTTGTTTTTCTTTAATGTTAATATATTTTGTTCAAATTTATTTCTGATGTATCAACTATCGCTTTGTTTACACTTGTATATGTTATTAATATCTCTTGTAATTGTGTTTACCGTCTCTATTTTATTATTTGTATTCTTGTACATGTTTGCTATGTTCTCTATAACATTATCTGACGATGGGTTAAATGGAAGAGGGGACCTGAAGGTCTCAATTTCGCCCAGAATAAAGACCTTTATCTATCTATCTACTCAACGTCCCCATCATCAACTCCCTCCTCCTTGAGAAAGCCACCTTGTCTAGCGCAATTCTTCTCCTTACGTCCCTACTACTTTGACCGCGTTGTTAGCGGATGATTCCGTTAAAATATACTGTTGCTTCATCTCCCGCAGTTTCTTAAAATTTATGAATACTGATCATTGGACAACTAATTGTTATGTTTTCGGTATGCTTGGCCATTTCAGATGAATGCATAAAACATTGCTGAATAAGAAAATACCATCCATGAGGACTCGTGATGGAATCTGTCAAGTTGGCCTCTAAAAGAGAGCAAATCTTTAATACAAACGTACCAAATACTAATGTGTAGGATGCTTAAACAACAAACATATTACTAAATGATAAACAGGGCACTGAAACCTATTCAGTCGATGAAAATATGCCATGGCAAATACATTTATACCTGAGCAGCATGCTGAAGCACCCATTCAACAAGCTCACAAATGGAGGACGAAAGGTTAATTCAAAGATATACTCGTATCAAAGGACTGACAAGCAAGGCTTTGAAGAAAGATGGTGGGGAGAGAATAAGAGGACACTATTCCGGATCTGATCTACCAAGTCGCAAAAGATACGTGACGAGGAAGACAAGGGTTTTTAAGAGCAGAGACGATGTGATGACGTCGCAGATGCATGATGATCACGAATCTAGGGCTCAGCAAATAAAGAAGGAATGATAGCGATAAGGGTATTACTGGAAATGGTGAAAAAATAATGTAAGGAAATAAAGGTCATGGAATTGTATTTTTACTAGTATAGTCAAGAGAAATTCCTGAAAAAAAGTAAAAGCGCCTAAAAAAAGCGCCTCAGAAAAAACGGAAAAACCTCACAACGTGAATTCATAATAAAAGAAATTGAGATATTTTTCTTAAAGACGAAAGCCTGTGTTGTCCCACAATTACGGCTACAAATGCATGAATCAAAGAGAAAGTGGTCCCCGAGATATAATTCCTATTGCCGAATAAGTTTGAATACAACTGAATCAAAAATGGTGTGAATAGTACTTTGACAGCAAATATTTATTATACTACATAGGGGTCATGCGATTTGTAAGTTACCCTTGACAAAATTTCCAAAACTCTAATAAACCCCTTCAAAATTACTACACTTGCCTCAAATAATAACAAGGGAATGATAGAAACGCTTCACTTACGGGAAAAAAATAGGAAAACAAGATAATTTGTGGGCTATGAACTTCCTATTGTCTACCTAGGAATTAAAAATGCAGAAATTTCAAAGTGTAAAAATCATTGCAACAATTTCAGAGGATAAAAATTATTCACCTTGACCGGGATGATTTTTACGCTCTGAAATGTTTGCAATGAAATGCATGTCAGCGGATGACTACGTTAAAAGTTATTGTTGCGGCATCTCCCGGAGTTTCTAGAAATTAGTGCAAAAATCATTCGTCTTGACCGGGATTGCGAATGGTTTTTACACATTGAAATTTCTACATTTCTACATTCATACTAAAGGATGACTACTTTCAAAGTTACAGACCTCGTGCAGATCTTTGAATTTGCCTAGGAATATTAGGTACTACGATGCAACAAAACGGTGGCTCACGCCTTAAAAATTGCCTCGAAAGACATCATACTATCGAGAACGAGCCAGCAAAAATACATATATAATACACATATACAAATATAACATTATAACATCAAAATACATATACAACTTTCACGGCTTAACAAAATGTGAAAAAGTTCTGCGATAATAATAAGTGGAATGTTTTTATCTATTACCATGAAAATTTAAATAAAATATCTGCGTAACCTCACACCATATTTTTCTTGAACCTGAATTAGTGGGCATATGGCGTAAGGGTATCAATATGCGTGTATGGAATAGAAGATCTAATATTTCAAAAATAAATTTTTTAATAACCGATATTATTACTTATTACACCACCATTATGACTAAAGAACTAGCTATCAAGTTTAGACATAGAGAAGGGAAATGAAATTCAGGAAGATAGAAGAGGCCCAGGCGTATTCGCCGATGAGATAGAAAAGGTATTAAGGGAGAAGAAATCAAATAAGGCCGTGCGGGTAAGGCAGCATTCCTGTAACACTACTAACGATCTAGAAAAATATGGTGGGAAAAGTATACAGGTATATGAACTGATTCATAGAATCTATGAGGAAGGAATCTGGTCGGAAGACTTTGTAAGAACAGTGTTAGTTCCTATTCCAACAAAAAGTAAAAGCTACGACATATGAGGACTGCAGAGCAATAGGTTTGATATCCCATAATCCTAAAGTTATTCTCAGGATAGAGAGGAAAGGATAGAGAGTAGAGCAAATGATTACTTAGGGGATGATCGGTTTGGGTTTAGCAAGGAGAGGGGTACGCGTGATGCTATTTCAGTAATGAGATCACTAATCGAGAGATACATAGAATACTATCAGGATGTTTTTGCCTGTTTCGTAGATTTCAAAAAGGTGTGTGATAGAGTAAATTTGGAAAACTAATGAATATATTGCAGAAATTAGGAATAGATTGGAGAGAAAGGAAGTTAATCCGCAACCTGTACATATCTCAGACTGCCCAGGTGTGAGTGGGGAACGAAGAATCCGGATGGGCAGTGTTAATAATAGGTGTAAGGCTGGGTTGCCCATTAACACCGGTGCTGTTCAACGTATATGGGGAGGAAATGATTAAAGAGGCATGGGAACAACTGGAGTTAGGAATGAAAGTCGGAGGGGAATACGTAAAATCGGTAATGTTTGCTGATAACCAAGCATTAGTTGCTCAGTAATCCAAAGGGTTGCAAGCATTGCTGAGTGAATGGTAGGTTCAGTGCGATAGGTATGGGATGAGAATCAATATTAATACAACAACGGTTACGCGATTTTCCAGAAAGAAAAAGGCTAAGCTAAATATTGAAATAGGAGGGGAAAAATAGAGCAGGTAGAACAGTGTACATATCTCGGAAGTGTTTTGGACCAATACGGTCAAAGTAGTAGGGACGTAAGGAGAAGAATTGCACTAGGCAAGGAGGCTTTCTCAAAGAGGAGGGAGTTGATGACGGGGACGTTGAGTAGGTAGGTTAAGAAAATACTCGTAAAAACTCTGATATGGAGCGTAGCTATGTACGGCGCGGAAACGTGGTCATTGAAGCAGGAGGATAGACGTAGATTGGAGACTTTGGAAATAATGGTGTGGAGAAGAATGGAGAAGGTGAAATGGACCAAAAGAAATACAAATGAGGAAGTACTAGGGACGGTGGGCGAGGAGAGGGGTTTGTTGGGAGAAATCCTAAGGCGGCAGGAAAAATGGATGAAAGGCGTATTGATCAGCAGTGGAATGTTGAAGACTTTAATACATGGGAGAATGTCAGGCAAACGAGGAAAGGGCAGGAACAAGATAGGGATGTTGGACAGGATGAAGGAGGAAGGAAGTTCACAGAGATGAGGAGAAACCTGATGTAGAGAAGGTTGCTGGATTGTGTTTTGTTACGAGTCAGAAAATATTTATTTGTTAATTGTATCCATACAAAACCTTTCTTAACCGGTAGCCTTATAATAACAATTATGGATTCAATTCACATGAGTAAATCGACGGTATGGAAGCTTTGAAATGATAATTGAGATAAAATAATGAGTAAATATTTCAGGATAAATTTAATCCTGTGGTATTCTGGATCAGTCCTTGAAACAATTAGTGTCGGCAATTTTTATATACTCTTAATATCAATCATTATTTTTAATTAGAAATTATTATTTCAGCATTCAATCAATATGAAATTGTATTCTTCGGCAAAGGGTTATATTTGCTAAAATATTAAATGAATATTGTTGCTTTTTTATTTTTACTTTAAATGAAAAAGTACCTCATGTATTGAAAGAAGCTGGGACCAAAAGTTTTAGTAAAGTAATGCAAATAAATGGAAAATTTCACTCCACCGTGCTTATTCCGACGAAAAATCCAATTGTAACATTACTTAAGTAAAACCACAGTAACCTAAAGTTGATTTCACTACCAAGTATATATAGTTGATTCAACCCGAAAATAAAATTTAAAATTAAAATGAGAAGCTCCCGTCCTGCCTCCGATTCTCTTCCCTTCTTTAAGTACTAACCAACTAATCCCCCTCGAACTATATGTTTCTTTAAAAGGTGGGCTGAAGCAGTATAAAACGGTCGAATTCGGAAGCTAGGTGGAAGAGAGTGGTAAAAGAATTGTCAGGGGTCCTATTCGTCCGACATTCCGATGTCTCCTCTCACTCGGTGACTCACTTGAAGATTCAAGCTCCGATCACCCGGGGCACTCCCTATGTGCCCAAGCCCATTCCTCTCCCACGAGATCCCTTCCGACCCACACAGCCAGAGGCAGGTGCCCTGAGGCCACATGTTCCTCATCGCCTATCCAGAGACCCGAGAGGCCGCCCACCCCGAGACTAGAGAACACAGCACTGGAGGCATCAGCCCTTAGAGCACTCAACCTATCTCCCCCTTTCTATCCCACAAAACACAGCCCAGATCAGCCCTAGGTTATTTACTTATGCGGTAACTTGGATTCTCGTCATTGCCCTCCGTGAAAGTATCATTGAAACCATTTATTTTAATAATTATCAGAGGAGGCGACCGAAATATGAGGTTATTTGCCTTATTGGCGATAGGTGGCTGATAAGGTAGAGATAGAAGTGGAGAAGGATGGAGAGAAACCCGGCGTCGGAACCAACCAACAATCTTTAAAGAAAGGCACCAGTTAAACGGCCCATCCGGCGGATGGCGTACTGCACTACTGCACCCTCGAGGTGGTAAGATAAGAAACTTCACGCAATAAAGAAATTCTTCTGAACGCTATCTTCACAAATTATTATGATCATATAATTACACAGCCGACCTGATTTGTGTATTGAGGTTCACGTTCATTATTGGAACCAAGGTCTCCATCTCATCCACAAATGGCGACGCTATACCAGTAAGGTACATCCACATACATTTAATGAAACTTCGATTTCGAAGAAAAATTCTTCGTATGTAAGAAACAAACCCGTTAATGAGTTTACTATATCAGAAATTATTAGCGCATCAAATGTTCCGATGTGGTAAAGCAACGGGATTACATGAACATATCAAATCCTCATTTTGATTACCTATCCACAACTTGCGGGGCAAGAAAAAGTATTTTCTGAAAGACGCTTTTCTGTTTTAATTGTGAAAGGTACCGTGGGAACAAATTGTAAATGCACATTTTCCACCTGAATGATGCACATTATCAGGAAGAGCTGCGCAGTGAATCGCTATAATGGGTACGGCATAGAGCTCAAAGGTATGGGGATAGGTAAAGCGAAATGTGGGGAGCGGTTGGCTGCACTTAGGACCGTCTAACGTTATAGGACCCTCGACTCCAACCTCCCGCCGCAACAGGATGTGACATCAATTGAACCCCTTCCCTCCACTCTGACAGTTCAAACACTATGCCTTAGTTTTGAAAAGACTGATTTATTTGTAAAAGAGAATGCATAATGTTCCATTAATGACGGAGACGTGATTATAACAAAATATAAAATATGGGAAACTATGTAATGCTTAATAAATTGGCACTCTTTCAGGAGTTACTACGGATGTTTTTACATAGATACTAGACACTTTTCATGAATTTTCACTTCAAGAATTAATAACCCTTACGATGAATTTTAAAATTTTGTGTTAATTTTCCTTGCTTCTGTCTTCATTTGACCTCTAACTATACCGTAATTGTTTCAATAATCCTTGGCCACTCAGTTTTTGCCCAAATATTAAAAACTATCTCCGGAAGTACCATATTCCCATGTTTACTAATAGTTCTTTCTCTATAAAAATTCCGTTACATCTTTGAAACATGTTAATCTGACTTTGATTTTCCACAAAAACAGAGAAAAGATACGATCACACGAAAGCTTACATGCCTTTCCACACACGCATGTAAGCATAAATGCGGAAAAAGAAACACACTCAGATATTTAAAAAAAACACAAAATTCCATCTTTCCTTCCATATTATTCACCAATTTTATATTCGCTTTTTCTTAGAATTCCTTCTCTTTTAAATGTGATTTCCCATAAAGAAACCGTATGTGACAACTATGAAGCGTATTTTCGCGGATGACCGTGTGTGTATGACCGTCCTGGCTCATTGCCTTTTGCTATCAATGACTTCAAACGCACTCTATCTAATAATTAATGCTGTATGTCTGCATTCCTTAATTCTTTCGTTAGAATTCATCAGTACCTCCCACATCACCTGTGGCGACGGGTCGAACAGCAACCCGAACACCCTCTCCCGAAAAATCCAGTCGGGATTTGGTAGCATAAACCTCCGTCGATTCGAATGTCAATCACGTGATCAATAACATGGCATGAATGCCTGTTGGACAAAGCAAAGGCCTGTGGTTGGTTCAATTTAGCCTGCAGGGATTCGGTATTATTCCGTCTTCCTTAAAATTCTTAGGCTTATCTTTTCGCCGTTCGACTCTTTCCCATATATTCCCCTCTTGATTTTACGTTTCGATTTTCAATTCAGATCCGCAAACCTGAACGTGACTTTATATATTCGTTTGATTTATCGATGGTCCACCCCAAAATACCACTTAGGGATTTTGCATCTCATTTTTAATATGGAATTAGCAACGACAAACAACAAAGGCTCAATCACCAGGAAGAGGAAAGCTCTCTTAGGTGGGAGTCGAATCAGCAACCTCAGGTCATCAGAAGAGGAAAATACCCTGACATCTAAACTAAAATTTACGAATTTTTAAACCAGATAACTAATGAATCCTCGCCTACTGCCGCTGGAGGTTCCTCGTTTCGAGTTTACGTTTAAACATCTTTATGGCATTAGCGATGAGATTAAACAGAACGGACAGCGTGTAATGAATGAATAAGCCCTTTCCTAACAGAGTCCAAACTTTTAAGAAAAGATGTAAACAGCTTCTGTAATCATTTGATTGATGTGTTGTATAAAATTAAATGTAACAACTTAATTTTTTTCTTGTAGATTGGGAAAAAAACGTTAATGAAATGAGGATTTTCTTTTTTTTGTATGTACTACAGATTGGTGTTTGGAAATTTCCTTAAAGTGTACTGTTTTCTGACTGATTTTATTTATTATCTTTTGTGATGTTGATTGTATTTCAGAAACCATGTTATTTTTCCAAGGCAAGTTTATTGTAACACTTGGGACTTGTGTGCCACCTGACATTTGTCTATTTGCACATGTAAATTTTAATAATAATAATAATAAGAGTACAAAAAAATGAGCATCACCAAGCGCCAAACCTGAGACATTTAGTATGCTCTGACAATGAAGCAAGTATTATCCGTGGGCATAATTAACCTTATTTCGCGTGATATTTATTTGGCTCATGGATGAATAAATGTTTTGTACGTGGAAGGAAATGAAAGTCAGGGACTGTAAAACATCTTGAACAAAAATATTGAGTAATATGGCAACATTTTATCTATTTTGTAGTGTATTGTTCCGTGGAAGAGGTGAAAAAGACGGTGTGCACATATGAACTTTCGGAATAATAGTAGGTCATACACAAAAGATGGCCAATGTCTGCCAAAAAAACAGCATAGTTAAATGTACTCGTAAGAGGGCAAAATAATAGAAAATATATCGTGTTCCCAAAAGGCAAATAACCCCTTTTTCTTTAATTACTTCTTGACTAGGTTTCCATATGAGTCCTTCCAATGAAGAGAAGACCCAATCATAATATTTACGGTAATATTTCCATTGAAACATGCTTCCTCGAACAGCTCAGAAAGCAAAACCTTGAGAATTCATCGGAGCAGGAGGAAAAAAAAGGAAATCGAACGTTTCTTTGGTCGAGTACTGGCGGAAAAACCGCTTCTCGGACCCATCCCCCCCTCATCTATACTCCTCCTTTCCCCCCTCTCACCGCTCTCCACCGACCTCGGCCGAAACTTCTTGCGATCAAACCAAAAGTCGTCGTAAAGCTTTCTATAAAACGAGAAACCTTAACAAAAACAGAGGAGGATAGCGGACCCAGAGGTCCGAAAGGCCTGGCCGGCAAAGAATGGCCCACGCCCACTCACCGGCCGGGGAGAGTCGAAATTTCCCTCACGCGGCCATTACCCTTCCCTCCCTTCTGACCCTTCTCCATATCTCTCTCCCTTTCTCTCTCTGCCGAACTGAACCCTTCCCAACACTTGGGAGGGATATAAATCCATCGACATTCCAGCCTTATACACACACACACACGCATTCATATATATATATATATATATATATATATATACGTGTGTATATATATATAAATGTGTGTATATGTATACATTTTAGCTTTATTGACATCATATATATTTATATTTAGAAATACAAATTTTAGTTTTAGATATTTCCCGGGAACATTTAGAAAAGAGTTTTTGAGGATTGAAAGGGGTGAAGAGTCTATTCATAGGGACTTCGGCAACGTGTTTTCACAGCTATGTCGGCGCTCGCATTAGACCAATGGTCTTCGTCAATAAGAATCAAGCTTTCTATTTTAGATAAGGAGAGTATTTGGTGCCCCACAATATTCAGGATTTCTTTTTTTTTGTTTGTTTGATGATATTCGTTGCAACTAGGCAACGGTCACATAACATACAAACAATATTTTAACAGTTACAATCCTATACAAATCACTGATTAATGGTTCATCACCCAGTGGCTGCTTTACACTTATTCTTAAAACTCCTAAAATTGGAAGGAAAGGGCTCAAACAAACCTTCAGGCAGCTGGGTCCATTCAAACATAATTCTGTTTAAAAACGAGTATTTTTTCTTATTTGTTTTTTAACTAAATATTAGGGCTGATTTTCGGGTTAGTGTAGATTTTCGATAAACCTAGGCAGTACAATATTTTTCGGGATGCAAAGTTTTCTTCGAAACCATTCATAACAGGACACCATATAGTATATCTTTGAATAACTTATTAAAGAATACAATAACTCGTTCTTTAGCTCCGTATACTTTCCACCTTCCTTAAAAACAACCAAATTTCTCTTCTTTTCCTCACTCTAGATCGATTTTCCGACATCCTCCCATCTTTTACCGTCTTCTGCATTCCGCTTCCTCTCAGTTTTCTCCTGAATTCATCATATGCTCTACCTTTGAATCCTCCCAACCATCTTCTCTTTTCCCAAACTGTGTCCAGAAATGCTTAGTTTTTTCCTTTCCGCCCATTCTGTTATTCCTACTACCAATATAGAAACATAAATTGTTTAAATTTGTGGTTTATACATTAATAAATTGAAGTGCAAAATGTTGAATATTTAAATAACTAGATGCTTAACCAAGTCCCTACATTTGGCGTGTAAAATGTGGATTTGTTTCAAGCTGATACGTATTTTAACTATTCAGCCTTATAAACGTATTACCAGGAGTACATGAACTTTTATTGATATACTTTAATGTCAATTTAATGTGAAAAAACCTCCATTATATTTATCCTGAATTCGTGCTTCATAACTTTTTTATTAAATTTCCAAAATTATTCATGAAAGTGTAGAACTAATTACACACGAAAACCAAGGTTGCTAAAATCATCATTTCTGATATGGTCATGAAAATTGGTTAATAATCTGAATGAGTCAAGAATTGTTGAAGGATCAAAATTATTTGTTTTTTTTCTAGTAAATTTTGTACAACAGACGACAGTGGATAAATGGGTACTTAAGGACGCATAAAAGTTTGAAATTAAAATCGCGTAGCAGCAGTGCAGTATCGCTTTATCAAAAACGTATATTTGGAATTTTTAACGTTCCATTACCAATGTTAATGCCGTTTGTACATAATTCCTTTACTTTCAATGCAGACCACAGAAAAATTTTTAAACGTTGCGCAGAAAGGTTGTTTTAATTTTCATGGATATACGTAGATGCATAATTTTTATTTGATTCTATAATTCTGACAAATTAAAAATTTTTTTCAATCTAATTTGTTCTATGTACTTTCGATGGCTCCGATTCAATGATTATCGGCTTTTGACCACCATTGACTCGATATGGCCGATTTTTCCATAAAACACAAAATAAGTTGTCGTATGCTGTTTGTTATAAATAAAACATCAGTATAAAACTAGGAACTGTGGCTGCAAAAATAACACAACTCCAAAAAAAAAGTTTAGTATAAATAGCCAAATTAAATTTTTATTGAATTCTAAATACTTGTTACTCCAATTACATTTCAAAATCAGCTCAATACACCTTCGATTTCCAGTGATTTCTAAACAGCTGATAAGAATTCATTCCAAAAATATATTCGACGTTTTTATGACATTCACTAGGCATCTATTCCGAGAAGTATTATTATTAGCTAACCTACCGGTTAAGGTAGGTTTTTGGATGGACACAACTATCAAATAACATTTTGTAACTCCAAACAAAACCAAATCCAGCAACCTAAACTACACCAGGTCCCTCTTCATCTCTGTGTACTTCTTTCCTCCCTTCATCCCGTCCAACATCCCTATCCCTTTCCTGCCCTTACCTCGCTTGCCTAACATTCTTCCCTCTATTACCGTCTTCAACATTCCCCTGCCGCTCAATACGCCTTTCATTCATTTTTCCTGCCTCCTTAGGATTTCTCTCAACAAACCCCTCTCCTCGCCCACCATCCCTAGTTCTTCCTCATTTGTTTTCCTTTCGGTCCATTTCACCTTCTCCATTCTTCTACACACCCACAAAACCTCCAATCTACTTCTATTATTCTGCTTCAATGACCACGCTTCCGCGCCGTATATAACTACTACCATTCGGACTCTCCGTTCCCCACTCGCACCTGAGCAGTTTGAGACATGCATATAGTAGGTAACGGATTAGTCTCCTGCGTCTCCAATCCATTCCTAATTTCTGCATTATAATAATTTGTTTTCACAGTGTTATCAATAATATAATCAATTGTGCGATATAATATTGGCAATCACTCTTTCAAACGCTTTTTCGAAATCTACAAAACAGGCACAAAAGGTCCTGATTGTAATCTATATTCCTCTCGATTAATGATGTCATTACTGCAATGGCATCACACGTACCTCTCCCCTTCTTGAACACAAACTGATCATCCCCTAAGTAATCATTTGCCTTACTCTCTATCCTTTTGTTGATGATCCTGAGAACAACTGCGTGAAAAGACAAACTTATGGTTCTGTAGTCTTCACCTGATGTAGTCTTTACGTTTTTCAGAATAGAAATTAACACGGATCTCAAGTCTTCCGGACACATTTACACCCCATAGAGGCTACGAATTCCTATCTTAATCAGATGAGCCATTCATGTAGACTCTTCCTCCCACATTTTTCCATAAGTTTATCCATTTTAAAATCAAATTATATTTTTATTATTTAGTTTTTTATGTAGAAAGTGTCTCATCTTGATGCAAAATCCCATCTTAATCAGAAGAGTCATTCAATCTCGTCGTTGGCTGAGGAATTTTAATCGATTCCCCGCTGGCGCAATCATGGCTTAAATTTCACCAAAGTCGTTACCACGATGTGAGCATGCATCCACTCCATAAAACGACAGTAAAACCCTGTGAATATAAAGACGAAGTGATTTTGGTGGAACGCGAAAGATCTCAAAAATGGGTTTTGTAAAAGGAAATGCGATGCACCCCAATTGTCTCTGATTAAAACATATATTAAGCATGCAAACGAAAGAAAATGTCACGGAGCCGATAAAGCACGGCCATGGCAGAAAAACGCCACGGGGGGGAAGAAAAAGTGGCGACTTCGCCAAGCTAAGCGAATTTCTGTCTTTAAACGCGGTAATGGAGTTAAAGTTACGCGAGTCAAATGTACTGGAAGAAATTACCTATTCACGCCACCAGGATTTTATACGATAAAGTGCTTGCTATTGGTAAATCGTCTGAGGTTTAACTGACTGAGGACTCTAGAAAAGGATCTACGGTTCCTCTGAGTTTGCCCTGCACTAAATCAGTATTACTGCTGTGTTACTATATTGGTATGATATAATAATGAATAAATCCAAAAAGACCATAAGATTTATAAGTGTAATTAGAATGGGAACCAATACTCTTTTCTAGCACTTCCTTTAAAATTAAGTGAAAGCAAAATAAAACTGAATTTCCAAAATTAGGCGCGGTATTAATAAAAAAATTTCAATTTTATCCATCTTGATTTCAATGTAAGGAGAATAACCAGAAAAATAATTTTAAATCTCTGCCTTGATTAGTTTAATATACCATCCAATTACATTCTCATAAAGGTCTTTAAAATTAAATTTTAAAAAAACTTGAAAGGCGAACATAAAATAACATTTCTAACAATTTGTCACGCAGTAAGACACATTTGTCTTGTTACGCAACTTAGTCGATGGCTTAGGATATTCATTATTTCGTTGATAACAAAATTAATCTGAAATCGAAGCGGATGGAAGTAATAATTAATGAACCTAGAAAAGCCACAATAACTAGACAAAAGGCACAAGGAGACAAATTTATTAACACTTTTGGTAGATTTCACAAAAACTCAGATAACCTTGAAGAATTCATGAGTTAAGCGTGTCAGGTGCTCCAAATATGCAGCAGAATTAAACGGAAATAAAACTAAAGCCCGAATATGGTATAGAGGAAAGTTTAAAACTTCGCATATTCCTTTTATGTTCGGATGATGCATACAGCGGTGACACCCGGAAAACTTTTGAAAAGAACAGCTGATGGACTTACGAAGGATGTTATGGCTAAATATCATACAAAAAGTTATATTTACGTAAAACGAAAAAAATTCTAAATGCTTACACTGATAAAAATATGAACAACACAGAATGAGCATGTTATACATATACATACATATTTGTGTAAACATAATTATAATCATTGGTTATCTAGCGATTCATGTATTTTTTCGATTAACACAAGCTACCATACGACATAGCGACAATTCCTATGACTCTCTGACCAAATATAAAATGATATCCAGCGGTACAATATGCTCCTCTTCAATTCCAAATGCTTTCTTTCTCCCTTCGTTCAGTCCAACATGCCAATCCAATTCCTACGTATTCCAATTTTCCTAACAGTCTCCCCTATCACAGTCTTCAAAATCCCATTGGCAAGATGAATGCTCAGCATTCGTTTTTCCTGCCTCTTTTTTATTTATCCCAACGATCCTTTTTCCTCTCCCACCATGCACTTCCTACCTTATTTACCTATCACTCCACTTCAACTTTTCCATTCTCCTCAACACCCACATTCCAAAATCTCCAGTCTAACGTCCTGCTTCAATGACCCATACGGATCCACGCTCCAACTCAAAGTATATCAAAGAATATACAAATAATTTTATTAATATCTATATATTCTTGATGCAAAATTGCATTCACATATATAAAAATAAAACATTAACACAAACACAACTCTCTTAGTATTTCGGTGGTCCAAGCCACCTTCATCTGGGTACAAGAAGCCACTATTAATGTGTGTAGGGCATGTGGCGGGGGGTGTAAGGCACTAACCGTAATCAAGAAAAGAAACGCATGCAAAAGCCACAAATTTATACATTCCACAAATAAAACATAGCATAAATTTATCCGAGACCCCTTACACCCCACACATATGCAAACACACAAACTACCAACACACATACACATGCACAATCTTTGAATTTTTAATTTTGTTCCCCCTTGCAACTTAAATGTTTTTTAATATTTCTAAAGGGACTTCGGTTTCTTACTATTATGATTTCTGATTGTTCCGGGAAAGAATGAGTATTTGAAACTATCTGTATTGGAATCTACCTCCCTTATTTTATCATTGTGGTCTGATCTACCTAAGTAGTGTGGGGCCATTAGAATCCCTTTAGTGTCATCGTTAAACTCGTTTGGTTCTGAATCTTTCTAATAGTCTATGTCTGATATATATATATATACACACACACATACCGTGTGTCCTTTAATAAAATGTCTAAATATTACTGAACTTTGGTAAAATAATTATGATACTAAAAACTAATTTCAAATCTTGTCTGGATACCCAAAGTTATGAAATGAGGAGGTGTAAAGATTTGTGGAGGAGGAAAGGATTTGGAAATACTACGTAAAAGATGAAGCAGAGAATCCAGAGCACATTTCGACCAAAGTTGACAAAAAATGTTGATACAGGCAGGGTAAACAAAGTGAATTTTTGCAATCCGAAAGCGTGGGATAAGCGCTAGAAGGAAATTAAGAAAGACAGTGGAGTAATATATTTGTAATATTTCATATTAAAATAGAATGTAGAAGGATGATGAACTGGAATTACCAATCATTGGATTGGTAACTCCAGTTCATGACGTTAAATCATGACGGAAAAGCACGATCTTTCCTCTCTACATCCCCAATCCTTCAGAACCTTTTATTACATCGGATATCTCCGGAGAAAGAAGGTTACCTGCGATTATTTGCGTTTCGCTCCGGCGCAGAACGCTAATCGACTTCACGAACGAGAATGCGCCTCTTCGACTCTCTCGGAATAAAAAAAAATAGCATCAACCTCTCGATAATTCTGACGCGAGGCGAAATTATGAAAATATTTTAAGCGCAGACGACAATGAACGTCCTGCTCCGACTGCCGCAAAATGGACGGACAATGAATCCCAGCGCTGTGGAACACCCAACGCATTGAATCAGCCTCGAAGGCCGAGCGGGGCATCACAATCGCCTCCTCCTTCATCCCGACGTGGCATTATTCAAATAAATATGTGGGGTGTCTGGCCCAGTGGGGCGTGGGAGGAGAGAGGACGGGGTGGATGAGGAGCAGAGAGAGGGAGGGTGAGAGTGCGTGTTTGCGGGACTTAAGAATTGGAATGGAGAGTTTGTAAAAGAGGATGAGGAGAAGGAGAAGGGGTGGGAAGGTGGCGTGTGAGAGGCTTTAGCATTCGAAGGCGTTGTGGTATGTCTCTTCGGAGGGGAGCTACGGAGGCGGTGTGCCCCGGAACGACTTCGAAGGCGTAAATGAGTTAAACCAGAAGCGTCTCGTGGTAAACGCCCTTTGAGCCATCCTCCAAGAAGCCGACAATGTAGCCTAGTTTCAATTTTACTCGTAAAAGAGAGAGAAAAGAGAGAGAGAGAGAGGGAAGGAGAGGATGGGTTAAGGATTGTGGAGGGAGTTTTGATCTCCGCAAAAAAAAGGAATGGGAAAGGAGAGGGAAGGGGAACGGGGGATGTTTGCTGGTCCCCCGTTCCATTCCCTCCCTCGCCCTTTAAAAGAGCGCATGCGCACACGAAGGCGAAACAACCCCCCCGCCCCTCCTCCCCCTTTTCATCCTCATCCGAGATCTCGGAGAGGGGAGAGGCGAATACGTCCCCGCGGCCGGGGTGTGGGTGTGGAGCTTTTCGAGTCTGCGCAATGGGGTGGGTGGCGTATCTTTAAAAGGAATGGGGCGTCACGTTATGGGGTGGGGGGAAGAGACCCGAGGGGGGATGCGTAAGGGGGAGAGAGAGAGAGGAAACAGGGGGGGGGTGGCGCAGAGGAGTGAGGGGCGCGGGGAACGGAGCGGAGAACTAGACACGGAGCCGAGTGAAGATTCTCACAGTGGCGACCGATTGGCCGCAGCAGTCGGTTGTTTTCTCGGGCCGAGAATATTTTTTTCCAAGAACGCCTTCCACCCTTCCCTTTTCCTCCTCTCTCTTTCTCTCGCCGATAAAACTAAACGGAATTAGGGGGTGTCGGTATAGTAATCTTCTTCCCTTAATTCGGGGGGAAAGGAGTGCTTCTCGAGCGGACACCGAACACTCATCCCCATCACTCTTGCTACAAGGAGAAGCGGAGCGAAGTTGAAGGGAGAGTACACCCAACCGGTGCGGTCTCCGGAGGGAGGAACTTGCTGTTCTTCCACAAGTGGAAGGCCGGGAAAAGTCTGGCGGAACACCGGACGTGCAGTCCTGGGGATCGGACCACGGTGGGGGCTTCCCGGAGAAGAGGGAGGTTGGGAGAAGGGTGAGTTGTGATCGACGTTTATTTTTTTTCCTCATCTTCCATGCGTAGAGACAAGAATTCCCGAGACAGAAATTTATATTGCTCCCTCCCCTCCGCTTTTTCCAGTCGGGCCCCTCTCTGATTTCTCCGGAGGTTTTTGCCCATGCTTGTCGGGTTTGTAGGGATAGCAGGTGGTTGATGACCTTGAGGAAAATAATTTTTCCAAGTGGATGCTTTGAAAATATTGTTAAAGGGTTTTTTCCTATCAGTTGATTCGCGTCAGATAAATTTGAGCATGAGGGGAAACGGTGCATTTTAATCTAGATCCCTAAATATATTACTTTACGGAAAGCGATTCGAGAATTTTCGCATGCATAAGAAAATCATGTGCATATACATTTTTGCTTGTATATGAAATGTAAACCGTAAATGCAACCATCACATTCATCTGGGTACGTAGAAAAATTGTGAACAAGTGAGAGTAATATTTTAAATAATTTTTTAAAGAGTGGCTGGCAGTAGGAGAGATGGAACATCCAATAAATGCTGATAGGATATTGATGAATATTTATGAATACGGAAAACAGGAGAAAACTATCTTGTTAACACATTGAAGATGTAACAACAAAAGTTTGGCTTTTGCTCCTCTATTTGTGCGATAGATAGACAAATCTCTTGCTTTAGGCCAAAAGGGTGATAAACAGTGAGATCTTGAAAGTAAAAATGATATTTTTTGTATTCTTCAGGAGGATTTGCGATTAAAAATTAGAACTTATATGAAAATTTCAATTTTTTTCACTTGCGTCTTGAAAAGAGCTTCGATTCAAGTAACTGATGAGGAGGAAAGATGTATTCATTGCTTTGGAAACCAAAAGTGTCCATCCGCCTTTCCAGAAACAAAGACAGTAATATGAATTTCTTGCAGAAAATAAACGTTTTGATCCCCGGGGAAACGTGGCGAGATACGAAAAGTAATTGAGAGAAAATTCGTTTAATTAAACGGGGGACATGAGAGCGGGTACGGGATTGAAATCGCTTTTGCCTTTCGCAAAAATTCTTGAACTACCGGTCGCAGACTTTTCCGTTGCTGAAGACTCTATGTTGGGCGTTGGGAAAGGTAATTTCGCATCATAAAATGAAGGAGATTTTGCAACGTCTCGTCATCCTTGAATGCTACCAGGTTAGCGTGGCCGAAAGCGTATCTAAGATGTAAACCAGAGAAAGATAGTTCCAATATGATTTTTTACGAAAGCAATGACTAAATATAACAGTGCTTAAATTAATTCACGTAACTACTCTTCTGGCATATCTTAAACATATAGCCGCTTATCTATCACACACTAAGTAGTTACTATTTATCTCCGCTACCGTTGCATCGTCAATAAAGCCTACCCACCGAAGTATGAATTAATGAAATAAATATAGTTGAAGAATCATCTCGGAAAGAGGTGAGTTACTGAAGAGGTAGCTAATGTTTAATCGATCCACATACTTCGATAAAATTCAGTGTGTTCAGCAATGAAAGGAAAATTTTCTTTCTTTGGCTAATGTCCTCAGCCTAATGCTTGGGTAGGGCGCTCAAGAACCACCGGCTCAACAAAATCTACGTGCTTTTTGCAGGGGCGATTTGTAAACGTCTGGGTGTCGATTACCACTTAGTCGTGAAGAACGCGCTCGGGTTAAGACCCCCTAAGATTCCATTACTGGTGACCACAAAGTTGAGCCACTTAAAACAGTAACATCCCACATCTAACGGAAGATCAATTTGGGGTGTGGGCGAGGGATTGGAGAGAGATAGAGAGAGAAGTGAAGAGGTGGAACAAATGGCTCAAGAATTTACCCCGACCAACATTTTTTTTTCTCTACTCTACGCCTTCTCCAGGTCCCAGGAAAAGTTTCAGCCAATCGATCTATTTCACGCACACCACCTAGCACAAACACACGTTCCAACTTCGACCCCGCACACATGGATAGAGTGGGGGGGGGGAGGAAGAGACAAACACGGGAAGGGCAGGTCGCACATGGAACTCGGACGCATACCTCCCTTTGTGTGACTCTTCAGAGCCTCCAGCTGCGCCAAAGCGGTCAAAAACGCAAATGACGGATGAAGTGGAGAGGCAGGATTGCCTCAAGCCAAATGTTAATTTTATCAGAGTTGAAATATTTCCACATATTTTCCAGATTTTCCATAATAATTATGTTCCCTGCATGCCCATTTCACTTAACATACCTTGAAAAATAGCAAGAATTCGGGTTTAAAGGTGTAATAATGGACATTATTTCCAAATGAAAATTTAAAGTTAGGTTTTTTGGTACGGTCCGTAACAATTGTTGTGCGCTTTTCATCCTGTGATATTTCATTTATTTTTGACTGACATTGCTTCCTTCTTCAATGATATTTAATTTTCCGTATGCGCTTTCTGTTTCATTATCTTCCTAAAACACTCTTTCCTCAATTTTCCGTCTACTAAACATTCTCCCTTCTATTACTATATTCAACACTCCAATACCTTGTAATATTATGTCAATACCGGCAGAGTCTTAAAATTAACTTAAAATTGTACACTTACACATAGAGATGATTTGACAATGAGGATTTAAATGAAATGAGTGTCATATGTGACTCTTAAATCCTTCGCACGTTTTCAAACGAAAGATTGTCAATTGATGAATAACAGTAATTTTTCACCCGATGGGATGGAAAAATATATTTATTAATTTATCTTAAACTTCATTCCAAAATTCAAAAAGGAATTTAAATTAAAGCATTAATTTGAATCAATAATAGTTTCCAGAAAAGGTAATTATCAATTTTTGTATTTATATATGTCGCATTTGACTCTGAATCTGATAGTTAAGAAAAAAATATTAACATTTTCCATAGATAAGTTTAATAGTACGATCGCGTTTCGATGTATTACAACAATCCGGTAATACTATTATGTACAATTGTACAACCCGGTGGTATTAAAACTTATCTAGTGGAAAATTATTCTTATCTTTTCTTTATTATGTTCGAATCCCACCACATCACGCCTGAAACTACTTCATTTGTTCTAAATCTGATCATTGCTAAATGAATTACTTCAATTCATTGTTTAAAAAGAATATAAATTTCTAAATAGATTTTTGAAGGATAGATCCCGCGAAGAAGACCAATAGAACAGTATTTCAAACAAATTAAGATCAACTCAAAACAGAAAAATTAGGTGGATATGGTATTAACACTGAATGGAGAAGAATGGGAGGGCGGCAGTAAACCAGTATTTAGATCCAAATACAAATACATGGTAATGAACAGATTTCCAAAAAAATATAACTTCAATTTATTTCAATGCAACAACGTTAGCGGATGACTCCGTTAAAAGTTACTGTTGCGCCATCTCCCGCAGTTTCTTGAAATTTAATTTATTTGACCGAGTTACGTGAAATTTTTCCGTGGAAAAGTATCAGGACGATTCAGCAATTCTTCCAGAATCGATTCATGCACCACAAGTTTTGGAACTCCTAAACTCTTGTGTGTTTTCTTTTTTTTTTGGGGGGGGGACCTTCCTCCTAAAACTCGATATTTCTTGACCCTTCAATCGAATTCTACTGACCCAACCCGTTTTGGCATGATTTTCCGATTTCCTATTCCTCTGACTTTTCCTATCCTCTTCCCCACCCGATAACAACAACGAGGAGGACATCAGGAAT